>VZRV01009344.1:166966-214488 GCA_013398115.1 Falcunculus frontatus
CCGGCATCCCACCGGCCCCGGCATCCCACCGGCCTCGGCATCCCACCGGCTCCGGCATCGCACCGGCCCCCGCCTCAATCCCGGCCCCACTCCTTCCCACCCACCGCCCCCACCTCAGCGGGGATATTAGGAAAAAAATTCTTCATCAAAAGGGTTGTCAGGCATCGGAACAGCCTGCTCAGGGAAGTGATGGAGTCACCATCCCTGGAGAGGTTTAACAGACAGGGGATATGGCACCTGGGGACAGGGGTTAGTGGTGGCCCTGGCAGCTCAGGTTAATGGTTGGACTCAATGATCTTAAAGGCCTTTTCCAATGTAAATGATTCAGTGATTTTATTACAGTGGCACCGCTGTTGCTCATGATCTCTAGATCTCAGACCGAGGAGCTGTGGCACAGGGTGAGGTGACTCCCTGCAAGGAGCTCCCTGTCCAGTCAGTGATGCTGGGATGGCAGCAAGCTGTTCCTCATGGGAGCCTGGGGACCTGCCATGGAAAGCCTCCAACTTCATGGGACCTGGGTGTTCCCAAAGAGATGCAAGCAGAGGAAGATCATCTTCATCTCTCTCTTAGAATCCTTCATGCTGAGAATTTGGCAGCAAGGGCAGCCCTCCTGTCCCACTGTGCAGCCTTGGCTATTGTGTGCTCTTGACAGAGGCCGTGGCCAGTCTGTCCCTGCCAGGCAGTGAGGGGATGGCTCTGCCGGTGCTCCCACAGCCACATGAGGCTACATGTGCTGGAAAAGGCAGCTTCTGGGGACCTGTACCCAGAGGGAGAAACGTCCCCGGCCATGTGGGGGAATGTGGGCTGATTCCAGCTCAACCTCAGCACCTGGTGCACCTGCAGAACACCGTGGCTGGCTCTGATGTGAGCTGGATTTGCCTCTGCTCCTGCAGAGCCATCGCCAGGCTGATAAACTCAGTGCAGCAGAGATGACAGATTCAGAGATGAGGCATTTAAGGGACTTGCACTTTACTCAGCAACTCAATGACCCCTTCCTTGGTGAGGTACAAAACCTCGCCGGTGTTCTGATTCCAAACCTCAAAGACCGGGGGGTCCTCACAGACCCTCTTCCCAGCCACAACCACGTAGGGATAGCCCAGCCTGTTGGCATCCTTCAGCCTTTTGCCAATGGTCAGCTGGGTCCGGTCGTCCAGCACTGAGTCGCCAGCGAGGTGGGGCAGTGCTTCAGCCAGGTCATCGTACACCCGCTCCAGCAGCGCCGCTCCCTCCTCTTCCTCCTTGCTGCCCCTCTTGGGCGGGATGAAGCAGAGCTGGTAGGGCGCGATGAGGCTCGGCCAGCGGATGCTGTCCTCAGTGGAGAGCACCTCGATGGAGGCCGCCAGGATGCGAGTGACGCCCAGGCCGTAGCAGCCCATTTCTGCCAGCTGGGGTTTGTTCTCAGCGGAGGAGAAGACGGCGTTGGCGACGGAGGAGTACTTGGTGCCCAGGTAAAACGTGTGCCCCACCTCGATCCCTTTGGTCTCGGTGAGTTTCTCCCCGCATGTGGGGCACGAGGTTTGCTCCCCGTTTAGCGTCTCCACGTTGGCCGCGAAATGTCCCTGAGGGCACAGCACCAGCCTGTCCTCGCCGATGTCTGCCGGGAGCTGGAACTCGTGGGACGTGGTGCCGCCGATGCTGCCCGTGGCCGCCTGCACCTTGACGAAAGGCAGGCCCAGGCGGGTGAAAAAGCTGCAGTAGGCATCACACACCTGCTCGTAGGTGTGCCGAGCCGCCTCCTCGGAGGCGTCGAAGGTGTACATGTCCTTCATGTAGAACTCCCGGCTGCGCAGCAAACCGAAACGGGGCTTGGGCTCGTCCCGGAATTTCCTGGTGACCTGGTAGAGGCGCAGCGGGAGCTGCTTGTAGGACAGGCCGCTCTGCGAGGCCACCAGCTCCGTCACCACCTCCTCGTGCGTGGGGCCCAGGCAGTAGCCGTGGTTGTGCCGATCCACCAGCCGGAAGAGCTCCGGCCCCATCTGGTTCCAGCGGCCGCTGGCGCGCCACAGCTCTGCCGAGCACAGGCTGGGCAGGTTCAGCTTCTGCCCGCCCACGGCCTGCATCTCCTCGTCCATCACCTTGATCAGCTTCTCCATGGCGCGGACGGTGGGCGGCAGGTAGCAGTAGCAGCCGGGGCTGGTGGGGTGGATGAGCCCCCCTTGCAGCATCAGCCGCTGGCTGCGGCAGGTGGGCTCCCCGGGCCGGCCCTCTGACCCCGCCTGGCCACCCACGGGCAGGGCCAGCGGCTGGAAGAGCTGTGAGAGCAGCAGGCGCCTGGCCCTGCCCGGGGTGCCACCATGCCGGGCCCTGATGCTGCACTGGTGGGGGCCCAGCGCCGGGAGACGGCACCGCCTCAGCAAGGCCTCCATGGATGGAGAGGGCCCTGCAGAGAGAGAGCGGGACAGAGCAGGGGTCAGCGCTGACCGCACAGAGGGGGCACGGCATGGAGACTGCGGCCACCCCGACACACACACGTGTGCACCAGAGCTCACACGTACCCACACACACCTGGGGGCACACACGTGAACACTCGCCAGGACGTGCAGGTACTGATATATGGACATGTGAATGCTGCACAATCACACCTGCACACCTACACACGCACCCAGGTGTACACACCTGCACGGCTTCCAGGCATACAGGCACCCCGGCACACCTGAGTGCTGCTCGGGCACACCTACGTGTGTTCACACTCACCTGCACACCCCTGGGGGGACACAGGCACAAGGACACGCAGGAACGCTGCAGGGGCACGCCTGCACACACACGTGTGGCTGCACACGCACCCTCTGGGATATACAGGTACCCCTGCACGGTCATGGGCACATGGGAGTGCCGCAGGGGCACACCTGAACACACACTCACACATGTGCACACTCACACCTGAGCACACACTCACACCTGAGCACTCTCACACCTGAGCACACTCACACCTGAGCACTCACACGTACATCCGCACACACTCACACACGTGCACACGCACACCTGAGCACACACTCACACATGTGCACACTCACACCTGAGCACACACTCACACGTACATCCGCACACACTCACACCTGAACACACTCTCACACGTGCACACGCACACCTGAGCACACACGCACACCTGAGCACTCACACGTACATCCGCACACACTCACACACGTGCACACTCACACCTGAACACACACTCACACGTGCACACTCACACACGTGCACGCTCACATCTGAGCACACATTCACACCTGAGGACACACTCACACCTGAGCACTCTCACACGTGCACATGCACACCTGAGCACACTCACATGTGCACACTCTCACACATGCACACGCACACCTGAGCACTCACACACGAGCACACTCTCACACGTGCACACACTCACACGTGCACACACACACACACTCACACCTCAGCACACACTCTCACACGCGCACACTCACATGTGCCCACACACACTCACACGTGCACACACTGACACGTGCACACACTCAAACCTGAGCACACACCCACACGTGCACACTCACACACACTCTCACACGTACGCACACTCACACGTGCACACTCACACACACACTCACACGTGCACACACTCACACGTGCACACACTCACACGTGCACACACTCACACTCACACACGTGCACACTCACACACACTCACACGTGCACACACTCACACGTGCACACACACACACTCACACACACTCACACGCGCACACTCACACACACACTCACACGCGCACACTCACACACGTGCACACACACACTCACACACACACTCACACGCGCACACTCACACACACACTCACACGTGCACACTCACACACGTGCACACTCACACGTGCACACACTCACACGTGCACACGCACACTCGCGCGCGCACTTACACCCGCGGGGGCGCGCGCCCGGCCCCGCCGGCACGGCCAATGGGAAGCCCCTCCCTGTCACGTGGGCGGACACACGCGGCCGTGGGCGGTGCGCACCGCTCTCTATGGTTCCGCCGGGCGCGGCAGGCGCCACCTGCCGGGCGGGAGGAGTGGCTGCAGCGAGGGGCCGTAGGTGGCACCGGGACGGGGACAGGGCTCACACGGGACTGGCACCATCAGGATTCGGGCGTCCCTCCCTAATTAACTAGGGCTTGGAAAACTGAGACGGTCCTGGTTCTTGGGAGAGACTGCTACTGTGAAACTTGCTGCCGTCCCGCTGGCTCAGAGGGACAGTGACTACTTGTCCGTCCTGCCCTTGGAAGAATTGACCTTCATCACCTCAAACAGCGCCTTCACCAGCTCCATCCTCCCCCTCTGGTCATGGCTTTGGACAGCTGGGTCACGTCCAGAGTGTGGTTATGGCAGGCTGCCCTCAGCTCCGCAGGCGCCGACTGGGAATTCCTCATTTTTCTTAATCCACTGCCCCACCTCTGCTTCAGCGTTTGTGTTTTCAGCCTCACCTGCCCAAAGCTGTGTCTGCAGGAGGCACCACAAAGTCTCAGTGGAGCCACACTGCTCAGGTCAATGACCTGCTCAAAGCACTCCATGGCAAATGTTTTCTGTTTGTCCTTGAGGAGCTGCACTTTGGGAATGGCATCACCCAGGTCAAACTCCACAGCTGGGGCCAGGAGTTTCATCCACCAGGAACAGTTCTTGCACAGTCCGCCATTATGTAAGAGTAGAAAATAGTAAATAGAGCCAGGACAGGATAAAATGGGTCCTTGAAAGCAATGAGCCCATCTGCTTCCCGTTCCAGGCTCAGTCCTGGGGAAGCATGTCCTGAGTGCTCAGGGGCAGAACCACTCGGAGGGTGCCTGAAGGAGGGATGAGAGATCAAAAGTCTTCTTCTTATGTCATTCCAGCTTCCTCCAGTCCCGTCTGGCAGACAGACATCACCCGGCACCCAGTGACCACCTCCACACCGCACTTTTCAGCCTCCTCCCTCAGCTCAGAGGGAGTTAAACATCTCTGAGAGCAACTCTGAGCACATAGTAAAGTACTCCACTAGAGGAGGAGACAGCACTTCAACGAAGAGTTAAATAATCCTCTTTAAATATAGAGAAATAAGAATGAATCCTTATTTTGTTTAAAAATGGGATTTGAAGAAAGCTTCACAATTCTTCTATAATGTGAAGTCCTCATGTGCACTCCTGTTTACAGAGGGCTGGAAATGGGCAAAAGCAAAGGATTAAAGAGCACATCTTTGATGCTCCAGGTTATCTGGAAGCATTAAAGTAATTAAACAGTCGAGCCGGTTCTACGAGGTGACTCAACGTCCTGTGTGCCCAGAGGGACCTGTGGGAGTCCCTCAGCAGGCTCAGTGCTAGAGCTGGGATCTGGCCCAGGTTTCCTCGCCCTCCCAGACCAGCCTTCACTGGTTTTGTTAGGCAATTACTTCTCCCTGCATGTTTGTCACCACAATCAGACAGGCACTGCTGTTTGGGAGAGGTGCTGTGGCTGTCTTGGAGGCTGGAGGATCAGGATGGATCCCTGTGGGAAGGGAATTTGCTCACACCTTGGACACCCAGGTGCTGCTGTGTGTCCCTCGGGACCTCCAGAGCCACATCGCAAATCCCTTTGTCCATCTCCAGCTTGCCCAGGAATTGTGAGATTTTCACCAGGTGGTTCAGGACAGGAGGGTTGTCTCCATTTCTATTGTTGGAGCCAGAGAAGTGAAACACATTTCCATCAGTGACTTATTACCTGCTGTGCTGATCAAAGGGACAAAACCATCTTGGATTGATTCGCCGGGGCAGTGTTTTAACCAGGAGGGTTTAAGGCTACACAGGAGACGTGGTCTGTGGGGAAAGCTGATCTCTTATTAAATCAGCAGACAGGACTGAATGCGGGGCTCAGCTCGGGGGTTATGTGCCTGAAAGCCTGTCTGGGCTCCTTATTTTTTCCAGCTGTGCTGGGGGAACCTAATAAAGGTACTGCTGTCCCTGCAGCCTTTCACCAAACTGCTCACCCGCTGCTTTGCTGGGGCTGATTTATGGCATTGGGGCCAAAAGCATGGCCCGAGAGGGCTGTGCCCTGCACATGGTGAGACTGAGGGGCTCAGCTCCTGTCTGGGGCCTCCCTCTTTGCCCTGCGGGATTTCCGGGAGGAAAAATGCTCAGGATGGGGAGAAGATAAATGAAAGACCAAGCAGGCAATAGCAGCTGCCTTCAATCAGTCCCTGGCACAGCACCAAAGTGATCAAGGGGTCAGTGTGAGAGTAGCCACAGTCCTCAGTCCTCATTGGGGTGGTGGAAAATGGTTCTTCCCTTTCCAGAAGCATCTCCAGGTAGCACCAGGCCAGGGCTAGGGAAGTCGAGGCAGGTGAGAGGCCAGATGATTCAGTGGTCAAACCTCTCTCCATCCTGCAGAGGATTTGCAGTTTGGGCTTGGGGTTGGTACAGAGTGATGGCACATCCCATCTACCTGTGGATGTGCTCTTACACAGCGTGTAGGGTCCGTGACCCCACAGTGCTGGCTCACGGAGTTGATCCCCTCCAGTGATATTACTGTAACTGCTGGACAATATTTTTATGCCCAGTGGAGTGGTGGTTACAGGTCCTGCCTTTGATTTGCCCCTTGGGGAGTTGCTGGGGGATATAAAATTACTGCACACCCCCTGCACCCTGGCAGCTACCCAAGGTGCAGGTGCTCCCTCCCGGGTAACCCTCGGGTGCTTTCAGATAGCTCCTCCTGAGCAGACACTTTGTTTTCTCCCTGCCAGGACCCTGCTGTTTTCCAGCCCTGTCTGCACAGGGGAGGGGACATTCCCTGGGGAATGGAGATGCTGGGTGCCACGGTGATGGTTGCCATGGCAAGGGCTGCCACCATCCCCTGCAGTCCTTGGGGACCAGAGCTGTCAGCATGAGACTGCAGGCAGTCCTGGGGACATGGGCAGCCAGCTGAGAGCTGGATGTATGGGGAGAGCTGGACTTACTGATGTAGCTCTTCTCATCTCCTAGACTGTCCGTGCCTGCTGGGAAGAAACTCCTTGCACAGGGACTTTTTGCACGGGATGGTTCAGGACACTCAGCTCAAGCTGGGAGCAACCTGGGGTGGAAGCATGGGATGTGCTGAGCATCCCCCAGAGAGCACACACTGCCCAGAGGCAGGTGAGCCTGGCAGGAGCTCAGCACTGACCACAGTACCTCTGCCTGCATCCTCAGGCCTTTGCCCTTTTCAGGGCATGCTTGGACAACCCTTCCCATTAGTTTTGCTCTGTTTCACCTGCAAGCAAGTGGATGCACTTCATGGATGAGGGCAGCTGTGTTTGAGTCCTTTTAGGTGCCAGGAGCTCCTTGTATCCTCAAAAAAGTCATACTCTGCTGCTTAAAAGCCAGTTTTCCCTCTAGCAGCAGCAGCAGCACATTGCAGAGCCAGTGCAGGTAGGAGCCCTTCCCTTAGTACCCATTCCTGGAGCTGTATTCATCTTGGCAGCTTCCCCATGGAGAACCAGAACAAAGCCTAAAGGGCTCAAAGCAGACAGGGAAAGCTTTAGTCTGAAACAGTCCACCTTGGCTAGGGATGAACAGCAGGAATCCACATGGCTTCTCTCCTTTATCCAGCTGAGTGAGGAACAGGCAGCTTGAAAGAGGTCAAGACATCTTCGTAATTGGTGGGGAACTTTCAGATTACACTTGAGTGGGGAGGTTGTGACACTGCTGCCCTTCACTGCAGCTGGCAGTAGGTGACTGGTGAGTGTGCTCAAGCCTGCAGAGATAATCGACTCCATGGCCTGCTGTGGCCAAAACTGCTCCTGGAGGAGACTGGCTGGGCTCTCACTGGTTACTGTGTCCTCTCCTCCCTCCCCTGCAGTGTGGGCTCCCTTGGGTTAAGATGTGCCACTGTTGTTGTATCACTTGCTGAGGTGAGTGGCTCTGGTGCTGGCACAATCAGCCTGGTGCATGGGGCATTTCCCAAACTGGGGGAACCTCAGGATCAGGCAGGAGCCTGCAATCCACATGGCAGTGTCTGACAGGACGTGGGCAGGCCCAGGAGCAAAAGACAAGAGAGAGAAACTGGAGAAAATGCCTTCCCTGGGATGGATAGGGCCGACAGGAAGCATGACAGAGAGGATTCCCTGTCCTCTCTCTGCCTGGCTGAACACAATGACTTAAAGGAGGGGGGCGGTGACACTGCAATTGAGCAGTAATTAACTATTTTCAGCTGGGACTTCAGAGAAGTTACATACCTGAGGATGCCAGATCCTGCACATCCTCCCAAGGTGTGGTGGCAGACACAGCTCACTCAGGGTTAAACACATCCTTTCAAACTCTGCTACTAGTACAGGAGTCGCACATACCTGTTATGGGTGGAGTTAGCACACCTGAGCAGCCCCAGGTCCACCACAACTCCACAGAGAACTGGGTCTGAAAAAGTGCTACCATAGCAAAGCAGAGCAGGGAATGAAAACCTGGAGGCAATGGAGAAAGGGAGATGAGCAGAAAATGTCAGTAGCAACAAAGGCTGGCCATAAAAATGTACTGGGAGCACGCTGGTTCTCCTAGAGTTAAGTTTTATCAGGTCTTGTACAAGTGTTTAGACCAGACAGGAATAATTAAATCTAGATGTAATTACATGTTAGTTGTGGCTGATTAAGTATGCTAATCAATCTGCAATTATCATTTGGTAGGGGGAGATAATGGAACACAGGTAAAACTGCAGCGATTTAAGGAAATCCTGACTATTGTTCCCAAGGAGGAAGTCTGTGAGGGGAAATGCCTGAGCAGTGATGTGCGTGAGGGAGGGTACAGAAATGCTGCTGGGGCAACACAGGAGGGTTGTGAAATGCAGCCTAAGCCAAGGCCAGCACAGAGCGTGATTAAAGCAGGGCTTTGGCACCTGAACTGCAGCTTCAGCAGGGCTGAGGCACCTGGGAGCCTGGCTTTCAGCAGAGCCTGGGAGCTTCTCCCTGGGAAAAGAGCAGTGGGAGAAGGTGTACCAGCTGTGATCAGGGGAGGGGCAGAACACCTCCCACTGAGCCTACAGAGCTGCCATGAAAGCATTTATCTAGGAGACAGAAGAGGTGGGTGTGAAACTCCTCAGGCTGAAGTCTTCACTCACTTTTGGCTGCTCATTCAAGACAGGGATTAGATTTATTAGCATGAAATGAGAAGAATGAAGTAACTACCCATGTCAATGGGTAGTACCTAAATCCAAAATGGGGGTTTGTCTTCCTTGGACAAAATGTCACAGGGAAAGAATGAGGGGGGGTGTGTGTGTGTTAAAAATCAGGACACAATTGGCATCATGAGGCTGTGTGGAGCTAGTGGGGCATAACTGAAGGGTTAAAGGCCCAGCTATGAGGTGTTTCTTTCATTGCAGGGGTGCCTTGGGGCAAAAGATAAGTGAAGGCTCACAGACTTCAAAGACATTCCTACAAACATCACCTCCCACCACCTCCCTCGCAATGCCTTGGGTCTCTTACCCAGACTTTTCTCAGTAATCACTGGCCATGTGGAACGACACAAGAAGCACGAGAGAAATGATAAACAGCTGTTGAAAAGCAAGCAATCACTCATTAAAAGACACCCCTTGGAACAGTACGCCGGCCAGAGCTTTATTTTCAATAGCCCATACAACCAAAAAACCAAGAGCAACAGCAATGATGTGTGTGCATGTGTGTGACTGATACAGTGCAGTACCCAATCACGTCATACAAAGTTTGCCAATAAATTAAGGAGTGAAAAAACAAACACAGTGCATACCTAAAGATCATCAGTACATAAGTGAAACACAGCCTAAGTAGAAGTATTTGCATATCCTCTAGCTGTTTTAACATTGCCCTTTCAAAGCTAACCAAACCATTCTTGCTCTGTGCAGACTATCATACAAGCACTGGGCTAAATCATAGCTTCACCCCAGGGACCATTCCCTCGTAGGGGCAGGAAGGCAGGTCACACCCTGAGAATCAACACTTGCCTTCCTGTGTACCCCTGGTGCAGCCAGGAGGCGTGGCAGACACTCCTGGATCACTGACACAGCTCCACGGCTCGGGCAGCACTGAGGACACTCTGCACTGGCTGTGTCTCCCCAGGGAATGCTGCCCCTGCACAGGATTTGAGAGGGTACCTTACTTGCACACAGTGTGCATCACTGAGTTACAGCCCAAGCTTATTCCTGCTACTGCTTTATCATTGGTTTCATCTGGACCTTAAACATCCATCTATCAATAAATAAAATCATTGGTTTAGCACGCATAATAAAATTACACCTCCCACTGGTAACTGCTTGAGAAGTTCTCCGTGTTACCCCCTACACAAGCCTCAAGAAAATGACTTTCTTTTCCCTCAGGCTCAGTAAGGTTTCAAGTAACAATTTTTAGTACTGCTTGGACAAGACACAGGCTTGGTTTGGAACCCTGGTTCTGGCTACAGGGTCAAAACATTTCCACACTTCTACACTCAACTGTATCAAGTCCGTGACTGCCATTTTCACCTGCGAGCAGCAGAAGAGGGAACTAACAGTACTTGCTGTTATTTCCTCTCCAGGTGACTGAAACAGTCCTTTTACAAAGCCTATCAACCTAACCCAGCTAAAATGAAAAGCAAAAATGTCACTCGAGTCAAAACCGAAGCCTGTGTGTACCAAGACTCACATCAAGAGTTCTTATCCACAGCCACTTGCTCTAACAAACCTCCTATAAATGCAGCCTTCACTTTTCCTCCAGGCCAGGACAGAACAGTCTGAGATAAGCCATATCTTCCTCCAAATGAGTACTTATAAGGCACTAAAATTAAGCCACAACCAAAAAACCCCAAAAAACGCAAACCCAAAAGAAAACCAAATAAACTGACCCACAAAGAAATTAAAATTTGGCTATATGAAATAGCAGCAATTTTTTTTTTTTCAGTGGTCTACAAAGCCAGAACATTGATACTTTGGGGCAAAAAAACCAATGCACCGTCGGCCAACTACAAAATACCTAAAAACCTACATCCATTCGCACTTCATAATCAAAATCAGTACAAATCTGATAGGCACAAGTAAAAAGCATCTTCTTCACACCTCAATGCTCAGTTTTCCAGCAGAAGCCAGGGCTAGGGAGCTCAGCTGCTGGGCAGGACAAGCTGAGCAGCACAGCACCACCAACCACGCAGCCGGAGGATGATGGAATGTGGATGAGCCACTGCGGAGCTGCTCTACAGGATACTGACTGGAGGCAAATGTTTTTAACAACATGATTAATTAGACAATGTGTTCAGCTTTGGCACCTATTTCTGAGCCCTCCCTCCCGTTTTCAGAAGTCAAGTTAAATATAGCTGTGGTACACAGCTGGTGTAACTCCAGTGTCTTCATCCATTCCCATTATTTTTCTTCTGCTTGGAAATAGGTGAACTCACCTATGTCACTACATTAGATACAAAGGCTAGCACTTCAGATTTCTTAAAAACAATCACTCTGAGTTTGGAAAACTGGTTTTAAAACATACGAAGAAATACTAAACATAAACGTGTAAAGCAGGAATTCATACCTTCAAACATCAATAAGAATGAGCTTATTTGGAGAGCAATAAAGCTTTTTTTTTTTAAGGATATACTGACTAGCTATAGGTAAATTCCTCTTTCCCTGATTGCTTGGTGAGCTCAGCCAGGCTCAGTGCCTTGCAGCTTTGCAGATTTTGTCGTACACTTCTGGAAAGGCATCCTTGCAATTCATCTGCTCCCTCAGCTTGTGGTACAATGAGCCATCAAACATATCCCAGAACTCCTCACGGGTCATGTAACAATCTGCATACAGCATCTGGAAACTGGAGAGAAGGGAAAAAGAAGAGACAGAGATTCAGTATTAATTGGGCCACAAGATTTGATATAGAATATTAAAAAAAAAAATTCAGTGCAAGCTATGAATAGCAAATACTTAAAAAAACAAAAACATCAACAATGCTTTTTAAAAACAAGCAGATACAATTGCTCACATGAATTATGCTGGGACACACAGCCAATTGTGTTTTGTGGACTTCGTATTTTTTTCTACATGTTTTCTTAGGATCCATAGAGGTACAGTCATAGAATCTCATATTTGCCTGCATTACAATATCCATTCAAGACATGTAACAATACATCCTTTGACTTTTTCATTTCTTTGGACGTTGACATTAGAACTAGGAAGGCAAGACACCACCAAAATAGACCAGGCCAAGAAGATAAATTCATAGTGTAAACAAAGCATGGTGTAACAAAGGTCCATTTACAAATTAAATCCTTCTTTAGCTGTGGACTCTTCCCCACTTCCATAGTGTGCTCTCTAAACTGCAGCTACCATCAGAGTACAGCAGCAAAACACAACCTAACATAAAAGCTCTATTGTTTTGTGTGATTACGAAACTGGAAGATTAACCATTTATCCATTGTTCATTTCCCAGTGACAGGTAGAAAACAGACCAAACTTTGTCAGTAAAGAGTTTTAAATTAAAAGCTTAATTTCAAGTTAATGGAAAAAAAAAAAAAAGCTTAAAATCAACTTTGGGTTGCTTTGTTCTCTGGCAAATCACTTCTTGCAGCTCAAAGTCATTTGCAGTCCCCAAATCATATCGAAGCAGCCTTGCCGTTATTGCTCAGCCACATGGGACATGATCACTGTTAGACTGAGAAGTAGGTCAAAATAGAAACTGGGATAAATTATACTGATGGTGTAAAAATACCGTGGAGTTGCTTTTTGTTCCTGAGAAACCAGCCTGTGGCTGCCTCTCCACTGTCACTGCTCCAGCACATTAGGCTGGCTCCAGTCCGTGACAGATGGTGGGCACATGCCTCACGCCCACTGTGGTCCTATGTAATAAGAACAGAGGCAGGGAAAAGGAAGCTCTGGAGCACAAGTTTGGAGGGAGGAAAGAATGGCACCAGCACACAGGGACTGACTGCAGGGACAGCCAAGGCTGGCCCACTGGGCAAGGACATCCCGGTGCAAGGACGGGGCAGAGCCGCCGCGTGATGCTGCAAGGACTGCAGGGAGAACAGTCCCAAGGGCGGGCAGGGAAGCCGTCCAAACTTTTGGGATTCCTCAGTGATGTAGTCCAAGGATGTATTTTGTAGCAGCAGACTCCCAGAGCAGCCTGAAGCTGAAAGGTGAGCTGAAGTCACCCAGCTCCCAACTACACTGCAAGAACTTCAGCCAGCATGTCCTTTTGTTTGGTTGGTTTTGCAATCAAATAATAAAGTGAAATCATATTTAAAACTCACAAAAATTAGAAATTTAAATTAGTTTTCAATTATTGTAGTTGTTAAATTATTGCACTAGTAAATATTAAAGTTCTGTGGGATAAATAGCTGATTAAACCACATGGGTGTGAATTATATGAGATTATTATTATTCTGAGGAGTGGGGTCCTTACCCGTGCACACTTCTTACAAACTTTTCCATTTGCCTCATTGAAGCCCTGGCTTCAAATTGTTTGCTTTTGGGCTCTCCATAAGCTCCTATGTCCACGTAGAGTTCGGTTTCATTTCCTTTGGGATGGACCATACCAGGATTATTGGGCAATATGAAAGGACATAACCAAATAGGGTACACCTGCAGGGGCAGGAAAACAATTTGTCACTTATTTTTGAACACAGTCATCCTTTAAGCTCTTTAATAAATGTGACAAAATGAAGAGTTAAGAGAACTTCTTCCCAATCTGGGACTGAAACCCTTGCTTTCAGCTCTTCCTTCCCAGCTGTCCTGGTGTTGTTTTTAGCTGGATCTTCTAACGACCATAACACAAATAGATTGAAAATGTCATCCTAGAGTCCCATCTCCTCCCCTTAAATACTTGAAATTAAAAGGAAAAAAAAACCCCACAAACAAACCACCCCAATCTCAAAGCAACAACTGAATGAACATTTTGAGCAAAAGAAGAAGGAAGCGTTTTCTTTTCCAGGTCAGTCCAAAATTGAAATTGTCAAAACTGAAATTCTACACTAACGAAAATTAATTCAGAAATAAAAGCAAGAAAGGGAAATGAACCTCCACAGCTGGTGTTTAGTGAGACCACCAATCATTTTAGGTGAAGATTAATTCAAATTTTAGTAAATGATAAAATCTTTTAGAAGAGTTGGCTTCTACTAAAGTTTGACTCTTTTTGTTTAATTCTTCTCCTTTTCAGAAAGCTGTGTTTATTTCTGCTGCAGCCTTGCCTCACAGACTCACAAAGCACAGCCACTCCCCAGGACACAATAATGACCTTTTGCACAAGCAGGATATTATGTCTTAAGATCAACAGCACAGTTCTTATCACAAACAACCCAGGATTCGCTGCGTTCTAAGAAGATGTGTTCTTACATTAAGGTCAACGTGGAAGGTCTGGATGGATTTTTCAAGGCTCTTCATTGGCACCAGCATGTCCTGCACAACGTGGTGCTGCTCGTACAGCTTTCGAATGGCTTCTCCTTGGGTGAGCTTTAACAGAGAGATTTTTGGGGGAACCATCCAGCCAAACAGGTAACGGAACACAGGGTTATTGCCAAAAGGAATGATATCCTTCAAAGGGGAAAGAGAAACAGTTTGACTGAAGAATGTGTAAGTGGAACAAAAGAACACTTCCGAATCCTCGGAGCAATATTAAGCCGGATTTTCAATAAATTTAATTACTGATACTTTTGCTGAAGTACTAAAATACAAATATGAGCAAATTAGAGGGGCCTGGACTGCACTTGGCTACAGAGCCCTGCCCCAAGCCTCCTCTGCTTACCACTGATTTTCAGTTGTATGAATCACAACATACCCAGCCCCAAATAAATAATTTCAGATAATGTTCAGAGAGCAACAGGCTATTATCTTGCAACAGCCAAGGGAGGAGTGCAGAAGGAGCTAACCTCATAGAAGTTTTGCAAGAATAACCACATAAAATTTTTCAAAAGCATTTTAAAGCTGTAAAATTTTAATTACCACCTGCAGGGCCAACTCCTGTTTAACTTCTGCAGGAGCTGAAAGGATCTGTTACCTCACTCCAGAGATTCAAAATGTAGTAACGGGAATATTTCAGAACGTCAAATAAAGTTTTGCGTAAGTCCACATGACAATAAACACATTTGTGAAATTCAAAGTAATGACCTGACTACATAATTACTTTAGGTGGGGCAGTTCTTCAGCCAGAATTTCACATTCATGTTTTTTCCACCATCTGAATTTGAAAATCACTCAGCAGGTACCAAAACTTAGTGCTGAAATACATGCTTAAGGTCTAAATTCAGAAAAGCACTAAACCAAAAATTAGCAGTTTCTGATACAACACCTTATATATGAAGAAGTGTCTTTGGATTTGCTGTACCCAAATGCAGGACTTATGAATTTGCCATAAGCTTTGCTGTTTTTTTCTGCCACGAAAGACAGAAGTTGCTGCCAAGGGGAAGAAGGTACATTGCACCTACACTGGGAAAGGGCAAAGTACCTTCCTGCAGATCTATATGAATTTTGGAACTGGTCTTACTTGGAGCTCCCAGAAGATACTGCGAGTATGCCTGTGGTAGTAATGTCTGGAAGGAATGTACTCTACTCCAGTCCTGTCAGCTTTCAAATACTTCTCCACGTGCTTAAAGAACCACGGCTTGTAGTAGTTGCCAATTCTGTTTATCTACAAGAAAACATGCATTCATTAGATAACAGTTACACCTTGCTAGACAACGAAGTATGTCCCCAAATTCCTTTCCTGGGAGGAATCTGTGTTATACCCTCTGGATGAGGCTGTCACAAGACATCTAGGGAGCCTTCACTCCTCCACCTGCAAGGCTCCTGCTTGCCTTCCTTGCCATTAAGGTTTAAGTAAGGCTTGCTAAGGCTGGCCACTGACAAGCTATTTGAGAGCCCATGAATGTGACAAAACCGAATTCCTAAAATGCCAATCTCTAAACCTGCCATTAATCCAAAATCTCACACGGCAGAGGAGAAATATCCAGGTGGAGGGTTGCAGGAACACTTAGCATGACCCTCCTGTGCATGTCCCTGACATGTTTTTATTAATATTAACAAAATTAAAAGGTTGCTGGGAAGAGAGTTACTCTGAATAACTGCAGTTCAAAGCAGCATTGTTCAGTCTACGAGAAAAGATCCTTCTCTTCCTCCTCAGGTAGTGCAGTGAAGAGGCTGCAGACTGAATTATTTGCTAGAACAATGAAATCAGTGGGTCATTTTTCATCAATTGAAGAGATTTAGAGAACAGACTCTGTTATAGTAGCAAAAGGCTGTAATTTAAAATATTCTGATGGCCAGATCTAACTTTTAATCCTATCTTAAGGGATGGTTCCAATTTTATAATGGTTTTATCCTAGCATCTAGTACAGCTTCAGTTAGACTTTTTCATTGTGAGTAACTTCCCTTTAGTTACCTTGCTTTGCTCAGCTTCATCAGTCAAGACTCCTGTCATGATGACTGCTTCATCCAAGGAATACATAAGTCCTTCCACAAAACTATTCTCCTTTTTCTTAGACTCTTCAGTGAACTTCTCACAAATCTTCTGCAGTCCTCTCACTGGCTTGTAATGTATTTTGACATACTTCTTGGCAGGAATCATTTTTATTTCTGCTGCAACCAGGAAACCCAGAGTACCACAAGACCAAGGCACTGCATAAAATAGGTCTGAGTTTTCAGTCTGCAAAAAGTATGTCATACTAAATCATATATCCACACCAATAACTGTCAATGACATTGTAAATGATAGCAAAGTAACATTTTGTCTTACTGGTGAACATCTCACAAGGCTTCCATCAGCAAGAACAAGTTCATAGGCCACACAGGTGTGCTGAAAAAGTCCATAGATATGGGATGAAGACTCAATGCCAGTTCCCATGATCAGGCCACCTTATCAAGAGAGCACACAACAAATCAAATGAAACACACTCCAAAATGTGGGTGGTTTATGAGAGCAAACCCCCACTTTATAAGCTCTTTTAAGGCTATTTAAAAAAAAAAAAAAAAGGAAGTGCTTATAACACAAATACCACAAAGAACATAAGGTTCAACAGAATATTTCCAGACCCTTTAAAACAATGCAATGTTTTACTGCATAAAAAATCCTAATGGAAGTGCAGGAAAATCAGTGAGTCTCTTGTAACCAACGACCCTTACCTACTGTGAGATCATCAAGCTCTGGTACCACAGGAATAGTCCAGCCCATGGGATTCAGGTACGCAGTCAGCTGGCCCATGGACACCAAAGGTTCCACACGAACAACCTAAAAAGCGAAAAAAAAACAACAACCCACCCCCAAGATCTCAACAAACATAAATTAAGAGTTCAGCATTAATAATGACAAAATAGGGCTAACCGGATACACTTCCATCTGCTATCAGAACTCAGAGATTCACTTTCCTAAGAGCGCTACTAAAAATAGTGGGAACTGTTTAGTGATTCCTCCTCTGCCTCAACATCTTGTTGCTCAGTGCCCAAACCCATAAATCAATCTGGTCTTTTAGACTTCAGCACATAAAAGCCAAGCAATTCCATATGCTGGGTTTTTTTGGATAAAACGATCCAAGCACACATTGCAAACCCTTGAAATTTGATGGGTCTGCTACAAAATTTTGCTCTTTGTGGAATCGATTCTCTTTGGCTCTGAGTATTGCAAAGAAAACTGTAAAACCCATTCTAGCGAATGCTTTGTGATGGAATTTGTTACCTGTCTTTCACTGTCTACTTCCAGAACATCCATTAAATTGATCATGATGTTCTTATGAGTCTTCTTGTATTTCCCAACACGGAGTGACACAGTGAGCCAGCCGGGCCGGCCCGTGCACATGTACCTCTTGCTGCCTTCCTTCTTCCATTCCCGGACCTGCAAGAGCCAACAACTGTCAGAGCAGGGATGCTTTGGAAGTCTCTTTGCAGACCTCTGAACTTCTAAACAAAGTACGACCAGAGTGGTTTAGTTATGTAGAGGAAGCATTTCTAATATCCTGTAGCTTTGGGGTTTTCTTTTGGGGGAAGGATTCAGAAAGCTATCAAGACACTAACAGAGTTAAAAAAAACCCTCAGGAAAACCTCCTCAAAGGGAGATACTATCACTGTTATAATCTTAGTTCTACTCCAAAACACACAAAAAGTGGCCTGAGCCTGCAAGTGAACAGGCAAAGAGAGAAAACCTGGTGTAGTGGAAGCAACCTTGAGCAACTTGGTCTAGTGGACCCATGGTGGGTTGGGGTTGGAACGAGATGACTTTTAAGGTCCTTTCCAACCCAAAGCCTCCTAGGATTCTATGAAAAGTTGAGAAGGAAAACGTGTAAGGCATACATATGAGCCACGAATTCTGCAAAGCCACAGTGGTTAACACCTGGAGCACTAACAATTGCATTTCTCCAAAGCTGAGTTGCTACTACAGCTGGTAAAAAAACCCCAACCCAATCGACAACCCCAAACCCTCCGAGAATAACTCCATGCACATTAATATCCATCTGCAGCTGCGATGTGAGAGACAAGCCAGGAAACAGAAGCAGACGTGACAGAATTACCACAAACACCAGAGAGCACGGCAACATTACAGACATCTGCATTTCTGGGTGGAGGAAAAGTTTCATCTCCCCATGAACCACCTCCTGGAACCGGCAGTGCCGAGCAGCAGGACGGGAGCGGAATCACAGCACGCTCCTGAGGCTGCCGTTCAGAGACTGCTGTTTCCATGTTGCGCACACGTGTGTCCCCGAGCCTGCTGCGTGTCCAGCGCGGCTCACAGCACATCCCTGAGGATACCGCAGCGCCAGCAGCCGCAGAGAGGCAGTTCCACGCGAGTTTCAGCGGGACAAGAACCCTACAGCGGGCTGAAAGCCCCGCTGGCGTTAATTCCTTTGCTTTTCCCCGCTCCAGCTGGACTTTGCCCCGCGTGCGGAATGGCGTGGGGGGGGGAAGGACGGGGGAACAGCGGGATGACAGAGAGCGGGACAGAGACACGCCCTCCCCTCGCAAAGCCGCGCTACCCCCGGGGGTGCCGGGGTCCGGTCAAGCCTCACCTGCTCTTGGATGTGCCGGACGCGCTGGGCGTGCTGCCGCGGGGCGCTGTGGAGGCGCCAGACGGCCCATGCGCGCAGCTGGTAGTAGATGTCGAAGAGGATGGAGAGCGGCAGGAGGAAGAGGCAGACGAAGACCCAGCGGTGGTGCACCAGCACGGCCTCCAGCCCGCGGTGCCGCACCCACAGCAACAACAGCAGCAGCCCCGCGCCCACCGACCACAGCGCCGACATGGCGCCCACCGCCCGCTCGCGCTCCATCACAGCCGCGCTCCCTTATGGGACCCCGCCATGCCGCGCCCGCCGCTCGCGCGCTCGCCGCCCGGACCACGCCCCTCCGTCCCTATTGGCCGAGGCGTGAGGCGAGGGGAGGGCGGCGGCCAATCGGAGAGCTCCGCGGAGATCGGACCAGGCGCTGAGGGCTCCGATTGGCTGCGCGCGGCCGGCCCCGCGCTCCCCTCATCGCCGCGGCCAAAGGCCCCCCGCGGGGTGGGGGTGACATCGCCTGGGGACGGGGGGAGCCGGGCCAGAGCCCCGGGCAGGGCTGGGAATGGGGATCGGGACACGGCCAGAGCCCCGGGCAGGGCTGGGAATGGGGACCGGGGCATGGGCAGAGCCCCGGGCAGGGCTGGGAATGGGGATCGGGGCATGGGCAGAGCCCCGGGCAGAGCTGGGAATGGGGATCGGGGCATGGGCAGAGCCCCGGGCAGGGCTGGGAATGGGGACCGGGACACGGCCAGAGCCCCGGGCAGGGCTGGGAATGGGGACCGGGACACGGGCAGAGCCCCGGGCAGGGCTGGGAATGGGGACCGGGACACGGGCAGAGCCCCGGGCAGGGCTGGGAATGGGGATCGGGACATGGGCAGAGCCCCGGGCAGGGCTGGGAGTGGGGATCGGGACATGGGCAGACCTCTGGGCAGGGCCAGGGGAGCCGGGTCAGACCCCCGGTAAGGGCTGGTGACTGGTCCTGAGACAGGGATTGAGTGGGATACAGGGCAGAGGACTAGGGCTGAGGAAGAGGGGACTCCCCAGTCAGGGCTGGGGACAGGCCCTTGGAGGTGCTGTGGTGGCCACTGTCCCCTGGGCAAGGGGTGCACCCTGGTGCCTTTAGGTTGGGGTCTGGAGCAAAACACCTCTGCATCCCTCTCTTGGGCATCCCTCACTTGAGCATCCCTCTGGTGTTGTAGGCACCAGAGAACCCGGCATTGCAGGTGTCTCCCACAGAAAGTCCGAAGTGCCATGCAGTTCCATTTCTAGAATAAAGAAGGGGACATCTCCCTCCAAAATGCAGCTTGCACTCTAAAACCCCAGCAGAAAATTCCCATCTGTTCTGGAACCATGTGAGGGGAGATAAATAAAGTCTGTGAGAAAGATAGGGCTTTGTTTTTTGAAGTTAAAATTCCTCAAGGAATGTGCTGCTTGAGAGGACAGTGACAGAGGTCCAGTGACAGCCCCAGGAGGTCCTGGCACAGCCGGTGCTGTCAGGGACTTTGGCAGAGTCTCTGAAATGGCAGGGTCTCTGGAATGGCAGAGACTTTGCCACAGCACTGTTGGGTTTGGAGAGGAACATGGAATCAAGGTGTTACATGAGGACACTGCCATGGTGATGTAACACATGTGTCAGGTGATGCCTCTTCCTCTTTGTCAGCAGGAAAAATGCTTAACTTGATCTTTAGATGATTGATAGCTGGGAGATGGAAACTTCAGACAGGGAGGGATCAAGGTTCAGAGCTGAGCTGTGGCAGGCCAGCCACACATTTCAGCTGTCTTCAGACAACTGGAAGGCTTTGTTTCGAACCCCACTTCATGATTTCATGGAATCATTCACAGAACGGTTTGGGTTCCAACCCTTCTGCCATGGGCAGAACCACCTTCCATTAGAACAGTTTGCTCAGGTCCCCATCCAACCTGGCCTGAAATGATTCCAGGGATGGAAATTTTAGCACACTGCTTTTATGAGTTTTGTCCCACTGCTTTTATTGAAGGACTAATCTGAGACTTCACAGCTCTCATGTTTGGAAATGGTCTCCTAATTTCCAGACTAAATTTATTTATAGCCAACTTATATTGGTTGCACTTGTGCCTGGTCTGCTCACTAGCTCTTCTTACATCAAATCGATTGATGTGATGTGCTTTTATTCTTCATTTAATCTCCTGGCTGAAATTATTCATGCAAAAGAAGGTTCCCATGCCCTAAGAGACATTATTTTAACCTCTCTGAAGGACCTAAATAATTATTCCTGATCTGAATGTGATCAAGCACTGGGTTTATTGAATAATGGCATCATTTATTCATAAGGGAATATTTATGCCTTCAGTGTAAATACTGTTTTGAAATTGTTTTTCTGAAGAACCATTAAAAGCGCTTAAAATGTTTTTCATGTTTTGCTCTTGTTTTTGTAAGGCCCTAGGCAACAAGAAGGGGATAGGTGAGCTCAAAAATTGTGATGTGAAACTGCTTTAAAGCAGAGGAATGAGCCACCGTTCAGATTATGGTCAAATTGCTTGTGTACCTACTGATGCCAGGCACAAAAACCACAGGAATGAGATGGGGATGAGGGAAGGGGAGATAGATGTTAGAAATGCTGCTGGTTTTCAATTCTAGTTATTGTAGTTATTTGAGCAAAACGTCATCCACCGATCTATGTAGGCTTAGGAAAACATCATCTGCAAATCTGGTTGGAAGAGCTAAGGTTCCCTTGGTATCTTGGTGAGACTAAAATCCCTGGTTTCTTCAATTAAATTATAATTTAAAGTGTGTTTAAGCTGTTAGTGCTTCTTAAAAAAGCAGTCCTTTTCCCTTCCTCTCCTCCCTCCCTCCCTCTCCTGCCATCCCATCCGCCCACTCATGCTGTTCTGGGCATGCTGTGCAGTACAAGTGCTTCTGCTGTCACTCAGTAAAACAGGTTGGAGAACTGATCTGACTGAAGAATTAAACAAATTTTTTTTTAAATCAGGTTTTTTTTTCTGCTTGGATCAGCTCCCTGGTAGAGCTCACCCCACGCACGCTTGTGCTGGGAGCAGAGCAGGGGCCTGGCGATGACCGTGCTGGAGCTCCACATCCTCTTGGGGAGAGCTCATCCCAGATGGCCCTGCCAGCCCTGCACAGGGCTCTGTTCCCTATCCAGCAGGGCTTGGTGGTAACCATGCAAAGGCTTTTGGATGAAAGATGCAGCTATTTGTCCAAGGAGACCGGGAAAAGAGACACGTGGTCATGGAATTATCGAATTGTTTAGGTTGGAAAAGCCCTCTAAGATCATCAAGTCCAACTGTTCCCCCAGCACTGCCAAGGCCACCACCCCAAGTGCCACATCCACACAGCTTTTGAACCCCTCTAGGGATGATAATTCCACCACTGCTCTGGGCAGCCTGTTCCAGTGTTTGATAACCCTGTCTGTGATGAAATTGTTCCTGATATGCAATCCAAACCTCCCCGGCACAACTCAAGGCTGCTTCCTCTTGTCCAGCCCCTTGTTCCCTGGGAGAAGAGCCTGACCCCCACCCTGCTCCAACCAATTTTCGGGGAATTAAAGAGAACAAGAAGGTCTCCTCAGCCTCCTTTTCTCCAGGCTGAGCTCCCCCCGCTCCCTCAGCCTCAGACTTGTGCTCCAGACCTTTTCCCAGCTCCATTGATGCCTTAGGTTTTAACTTTTCTATTTTCAAATTCTGTACTGCTTAGAGTGTAACTCTGAAGTTCCTTGTAGCCTGTAATTCCTGCTCTCTCGTACTGGGTAGACATAACAAAGCCTCTCCAGGCTTTGCCTTCAAGGACAACCAGGCTGTTTTTAGGCCCAAAATGTGTAAACTAAAGATTCTAAGGGGGGCAAGCTGAGGGGCGTTACATCGCTAAAACTGGGGCTTTAATTGGAGAATTAACCCTGATATGCAAATGGTCCAAACCTATAAAAGTGTGAAGAACTCGTGACCTGTCGTCCATCTTGGGGTCCAATTTTTGGAAGCAGCCTCTGGCTCCCCCAGGGTGTACCTTGAAGGCCCTTCAAATAAATACCTGTCTTTATTCCCTTACTCTTGTCTAGTCTTTGTTTCTAGGTGGCTGGAGGAGGCATCACCATTGCCCTTCTCTGAACACGCCCCAGCCCCTCAATGTCTTTCTTGTCATGAGGGGCTCAGAAGCGCACACAGGATTCGCGGTGTGGCTCCATCAGCACCGAGCACGGGGGGACAATCACTGCCCTGATCCTGCTGGCCACACTACATGATCATAACATACAGACCATTTGAGCTGCACACAAAAGTAGGCTGAGGACTTCTGTCTCTGCAAGAAAAATATCAAGAGGCCTTCAGTGGCACCAAAGGAAGGCATTGAAAAGCATTAAAAAGCCCGTTTTTTCATGCAAACTCTCACAGCCCTGGTACTGACTGCCACAGAGCTGCTGCTGAGCGGTACCAGGACATTAAAAGGACAGGCATTTTATAGGAATACTTATGAAAACTAATAAAGAATTTTGGGAAGACTGCAAGCCTGCTTAAATCCATAAACAAACCAGCCAATGGTTACTTGGGATTAGGAATCACCTGCCTTCAGTTTTCCTGCACGTTGGTTTGGTGCAAAGCTGGTGCTGTTGGAACGGGAGCGTTTCTGAGGCTTGGAGGGAGGTGGTGCTCAAACTGCTTGTGAGAAGCTCCCTCTGCTGAGAAATCCAAAGTACGTCCGGTCACCCTGAAGGAAAAGCCTGTAGGGGAACGTGGGCTGGAGCAGGGCTCCCTGTGTTTACCTGATGTTGCTCAACTGACCAGCTTCCAGATGGGTTTTATTGAAAGGTATTTATCAGTGGGATATCTATTGCCCAGGACCTATTTCTCAGGTTTAGAGAGGGAGTAGAGGTGTGTGGTGGCTTGAGGAGGAGGGCGGAGGGTTTGGTACAACAGCTGTAGCTGGGGTGGCCCTTGGAAAATCAGTCAAGAAGGGAAAATGCATTTTTAGTTAGTTTAGAAACTTCCAGATAGCCCTCAGGGAAAGTGAAACACCAACTGAAGGCTTAGGCAAGGTTAGATTGGTGAGGCTATTTTAGGTGCAGGTGGGCCTAATGTGGAAGGACTCGTTTAACATCCGTGGTGGGGAAAGCTCTCCAAGGTGGATTGGTCCATCCTGTCCAGCACACTGAGTCCTTGGGGTGACTTTGCTCTTTTTTCCTTGTTTTCCTCTGTCCTCTCAAGCCTGCAGTCACCCTGTTCACGCTGGGAAGGGCTTCACCAAGAGAAGGAATAACTGGTGCTGCAGGAACCGAGGATACATGGGCTGTATCCCATGTACTCTGATACCAATCACATCACAAGGCCCCACTCCTCCAGTGATGAACTGTTGTAGGTGCTGGGGGGACCCATCACCACCTTGGGGGGAAGCAGATGCAGGGTGTGAAGTGAAATTGGGAATACAG
Organism: Falcunculus frontatus; assembly: GCA_013398115.1. Lineage (NCBI taxonomy): Eukaryota > Metazoa > Chordata > Aves > Passeriformes > Falcunculus > Falcunculus frontatus. The sequence goes on from VZRV01009344.1 coordinate 191,243, forward strand.
ACCACGGCAGAGTGTGCCCCGTCCTTCAGTGGCCGTGCTCTGCATCAGGAAGCGAGGTCAGCTGCTGGTCAGCACGTTCACAGAGCCACCAAAAAAACCCCCCAGTGCTGCAGAACGTGCAAGAGCTTTCGTGTGTTCTCTGTGACGTGTATTAAATCCAGCTTTACAACAGCCTCTGAAAGGATACCCTGTCTGGGATTTATAAAAAGAATCACTTGTCAAAACAGAGAGCCAGACTGGGAAAGGAATTCAGCCCTCCCTTCATTGTCACCAGGGTAGTGTCCTCTGTGGCAGAAATGAAATGGCTGTGGCACGGTAGCAGGCGTGGAGAGCTGGTTACTGAAGAACTTGGGGTTCCAGCACTCAAACTACAGGCTGAGGGAGGCCACATTCCTCTGGGTGAGCAGTGGGGGACAGCGAGCTCATGGCAACCATCAGCTGGCTTCACAGCCCTGACAGTGAGGAGGAGAAATGGGTGAAAAAGCAGTGTCTCCCCTGTCTCCTTCTATTGGTGAGATCCTGGGGACGCCGACTGTGCTGGGCATCAGAAACGAGCTGCAGTCACTGAAAGGCAATAAATGGATTATTTCAGACTCGTGATATAATGGATACCAGTGCCAGTGGCTTTCAGGATGCACTTTGTCATGAAGGCAGTTGTGAACCACAGCTGGTGGGAAGTGACTGCAGGGTACCCTCTCCCATCACTTGCCTCTGGAATCTTCTTGCTTGGAGTTGCAAATGCTGTGGGAACATGCAGGAATCACTCGGGGCTAACACGATGGTGAAGGCTTGCCAATGTCACCGGGGGAAAACACTACAAGTTGTTTTTCTGTACAGGCCAAATTTTTCTCCTGTTTTCAGCTCCCAGCAAACCTCCCTGTGTGTTTAGCCTCCCAGTACCAGATGTACTTGCAGGCCCTTTTCCTCCAAATAAAGCTAAGACTTGCACTGCCTTGGCTGTGGCCATTCTCTCTGTCTGGTGCTGTCACTCCGTCACCTGTCTGCTTTCATTTATTTCAATGTTTTAAAAATTTCATGGGCCCACTCCCAGATGATGTAAACTGATAAAACTCCAGGCCATGCTCCAAAAACATCAGTGTAACTGTAGGATCTGGCCCTTTGGGTTTACTTACCTATGCCAAAGAAAAATAGAAAAGCTGTGAGCAAAGCAAAAAAAAGGAGAAGAATGGCTGGGAAAAAAGAGTTTAAGATGTTGGTTATATAAGAGTTGTATAGCTGTTAAAGTCACTTAGAATATCCCTTTAATAAACGAAGAAATCACAGCCAGATAAGTTAATAATTAAGGGTGACAAAAATACACCATTGTTCCAATAATAAGGAACTGTATTGGTCTTATTGAAGATAAACGGAGGCGTATTTAATGTGGCTCAGTGCTATGCTGATAGACTGCAAATGTCCTTTTTTTCACTAGAAAACTCAGTATAAAATCAGGTCAAAAGCTGATTGCCAGTATTTGTTCCCTCCAAGTTGCTCGGCTCCTTTCAACAGCAGATGTGCCTTGGAAGCAACTCCCACGTGTATGGAACTGAGCAGAAGGAAGCTGGAGGCTCTGAGAAGAGGTTCCTGCCCCTTTCTGTGGAGAACGACAAGATGTGCTCCCACGTGTGGATCATCTCATGGAGACACAAAATGATTTTCAGACTGAGGACTGGATAAATCGACTGGTCCTCAGCTCTGCAAATCAGTGTCCGGAAAAGGTGTCTGCACAGAAGGTGATGGGGATGTGATTGCTCAGTTTCCTTTAATACAGGAAATTTCTGTAGAATCCAGTTTGGCAGTCTTGGTTGGAGCCATACCTAGTAACATGAGACAGCAATTTCAGTACCTCCTGACAAATCCAAACCCCAAATATTTTGTACTTCCAGTAAGCATCAAAATATGATTGCTGCAGCACCCTGCCCGAGGGGAACAGTGGCCTTTAAATACCCACCCACAGGAACCCTGTGACTCACAAATAAATCTGAGAGTGGGTAAATGCAGTGATCCTGCCCCCAGCTCATGTTAAACTCCAGGTGCACTTCCAAGCCCCTCATGTGCTGAGCTGCAGACTCACACAGCTGCTTTCTGTCTCCTCCTGCCCTCTCCATCCTTGGCAAGGCCCATTTTTTTACAGAATGCTTAAGGAAAGCATTGAGAAATCAGCCAGCAATAAACCACTGTCATCCCAGAGCGGTCAATTACCATTATCTATGGTATCAGCCCGGAGCCTGTAATAAGCTCTGAACTTTTATTGCACTGAGGTGTCCACTTACATCCAGGCTAATGCAGATTATAGGGCTGGGATGAATTTTCCCTCATGCTGGAACTGGCAGAGTGAATCACAGGGCAGGAGAGTTTCATCCCCCTGTGAGGCAACCAGTCGCCTGCCAACAAGAGCTGACACTTCTCTGTCACAGGAGAAGCGCCAGGGAAGTGAAACCACACCTTTTCAGATATGATGAGTAGCCAAAGAAAAGGACAGGATACATTTTGGGGAGCAAGATTAACTCTTTGGATCCTGGGTGACTTCCCACGGAGGTCGAGTAGGGAAGCCTGTGTTCTCCATCTGGGATGGCAGGTCTGTGTCTCAGGGATGCTGCTTGTGGGTGCTTTCTGTGAGGTCCTGCTGCAGTCTGAGGTGCTGATGTAAGTCATCTGCATATGGTAGATGGAGACCTTTCTTTTCAGCCTGAAGGTAGCTAATTTAGGCAATGTCTTCCAGCTGTTTCTTCACATTCATCTTTGCAAATGCCTGTTATTCACATTCACATCCTCCTCTTTCTTCCAAGTCAGTACAGAGTCTGTTTTTCTCTGACAGATCGAGGGAAGAGATGGGAGCAACCTGCTCCTACACCTCCATAGGAGAAATCTCCTGCTACTGCTGTTTCTTTCAGGCAGAAATCAGGAGAACATCAGGAGTGGGGTCTCCTCAGAGCCTCATACCACAGAGCTAACCAGAGTGCGAGGCAAATTCCCCATGGAGGGAGCTGTGGCACTGGAGATGAGTGTTGGTATCCTCCAACAGCCTGGCTCTGACTCTTTTGATGCCTTTACAGAGAAGCTGAAGCCTGTTATTTCCAAAACTCACCTCCTGTCATTTCTTGCAGAGTTTCAAATTTGTCTTCAGTTACCTAGAAACCTGTGTAAGAAGATGTAAGTGTTCTGGGTTAAAGCGAGGCAAGGTGTGCAGGCAGAAATCACACAGCTCTTGTTGGGTCAACAGCTGATGTTGCAGATGAGCTTTGAAGAAAGCAGACAGGCTTTTGGGCACAGCAGGGCAGCAAAGGCATCCTAGGTGAGTATTTCACTGAATTAGAAGGAAATTTCTTACAGGAATCTTGTACAGACTCTTTATGTCTGTGTGCATGCAAGTGTGCATATGCTACATCAAATGTCCTGGGAATGCTGCTCTCCTGGATTCTTAAGTACTTTAGATTTGTAAGTTAGGCCTGTAAGTAAGTTACTGTTGTGGTATAGTAAATCCTATATGAATCCTTTGCTGTATTGTTTAACTTAACTGATAACATAAGTTAAATCTGTTGGGTTTAAGTGCTGTTAAGTTTAAATGCCGTTTATTGAAGTACTGTTGTGCCTTTAGAATGTTTTCCTTTTTATCCTCACCTTCTCCTATCCTTTTGTCTCCCCCTCCTCAGCCCAGCCTTCACAGAGATAATTTTGGGTTTATTTCCGTTTGGATTAATTGACACTGGATTTTTTGTTTGCTTTTTTCTCTTTGTTTTTTAACCATCTAGTAAGTAATAGAGTGAACCTTGCCAACGAACTTTGTTGTGCTGTCGCTTCTATATTAAATCTGTTTTTGCTGATACCTTTGCTGGTGATTCTTTAAGAAACCTTGAAACACTCACTGACAGCACTCCTCCTCTCAGCCATTCCTGGTATCTCTCCCTAGGCTGTCATGCTTCCAACAAAATGTTTGCAAGGTTTGCTGGCAGCATAATAACCCTCAGCCACCTCCCAGCACAGCACAGCCATGTGAACAAGTGCTCGTGGGCAGGAGGTGGGATAATGGAGGGGCATTGGAAAAGGCAAACAGCTGTGGAACATCTGGGACAGGTGTGTGTTGGACACCGAGGGCTCCACACATGGTGACAACCAGAAGAGCTAGATGGCTGCTCCACTGTTTTTCTCTAAAATTTGTAATTAATGCTGCTTTGAGCTTCTCTTTTGTATTTTGGTGCTGAAAAATAAACAAAGCCCAACCCATTCCCTACTCTCTGGAGAGCTCTGTAATAGCTGCACGCAGCAGAGGCATGAAGAAGCACCGGGTCTCGGGGATGTCAGCATAGCTGTAGTTCATCTACATCTAATGTTGAGTTCACTGGGAAGCAAATTCAGCCAGTTTTGTGTTTAATCCAAGTGCTTGCTACTTCTGTGAACATCAGCATTTGGAATCAAGGATACGCAGGAGCTTCAAGCTCAGATATCCAGTGTATGGAGCAAAGCAAACTGCTGCTGTGTTTCAGCAGCCAGGGCAGCTCTCCCATAGCTCTCTCTGCTCAGGTGTGATAGATGTGACTGACATCAAGCTTGACTGAGGAGCCTACAGGGCTGGAAATCAATGTTTCCTCACTGCAGCTCACACTCCAGCAGAGCTGCAGCAGTTGTGGCATGTAAAACACGCTGTGTGGTGGGTTACCCACGTGTAACACAACCGTGGTGCCTCTTCATGGAGAAAGAAGATTGGGCACGGGGTTTCCCTGAGGCAGAAATCTCCAGGAGCTCAGGAGAAGTTTTGTCTGACTAAGGACTGAGCTGAGACATCAGGATTTAACTCTTTTCTTCCCCCATACCTTGTTAAGCGAATTTCAATTCCTTTGCAGAATTTGTTGGAAAGTTCCTTCTGTCCTCGTCTGCAACAGACATTTCCCTTACAGGAAACCCGAAGCTTTATCATACCCATTTATCTACACAACAGCCCCAATAGGAGTTGGCACCTCAGCCACGTGCTTCTGTACTAACACAAGTCCCAAATGGAGAGCTGAAGGAATTTGAGAACACTGCTTGCCCATAAAGCCCTCTGTGGATGATGCTATCAGTACTTTCCAAATCCCTTTCCAAGGCTTTCCACCACAGCTGTGTTCCTCAGCACGGTGCAGATTTACAGGCTGCTGGTTGGGACATCCTTGCAGACATCAAGCAAACATTTAAGCTTTAACACTCAGAGGTTTTGGGTCCAGTGGCTTGCTAGATGACGGACATAGCTAGTGCAGGAACCACTTCAGAAACTGCTATTAGACAACTTTATACACCTCTTGCTCTTCTGTTATAATTCAAACTCAGTAAAAGTCTTTATTACTAAATAATAAAATATATTAGGAAGTACATATTATGGTACAAAACGGACTTTGGCAGTCAATAAAGTCTTGGGGCAAAACCACAGCTGTCTGCAGAAGGAGTAATTCTAGGGGAACTAGCCAAAAAACCACACACCACTTTGTGGTCAGGGGGAATATCCCCTTTCGCATCCAAATGCTTGGCTTTTCCTGCTGGAGAGCACAAAGGAGTGCTCCCAAACCCTCAGCTGCCCATGCAGCAGAACCACCACAGAGAGATCCATGTCCAGCTGCAGGTTCAACCCCAAAGGACACTGGTGAACGTGGCATCATGTGAAGATGTAGGACAAATATTTTCAAAGCCTGGGTTTGCTGACTGGATTAAGTAGGAGTGCCTGAGCCAGTATATCAACTAGCACAACTAATTAGGCGTTTTAAGAAGATGCAAATTAAGGCAAAGATAAACAGCAGGAGGTTTCTCCTTTGCTTTACACGTGCTGGATGCAGGAACTTTCCCATCTGCACGTCCTCATGGCTACGTGCCGCAGCCCCTTATCAGCCTGGCAGGCTGCACCCACTCCTGCTGTGCCCAGTGGCCCATGCTAAGGGAAACACGAGGTGTGCCAGCCCCTGGGAATGGCTTCTCTATGGATCTGGACAACATGGACACCTTATGCCTGCAGAGAAATGACCCCTGAAGCCACATCAGTGCCTCTTTAGTGACTCTCTCACAGGGGGCATGATCTGAGGTGCTTGCTGGGGGCAGCTGGGCCTGGGGCAAATGTCCTGTGTGCCAAATCACTGATGGACACCTGTGGCCTGGCACAGGTCCCACAAATAAGGTTTCTGGTGGGGAACCTGGGCTCTCCTCTTCTGGGCTTGGTGCATCCAAATTCACTCTGGACTTGGTGCTCTTGGTATCACCCACCCTGTCGTGACAGGGCAGAGAGTGCATGCATCTGCACACACACACCTACTGAAAAATCTGACTTTATTTATCTTGATTATACAGTGAAATGCATTATTTTACATGTGATTTGCTGCAGCAGCAAAATTAGGTGAGCAGTGAATCAAAAAGCAGCACTTTTTTTGTGCCAGCAGCGTTGCTCAGGCTCAGCATCCTTACCTGGGGGAGGCAATTACTGGAACAATCTCTTTCCCCGTTCCTCCTTTGTTCTTGTTCTTGCAGGGGCTGTAACTGTCTTTTTTATCTCCTTGTTTTCTCCACTGCAGTTTCACCGTACATGGGATGTTTTACATATTTTGCATAGATATTCTGTCTTTACTCTGGAGAAGCTCTTTCCCTGTGCCCCGTGTTGCAGCACCTTGTCCACCAGCAGGAAAGTTCTCAGGGAAAATGCAGTTTGGCCAAGGTGGTGCTATGCAGAGCTGCTGGTAGCACTCAGCACTTCCAGCCTCTACTTTGTGGTGGAATATTTGTCATGAGTTTGAGGATGGTTATGGGGCTGGAGGAGCAGTGTGCTGGCACAAAGCCACCTCACTCTGCAGCCCTGTGCTGGGAATAGCCTGGAGCCGTGCACTAATGCCACCTTGAAGTGCCTCAGATACTGTTTGACAATCAAATCGCAGTTAAATACAACATCTGAGCAGGTAATGAGCAGAAAAAGTTGTCTTCTTGTCCTTCAACAGGGTAACTCCTGATTCACAGTGCCCCCACATCACCAGGTGCTGGCCCTGGGGACTCCTGCCCCATGCTCCTCTGTGATGGAGACCCAACCTGCTGCAGGGTCACTCCTGCTTGAGCCAGCCCTCTGTGTGCCTCAGTTTGCCGTTTGTAAAACTCCACAGTGTCTGCTGTACACCCACCTGTTCTCAGCTGGGCTGAGTGGCTTTTAAGCATGTGTGAGGTAGATATGAATTCCACAGCAGGGCTTTGCATCGGTCCCTGCGGCCTGTGCAGGTAAACCTTGAGCTGGTTTTGAGCTGGTGAGGTGAGGAGCTCCAAGCAGTGCGGGAGCAGCAGCCCAGGGTATCTGTAGAAATGGCTCTGCCTGTCAGTGATGCTCAGCTGTAGCCCAAGAGCAGTGTGGTGGATCTGTGGATGTGTGAGTTGCACAGCCACAGCACAGCACGGTGTGGCAGCTCTTGATCAAATCTCCCTCCAGCTCTGTGATGAGGAATTGTGCCTCAATCCAGATGCTGTCATACTGACCATCCTGAAATGCAGATCAGAGCACCCTCAGCTTGTTTAATATCCAGGTGTCCTGAGTGCTGCAGGGTAATGGTTTTAAACTAAAAAAGGGTTGACTTAGATTAGCTATAAAGAAAAAGGGTTTTTTACAATGAGGTTGATGAAACACTGGCGTGGGTTGCCCAGAGAGGCGGCGGATGCCCCATTCCCAGAAACATTCAAGGGCAGGTGAGATGGCGGGCCTCTGAGCAGCCTGATCTAGTTGAAGATATCCCTGCTGCTTTCGGGGGAGTTGGACTACACAGCCCTTAAATGGTCCCTTCAAACCCAAACCGTTCTGATTCCATGAAAGAGGGCAAGGGAAAATATTAGCGTTTGACAGAGACGCGAGGAGAACTAAAGTGCTCACAAAGCAAGGCTGGGGCAGAGACCCTCCTGTGCTGCAGCTTGGGTGTCCCACACACAGGACAGCAGTGATATTCCCAGGGCAGGGGTGTCCCAGCCGCAGGGGACCCCTCACGGGTTCTCCATCCCGAACTCCCGGGAGCGCCGCGCCCCGACGGGACGGACCGGGAGCAGGAGCACTCTGCGGGGAGCCGGGAGCCGCCCGCCCGCCGGGCNTGAGTACGCGGCGGGGCCGGGGCGGCGGGGGGACACGGGCACCCCCCGGCTGGGCGCTGTGCCGGGCGGGACGGGGGCTGTGCCGGGGGACAGACCCCCGCGGGTGCCGCCGGGGATGGACACCTCCCTAGAGGGGACGTGGGGCTCGGGCATCGCCCGGAAGCCTGGCTGAGGGGACACATGTGCTCTCCTCTGTCCGCACCTGCCTCGGGAGGCTGAGCACATCGGAGTTCTTGGATGCTCTTCCAAGGCATCACTGTTACTTTGCTTTGAATGGGGACCAAACCCTCACCGGTAACTATCACAACAAAACAGCACATTTGGATAAAGGCAGGAAGGGATCTCCCTAAAGACATGCTCACGCTTTGGTGCATCTCTCCCCGGCGTTCTTCTTCTGCGATTAAAGGTCTCCAGCCCCGCTTGGAAGGACGGTCTGTAAGTGCCGTGGAGGGACGGGTGTGGAGGTGGATTTCTGCTTGATGGCGGTGGGAGAGGTTCAAAACTCTTTTCTTTTCTCGTGTTGCTTGAAAAGAGCGTTTTTCTGAGTAATGCTTAGTAGACCCTATGAATCACCATCTGCATAACTTTATATGGGGGCTGCTATTCTCAGCATCTCACTGGAACTATGTAAACTATCAACATTCGTATCTGTTTGTACATGCAACGTGCAAATCTATTCCCCGGAAAACTATTTCAGAGCAGGTCAAAGGAGGAGACAGGGCAGAACAAAATGTCAGGGTGGCTCGGAGTGTGGAGAAGGGCGTTTGGGAGCCTGCAGTTGCCGTGGTCGGATGGGCAGCCCTTCCATGAAGTGAAAACTTGTGCTGGGAATGCTCGTGAGAAGGGAGAGCTGCTGTGCAGATCCTGAGTGCCCCGGGAGTGGAGCCAGGAGAGGCTCCGGGAGCCTCGGGTCCTGACCCAGCCTCGCACATCCCTCCCTGCCTCTGCTCCTTCAGACTCTTCTTCCAGCGGTTGGTGTGCTGAGAAAACACCGTGGGTCTTTCAGAGAGGCTCAGGAAAGCTGTGCCAGCCCGAGAGGGGGCTTGGCAAGGGGACGGTGCGGTGGCAATGTCACCCAGCGGTGGCAATGTCACCCAGCGCGGCGGAGCTGCCCCCGCACAGGCGCTGCGGGAGCACGTGCGGGGAGGCTGGGGGAGCTCTCAGCGGCGCTCCCTGCACCGCGCTCGATTTGTCAAGAGAGAAGAGTTTATTCTCTCGAGCTGTCAATCCATCACCTCCCAGAGGCTTCTCCACCTTCCCTCTGCCTCCCCCTCACTGCCAGCTCTCCCAGATGTGCTCGGTGCTGGAGGCTGAAAAATTCCCCGTGCCCAGGCAGGGGAATCACAGTATCTCCTAAATCTCACCAGGGAATTCAGAGCATCTCCCAAACCTCACCAGTCTGACCGCAGAATGAGGAAAGTGTGGATTGCAGGAGTTGAACATTTCAACTCTTGGTGCTGGTTCAATCCAGGATTTCAATTTGGAGTGATCTGACATTTCCATGCAGTAGGATTGAGAGCTTTGCTGTAGGGGTTTTTTTGGGCGAATTTTTTTTTTTCTCTAAACCATATTGGCTGAAATTTTTCCATGAAAACGCATTGCTGTCCAAAGGAGCTGCATTCACAGATCAATGGGGTCCTTGCGCTCTCCTGAGCATCTCCTGCTGCAAGGCAACCTGAGTCCAGCTCTTCTGTTGTGTCCTGCCCATGTTCAGTGATGGTTTGGGGATGCTGATCCCTGATAGCATCTAATACCATCTCCAATAGCCCCTTCTCCATCTCAGCTCAGCCCCTGCCATTCAGGAGGGAGCATCCAAACATGCCCCCCACTGTGGAGGGAAGCTCTGCCTTTTCTCAGCCCAGGAGCACGACCTCCTTCCCAGCTGGTGACCGCAGCTGGTAATCACTGGCCACCGCCAGCCTGGGCAGCAGTTTGGGCTTGTGACCCTGAGACAAGAGCTGGAGTGAGCTGTTTTGGCTCCCACACCTGCAGCTTTCCTAAATCCCACTTCTCATCAGATTCCTTCATTAAATGTCGATTAGATCAGATAGTGTTTCTTTCACTACAAGGTAATTTGGCTTTCCATTTAGTGGGCCCATCTGATAAATAACGGCTCGAAATAACATAATTCCACCTGATCTTGATGACACCAAGTCCATGCTGGACTTCTGCTCCCTGCCCAGCTCTAGTTCACCACTTCCAGATCTCAGGGTACAGTTTAAGGCTCCTGTGTAGGAGATGAGCCCTGCCTGGAGGAATGGAGACCAAAGCCAACACGTTATCTTCCTGTTACTGACACCCGGGCAGAGTGATGAAGGCAGAGGTGACAGCTGAGTGTGGGTCATCCATCTGTCCACTCACCTCTGCTTGGGCTCCTCCTCTGTCCTGGCCATCCTTCATGTTCAGGTTCTCCACTGGCACTTGCCACCATGAGAAACCTTCACAGTGGAGTCACCCAGGACTCAATCTGTCTGGGGATGTTGGTGCTTCCTTCCCACATGGTCCAAAGCTTTTTGCCCATTGAGAAGTGGGAGCTGAACCTTCTTGCTGGGCAATGAGCAGAGCCAGAGGGGACGTGGTGGGACCTCTCTGCCTCCCTGGGAGGGAGGGGATGCTGGGAGCTGGGGATGCACAAGCTGAGGGAGCAGATGCTTGCTGTGTGCTGGAGAAAGTAACAGGGACTGAGATCAGAAACCAGTTCCCCCTCCCCAGATTTTCCAGCACCAGGGAAGCATGGTTGTTCTCTGCGTGTGACATTTAGCTGAGAACAGCCACCCAGCAGAAACATGTGGCACTGGCTCATCTGTTTGGTTGTCAAACCAACCCCAAACCACCCTGATAGGGTGGGTGAAAGTGGTGATAACACCTTCGGGATTGGTCTTGACAGGAGAACTTGAGAAGGTCTCCACTGGAGCTGACCCAGGGGAAAAAGGTTTTGTATGCCAAACCTCATGTGGATGAAGATTGAGCGGATTTTTCCAATGTCATCAGTTCTGGAGGAGAAAACAGGCACACTGATAATTTGGAAGTGATGACATCTTAAATTTATGTCCCTCTCTCTGACCTCTTCCTTAAGCCATGCTTTGAAAACCCAGGAAACCCAACTGGCATTCCTCCAAGTTTGGGAGGAAGTCTGGAATAAAACCCGAAGAGAAGAGCTGTGAAAGAGCCCAGAGCTGGGGTGTCCATCCTGACTTTGTGGGAGTGTTCTGTTGTTGCCTGAAAATTAGGATGTTTTTACGAGGCTGTTGGGAAGTTTATGGGTCCAACCTGGTGCTGACTCTGCTCTTCCCAAGGGCTTCCCATCTGAGATGGTGGAAATGTCCCTTCTGACGGTCAGTAATAATGGCTGAAGAGGCTGCAACCCCCAGAGAGGTCCTAACTCCGTCATTCTCTCCTCTGGCAGGTCTTCCATGAGCTTCTCTCCCTCAAACCTGGCCCCCTTCTTGTCTTACAGGACGTGGGCTCTCTCATGCCTTGTCTCACTCTTCTCCCCTCCTAAAACCTCCTTCTGAAGGATGGCAGCCGCCTCTTTCCGCTACGGCCTGACCATCACGGGGGCCGTGCTGCTGGTGACGGGGACACTGTGCTTTGCCTGGTGGAGTGATGGGGAGGTGGGCTCCGGCAGCGGGGCTCGCCTCCTGCCTCCCCGGGAAGCCGAGGCTGTCCCCAGCTCCTCCTCCTCCAGCGCCCTGCTCCGCTCCGTCAGCTTCTTCTGCTGCGGCATCGGCGGCATCCTCCTCATCTTCGGCCTCCTCTGGTCCGTCAAGGCCAACGCCAGGGTGGTGTCCCGGCGCTACCAGTACCATTTCCCCAGGGACCTGCAGTACTTCACAGCAGAGCCTCCGGAGAAGTGGAACTGCAGGTGAGAGCCTCGTCCCTGCCAGTGCTTGGGTGGGCAGAGGTGGAGGGTGGATCTGGCTCTCCCTGAGCCTAAACCTGCTCCCAGCCTTGCTCGCTGGTGAACTCAGAGGAGCAGCAACACTGCTCAGTGCTGTCCTCCTGCTCCCCGAGCAGATGTTCCTGTTCATTAACATCACCCTGAGCCCCCACAGTCCCCTCCCTGCCGCCCCCTCCGTGCCCACGCTGGCTGTGCCCGTGGCTCGGCTGCATCCAGCTCTCCTTGCCCTGCAGGGCCATCACGTGCCGAGGGACACATCTCCTTAGCAGGGCCACCAAGCAGAAGAATACATTGGTTTTCTGGCAGAAGGTTTGGATGTGGGGGTGGGGAGGGCTCACCCAGAGCTCCAGCTGTTGAATCCTGTCCTTGTCTCCCAGGTCTGCAGTGCTTTGTAAGGATGAGGGAGTTTATAACATCTTTAATGGATGCAAAATCTTTCTTACAAGGGAGTTAAATGAAAAAAAAATTAAGGAAAATAATCCTTGGAATGGCACCAAGATAGGAATGTAGGCAGAGGGTCCTTTATGAAGCCGATTTCAGGGTGTAGAAAGACTCCTTTCCCTGCCCTGAACACCACTGCTCCTTTTCAGGTTCCCTGAATCTTCCAGTGTGAGCCTGAGATTTATTCCCACTTCTTCATTTAAAAGTTTTTTGATAAAAAGGGTTTTTTTTTTTCCCAGAGACTGCTGTGGAAGCAGAGCCAGCCAACCCTTCCCAGTGCTGCTTTATGGGGTCACAGCAAAGATCTTGGCTCCAGCGTAAATCAGGCTCTGGGGAAAAGCAGCACTAAAAGAAACTCTTAAGAACATTAAACTGTAAAAACTCAGTTGGAGTGGGAGGCACGTTCCTGGTTCTCCAGGGGTTTCAGTGCCCATCTGGATATCTGTGAGACTGTGAGCCCATCTGGGGGATGTTCCTTGTTCCAGGGAGGGACTTTGCTGTGCCCCTGTGGGGAATGTTCCATTTCCCTGAGCTCCCAGCTCCCATGCTGGATGGGATGCAGCACTGCTGGTGCTGCAGCAGCTCCTCCAGCCCCAGCAAAGCATCCCGTGCTGGGATAAATCCTCCTGCGTGCATTTCCAAGGCAGCATTCCTGTGCAAGCTGAGGCTGTTTGGCAAAATCCCTGGCACAGAAGCCCGGGGCAGTCTGTCTGGGGCAGAGATCTGCCAAGTTCAGGATGGAGGCATCCCTGTGGAGCACATGGCTTTTCCTTTGGACCAGCTGTGCCCTCCCATGCCTGCTGCCTCCTCAGCACACTGTGCTGGGTTTCCTCTGCAATGATGAGTTGCTTCCACAGCCTCCCCAGCTTTGGGACTGCAGCATTCCGTGGGGTGCCAAGCGGGGCCATGTGCAGGGCAAAGGTTGTCTGGAGGTTTTCCCTGTACACAAGCTGTGTTTGCTCAGCAAGGCTCTGCTGGAAGTGGCACCAGGCTTGGTCAGTGCAGGGAGGGCTCTGGCTGGCATGGGAGTGGGGTGTGACCACAGTGACCCAGGGTGCCTGGTGCGTGTCCAGGTTCTTGTGCCAAACTGCTCCCTCAGCTGTCAGCAGCCTCTGTTCTTTGGGGGTGAATTAGGGGTTAGGCATCATGACGATGCTCTTCTGCCTGTGGGACCCTCTTGCAAGACCTCATGGATGGCTCTGCACCCTCCTGATGCCAGGAAGCAGCTGACATGGTCACCCCTTGACCCTGAGCATGCAAAACCTGCCCATGGGCCATCCCCAGCACGTGTTAATCATGCTCAAGGATGCTCCAGACAATGGAGTTGATGGGGCACTGGGATGCTCCAGTTAATGAGGCACTGGGATGCTCCAGTTGATGGATGCTGGGATGCTCCAGTTGATGGGACCCTTGGGTAGCTCTGGTTGGCAGGGCACAGGAATGCTCCAGTTGTTGGATGCTGGGATGCTCTGGGTGATGGGGCCTTGGCATGGCTCTGGTTGATGAATGCTGGGATGCTCCAGCTGGATGCTGGGATGCTCCAGTTGGATGCTAGGATGCTCCAGTTGGATGCTAGGATGCTCCAGTTGGGCGCTGCCATGCTCCAGCTGGATGCTGGGTTGCTCCAGTTGGGTGCTGGGATGTTCCAGTTGGATGCTGGGATGCTCCAGCTGGGTGCTGGGATGTTGACGGTGTGCACTGCCGGGTTTCTCCCTCTCCCCTCGCAGCACCTGGGACTCCAGTGCCATCCCCACCTATGAAGAAGCCCTGACCTGCAGACCTGCCCACGGCGCCCCAGCCTATGTGCAGCCGCCGGGGAGGAAGGAGGAGCTCACGCCGCCCCTGTACCGCTACCTGGAGGAGGACGAGGGCTGGCAGGGCGGCCGCCGGCGCAGCTCCTCCGACAGCGCCTTGTTCCGCCCCAGCCCGTCCTGGCTGGACGCGCCCCAGCCCGAGGAGCCGCAGGCAACGCCTCCCCCCAGCTACGAGAACATCAGCGTCCGAGGGGTCTGAGCTGGGGCAGCCCGGGCCGGGACTCTGCGGGTGGCTGCCCAGTCCCTCAGCTTTAAACTGAGCCTCTTCCTTTGTGGGGGTGAGAGGAGGGTGGGCGAGGAGTGGGAAGGGTCAGCCTGGCTTTCCTGGCTTTCCGAGCGATGCGTCTGGCGCTGTTGGGATTGTGGGTCCTGCGGGCGATGTGTTCAGAGCGCCGGGGGGAACTGGCATGTTTGAAAGCTTTCGTATTTTTAATAAAACCACTGCTGGTTTCAGAGGCTTTGCGTTGCCTGCTCTGGCCCACCCTGGGGAGCTCCTGTCAGGCCGGGGGCTGCCCACTCAATAATAAAAGCTGCAGCAAAGAGCGAGGAATCCGGCCGGAGAAAGCCCAGCTCCGTCTGCATCATTCGCTTCTCTGCCTTTGCCGTGCCCCTTCCAGCCCCGTCTCCATCCCTTCCACCTTGCTTCCCTAAATCCTGACATCCCACGCCTCACTTCACGTGGTGTTAGAGATGCTCAGTGGGTCGTGCCTGTGGCCAGAGCATCCAAGCACACTTGGCATTTCAGGCAGCCTCCTATAAAAGCCATCCTGAGTGGCACAGCCCCCCCTCCCTCCCTGCCCTCCACGGATGGGTGTGCAGCCTTGCCCCGAGGAAAGGCCAGCTGTGGCAGGGGCTGCTGCCAGTTCCTGCATTCCCCCAAAATAAAGGGCTGCCCTGGACCCCCCGCAGCCCTGCAGGGCTGCACAGTGGCTGAGGAGCCACAGCCACATCTAACATTCTGTTTATAATGTAATTATTTGTCATAAGCCAGGTGTATCAAGGGAATAAAATAAGGGAATAAATCAAGGGAATAAAACAAACACTGTCTGGCTGTCGGATGTGTGGTGGGAAATAGACACCTTTTAACACCCCAGCTCCAACTTAAGTGAACACAGGGCACAGGGATACTCTGCCTTCACTCCTGCTGAGTGGACCAACCTCAGTCCATCCTTTTCTGGCTTTAATCCCCCCTTCACAGCCCACTTGCTGCCCAGTGAGGCAGCCTTAGCACTTGGCCAAAGCAAGGCAGGGTCTGTTCCAAACCCACTGGCCTCCAAAAAGACCCCAGGGCACTCCCTCTTTCCCTGTTGCAGTCCCACAGCCCTCAAGAACATGCTGGGCCCTGGCATCCCACTTACCTGGGGCTCTGCCAGCTCTCATTTATGACCAAGTCCAGCTCCAGTGCCTAGGGCTGGGAAAATCCCAACAGGACCAGCTGGTCTCCGGGTCCCCACCTCTGCAGCCATGCTCCCCTGTCCCTCCCTGTCCCTTCCCCAGGTGTGGGGTCTGGCTGAGCGTGCCTGCAGGGAAGGTTACCCGGACACGTGCCAGGCGGCTCCACTGGAGTGTGAACAGCAGGTCAGTGTTTGCATTCATTACAAACCCATTAAAAACTGGCTGGCTCAGCCCTGGGCAGGACCAGCTCAACGTGCAGCTGATCCTCAGCTCCTGGCAGCCTCTGGAGAGAGAAACCACTCCTTGCCTCGCCCTGCAGGTGTGCTCAGCAGGCAGCAGCCACAGGTGAATGGTGCTTCCCGGCACCTCTCCTCCTGCCTCTCCCACCCAGAGCCCATGGCCGAGGAGAAGACCTTCCGCTACGGGTTCATCATCTTGGGTTTCTTCCTGGTGATGACGGGGATGTTCATCATGAGCGTGGAAAAGCCCCACATCTACATCACCTTCTGCGTCATGGGTGTCCTGCTCGTAGCCGTGGGCATCACCTGGAGCATGTGCCAGTGCTACCCAAAGGTAGGATCCACCCTGCTGCTGAGCACTTCGGGGGGCTTGAGGGCTCAGCTGGGTTTGGGGGGCTTTGGCTGCTGTGGATGTGTAGCCTCAGGCTGTGCCTCAGCTTCCCCAGGGGAAGTCAGCTGCAGCAATCTGGAGGGGGACTTGTTGGTTTGGGAGGCTTGTGCCCTGCTGATGCCTGTGGGATGTGGCCCCTCTCCTTCACCCCCTGCACACCCTCTGAGCCTGGGCTTTGGTTTCAAACAGGCAGCAGGGAATAATCCCAAGGGAGTAAACTTGAGTTCCTCTCTCCCATGCGACCCCTTCCTTGATGTCCGGGGCTTGGCAGGCTCCCAGGACATCCAAGAAGGGACTGTTGGGGCCATGGAGGTCGGGGGGTCCTGGCCCCCTGAGCCCAGCCCTCACCTGCCAGTCTCCTTGGCAGAGGGCAGTGCTGGCACGGAGGGCAGCCACGCATCCCTGCCCTGGGAAACGGGTCTGGCAGAAAAGGGTTTTTTTCCAAGGAGAGGGCATCTGTAGGACTGATCTGGGCACTGCTGGAAGGCCCATCAACAACTTGGCTGCCCTCCAAAATGTGGGAGAGCGACCTCAGGACCTGGGAACAGCTGGGACCTCTGAAAGCAGCTGTGTTCTCTGGGACTGGGGTGAAGCAGAAACCAGCTCCCCTCAAGGCTGAGCTCAGTCCTGGCCAGGAGGGAGATGTGGCTTTGACGCTGTGCTCGAGGCTCAAGGATGGCACACCCTCGGTATTGCCCCTGACCACTGACCTCCCGTGTGGGCCTTGGGACTCCCTCTGGGCTTGGGGACATGTGACTCCACTGGGAAAAAGGTGCTGAGAGCAGGGCTGGGCTGGATTCATTCATCCCTTACTGACTTCCCTCAAAAAAGTAATTTCCAAGCAAAACATCCAAATGTGGAAGGAAAAGACCCCAAACCCAGCTGAAGGGACACTCAGGCCCTTTTACCACTACGAGGGCCAGGGTTCCCTGTGATGCCCAGCACAGCCCCTGGGCTCTGCCTGTCTTTTCCCCCCAGATAACATTCGTCCCTGCAGACCTCGAAGCCCAGCGGTTCCTGGACCACAAACCCATGGTGCTGTCGCAGAAGGACACCTGGTGGGTCCCACAGAGGGGTGATGTGTGTGCCCTGAGGGCAGGGCCTGAGACTGGGGACAGCTGCACTGATTGCAGCACAAAATGCCAAGCAGGGATCAGGGTGGGAGAGGCAAGGGCTGCCTGAGCCCCCCCAGGGCTGAGCTTGAGTGATGCTGGGGGATGCAGAGCATCCAGTGATGTTCCTGCAGGCATCCCCTGGCTCTGCTGCTGGTGTGGGCAGTGATGTGGCCTTGGTGGCCTCTAAAGCCACTCCCTCAGGTGATGGAGCCCTGTGCGTCTGTGCCTGAGCATCTCCCAGCTCCATGGGGTCCATGTCTGCTCAGCACCCTGTTTTTCCTTTGCCTGCAGCTTGATTGCCCCCTGCCCCAACCAAGAGGCCACCAGCACCTACGAGAAGAGCCTGCCATCCTATGAGCAGATCCAGAGGCAGGTGGTCAGCTCGGCTCCACTCCCACCCATGGCCCAGCCCAGGTCCCGCAGCTGCTCCCAGTCAGCTGTGCAGGCCAAAGCAGAGATCCACCGGGAGCTGGGGGGTGCTGGAGACCCCCTCCAAGAGCTGGGACCTCGGCTGGAAACAGCAGCAGGCAGCTGGTATATGATGCCTGTGGGGTTGGGGTGGCACTGGTGGGGTGTGGGGTGAAAATGGGGGGGGAAGACCCCCAGTATTGGGGGAGGGAGAGGAGGCAGAGGGGTCTTTGGTGCTCTCGCAGCACTGACCCCCCAGACCCCTGGCCCCACTGGAGCCTGGATGGTGTCTCAACCCATGAGGAGTCTCTGAACCAAATTATCTCCCAGGAGGAAATTTAGATGGCCCTTGGTTGTAGTTTGCATTTTGATATTTGCATTTTTGCATTTTGCTTTTATTTCATTTTGTCAGTATAAACAGTGTCCCTCAGCAGAATAACCCCAAAGTTCCTGGTCAGACTTTGATAGAAGTGAGATGCCCAGTACATGACCCTCAACCCAGGTGCCACCTGTGATGCCCAAGCATTGGTTTGGGAGGTCCCAAAAGGCTCTGCAAGTGATGGGGATCACTGTGCAGGCTTGGGGCATAGGACCTGCCAAAATATAGCTACAGCTGGGATCACTACTACAGCTGTCCCCTCGGGATGCAGGAAATGCAAGGAATTCAGAAAATACTTCATCCCATGGGCAGCAGGAACCTGGCAGGCAGGTATCCCCAAAAAGGCAGGCACCGGGGGCTGGCATAGGGACATCCCAGGGCACTCTGGCCTCCCAGCAAGGGGACTGGTGATGCTGGGATGCTGCCTGAGCAGCGCTCCAGCAGCCGCCAGCTCTAGGGGGAACCGCAGCTCCTGCCCAGCCGGGTCTGGTGTAACCCTGTCCCCGCAGCCCCGCCCGGCCAGCCCCGGGGGACGCTCCGCTGGCATCCCTGCTGGAGGAGATGGACACGCCATCGCTGGAGGGCTCCGTGCCCGGCAGCCCCACGCCACAGAGCCGGACCCTGCCCTCGGCTGCCCGCTCCGGCCGCACCCCGAGCAGCTCCCCGGCGGGGGGAGAGCAGCCCGGAGCCCCTCGGAAAGGCTCTGGGGAGCAGGATGACCTCTACTACGGGCTCCAGGAGGAGCCGGATGCTCTGCTCAAGGACAGCGACCGCGTTTTTGAGCCTGAAAACTGATTTCCTGGAGAGAATGGCCACTTGGCATGGACTCATCTCATGGAGGGGACACAGAGGTCACAGCCTGGAGGAAAGGGGGCTGTCCCCGAAGGTGCAGTGGCCCCAGGCCCCTGCCTGTCCCTGTGCCATGCTGCGCCCCTTGTGCACACCCAGCCAGTCAGGAGGCTGGTATTACCCCAAAACCCAAAGGGGTACTGCCACCTCCCTAATTCCACAGCAGATGGACAAGGCCCCCTTGCTGGAACCCTTTTGGGTGGGCACAGAGGAGCTGGGCTGGGCAGGATCTGGGCTAAATACAGTGCTCGGGAAGGGAAAGGATTGGCTGTGGTGCTTGAAACAGGTTTAGGTAGGTAAAGATATGCTCAATGCAGGTGGGTTTTACGAGGCAGAGATGTCCTCAAAGTCTTTTTCACACTTATACAAGCTCTGATGAAATTAAAATTAGATCCTGAGTCTCCTGCAGCAGGCAGCCTTCATATCTCTGGGTTGGGAGAGGGGTGATTGAGGTGACAGACCATGCTGTCCCCTATCTCCTGCACAAGGACCAGTTTCCAGCACCCTTGAGGGCAGAGGGAGGAGGACTCAGATGAGCCAAAACCCTGGTGATGGCACTTGAGGTGGTGGCTTTGGACACTCTGCTGGGTCAGTATCAACAGCTGCAGGGGGGTTTGCACTCACCATTCCCAAACTTTCTGTGAATAATAAATATTTGTTCCAAACCACCTGGGTGGATCTCAGCCTGGTTTGTCACCGCCACAGGGGCAGCACAAGGGCTCTCCACAGCCTGTCTGCAGCACACAGAGATGGCAGCACAGGTGGGAGCCACAACCTTTGGCTGCCTCGGACAGCAGGGATCTGCAAGGCTGAGCCTCCCCAGGGCGGTTGGGTTTGGATCAAAGCATCAGTGGATCCAACGGCACGGGAATGCTGAGAGTCCCTTGGTCTGTTTTGGGAAAGCTGGGCTGGATGCTGCCTGTGCCTGGCATGGTCCCAGGAGGCTTGGGAGCACATGTCTGCTGGCAGAGGAGTGCTTCAGCAAATTCCATAGAATCACAGAACTGAGTTGGAAGGGAGCTTAAAAATCCTGCAGTTCCAACCCCCCAAGCCCAAAAGTGGGGGAAAGCTGTCCTCCAGCACCCTAGGGGGATGGAGCACGAGAGCCCTGGGAGGATGTTCCTGTGTTCCCTGTGCCACCCAGGGAGTGCTGTGCTGGGGAAGCGCAGGCTGTGCAGGAAAAGGCTGTACCTGAGGTGTCACACCCCTGTGACACCCCTGCTGCTGTTCCTGCACCCCTTGCTCACCTTGGTGTCACCAGAGCAGCTGGGCAGAAGGTCAGGGAGCACCTACGCACTCGAGGTGTTTATGGCCAACAGGAGGGTGGGGAATGAAGGCTCCAGTGTTGGCTAAACATTGCCTCAGGATTGCGAGAGCCTCTCCAGGAGGAAGCATTACCAGATTGATTACACGTACTCCTGCCTGTCCTTCTCGGTGCGGGGGAGAGTGGTGACTCTTGGAATGCTGTTCAGATAGGGCCCTGTCTCACTGAATTTCAGAGGGTGCCTGGGGTAGGACATCACCCTGTGTCACTGCTCCTGTGGAGTGTGGGAATCTGGTAGAGACCTAAAAGTTTTTACCTATAGAACCACAGAATGTTTGGGCTGGAAGGGACCTTCAAGATCATCTTGTTCTAAGCCCCCTGCCATGGGCAGGGAAACTTTCCACTAGACCAGGTTGCTCCAAGCCCTGTCCTACCTGGCCTTGAATGTTTCCAAGGATGGGACATCCACAGCTTCCCTGGGAAAACTGTGCCAGGGCTTCACAGTCCAAAGTCCCTCTCAGCTCTCCTGTAGTCTCTGTTCTGGAAAGGGCTCTAAGGTCTCTCTGGAGCCTTCTCTTCTCCAGGCTGAACACTCTCCCAGCCTTTCCTCACAGAAGAGGTTCCTACCTCATGGCTTGGTACTCCCTCCCACTTTTGGCAAAAGAAATCTGTTTTTCAGAAGCATTACTCCAGGCAGGGGCAGGGGAGGGGGCTGACACGGCGCCTCGACCCTCTCCCCCACGGAACCCTTCGCGCAGCTGGATGTGCATCCCCCCATCCCCGGCACAGCATCCTTGAGCCGGAGGACTCGGCTCCCGCGCCGGCCGAGGTTAAACATTGTGGGAATCGGGACATTCCTGCATGGCATTAGGCGCTGCGAGCAGCCCCGGGTCTGGCTCAGCTTATGCGGGGTGGGGACCGCCCGCCCGCCGCCCACGCGTGTCACCGTCCCGCGGGGACCCGGGGGCTGGGAGGCGATGGACGGGGGAAGGGTCCGGGGGTGCCGCCCCCATGGGATGGGGTCACGGCCGAGCCCTTGGTGACCCGCGGGGGGAGGTGATGCCAGCGCACCAGTGGTGTAGTGGTATCATGCAAGATTCCCATTCTTGCGACCCGGGTTCGATTCCCGGCTGGTGCAGGGCAGGGCTACATCCGTTTGTGGATTTTTGTAGCACTGTAATGTTGAGATAATTGGATATGCAAAGGTCTCCTAAGATTCTGTGGGAGAGTTTTCTTTTACCTCCGGGATGCTCGGCTCAGCACACCCAGCCCTCTGCCCGCACCGCCCGGAGCCCCACCTCTACCCCCGGATGGGCGGCAGCAGGGATTTAGGAACCCTACCCCCTTGGTGAGGTCTTCTCCGATGCCTCTTCTGCTTTCTCAACCCTCCCCCCTCAACAGGAGCCCCCTTCTTCACACAGACACAGATGCTGGGCGCCCCCCAGGGTTCCAGGACCGAATCAGAGCTCTTCTGTACAAGGTGCAAATTTTGGGTTATTTCTGAACAATTTCTCAATTTAAAAAAATAACCTTTCTGCAGATATCCAGTCCTGGATTGTGAGAGCCGGGCCGGATCCCTTCCCAGCTGCTGGGGCTGGATGTTCATGCCAAGACCTCCGTGGGTTCCTCAGCACGTGGGGATGCACGTGGGACTGGGGGGACCTCCGCCACCCTCTCCCTCCTCTTTGGGCTCCTTCCATCCTTCCCTGGGACACAGCTTGTCCCCCGTGCAAAAACGAAGGGAGCGACTGCAGGGAGAGGGAGACTGTCCCCCTTGAGATGGGGTTCCCCCGTGCTCTGCTGTCCCGGAAGCCTCCCGAGGCCCCAGTGGTGCGTGATGGGACTTAGCGGCACTGAGGAAGCTGAGCCAAAAATCAGAAGTGAGACTTGTCCCCACGGTCAGTGTCCTGAACACTGACCCCTTCTAGTGTCAGCTCTCTGCAGCAGAGTGGGTGACAAGCGGGGTCTGGTGTCCCCCCACTTACCCAAACCAGAGTTCAGGTACCCACCTGAGGTCTCATTAAAAAATCCACATTTTCCATAAAAACTGTTCACATCCATATTAAACACACACATCCGTATAAACCATGCACATCATTCTAAAACATTACACACACCTATATAAAACATTAATGTCCGTGCAAACCAGACACATAATTATAAAACATGTTCATCCGTGTAAAACATATATGTGCATATCCATATAAAACATATAAATGCATACAAACCACACACATAATTATAACATGTGCACCCATGTAAAACACATGTTCATACAAACCATGCACATCCGTATAAAACATGTGCACCCATATAAACATATAACCTCTGAGGAGCTTGTAAATAACCTGTCAAAACATAAATATAGTCCTGTTTCCCTGAAAAGCCGGGAGCAGGGACGGGGTTTGCCGAAGGTCACTGGGGATATGGGGCACTGTGGGATCCCGATGCTGCGGGAGGGCGGCGGTGGGAGGCGGCGTGGAGACCGGCGAGAAAGCGCCGATATCATCCCGCAAAAAGGGCATTTGCGATGTGTGACGACTCTGTAAAAAATGCCCAAACAGGATTAGAGGATTTCACGGGAATTTATTCGTGGAGTGAGGCAGTAGGAGGCACATTAAAGCTTTCAGACCTTTCTGAAAACAGTCCTTGAGCGGCTGCGCTTTGCTCGCCAGAGCCCCCAGCGATCCGCCGGGACTCGGGGTGAGCAGCGGCCCCATTTGCCCTCTCCCCGCGGCCCCACGGCCCCGCGCCCCCTCCCGCGGCCCCGTTAATGCTTAACCCGCCCGGCTGGGCCCATGGGGCCGGCGGCCGTGGCGTGATCCCCGCCCCGCCGCGCTGAGCCCCGGCGCGACGGGCAGAGCCGCGGCCGCCGCTGCGCTCCGGGACCTGCGCGGGTGCGCTCCGGGACCTCAGATCCGCGGGTGCGCTCCGGGACCTCAGATCCGCGGGTGGGCTCCGGGACCTGCGCGGGTGCGCTCCG
>VZRV01009344.1:214498-283399 GCA_013398115.1 Falcunculus frontatus
TCCGCGGGTGCGTTCCGGGCCCTCGGCTCGGCCGGCGCGCTCCCGCTCCTGCGCTCCGCGGGTGCGCACCGAGCCCTCGGCTCCACTCCAGCTCTCCGGCCCCGCTCCGGCCCTTGGACTCCGCTCCGACCCCTCAGCCTCGCTCCGGCCCCTCGGCCCCGCTCCGGCCCCTCGGCTGCCGCGCAGGGGGTCCCCGCCGGCGCGGTCCCCGCGGTGCTGAGGGTCCCCGCGTCTCCCGGCGCTGCCCGTCGGGGCGCGGGTGCGGGATGTTCCCGCGGGCGCTGGAGCTGGCGCTGGTGCTGGCGCTGGCGGAGTTGGTTCTGGCCCTGGGGGCGGCCGAGGAGGGGGAAGCCGCCGTCGGGGCCTCCCCGCCGGGACCCGCTGCTTTCCATCGCGCCGCCAAGGTGAGGAGCGTGGGGTGGGGGGACAGCGACGCTCCCGTGTGTGTGTGTGTGTCCCCCGAACCCCAGCCCGGTGCTCGTGTCCCCGCAGGCGTCGTGGCGGCTGCCCGGGCGCTATGTGGTGATGCTGCGGGCGGGCAGCGAGGCCGAGGTGCGAGGCACGGCCCGGCGGCTGCAGGCCCGGGCGGCTCGGCGGGGACACCTGGCAGAGCTGCTGCACGTCTTCCAGCTCCTCCCCGCCTTCCTGGTGAGGATGAGCAGCGACGTCCTGGACACGGTACGTGGAGCGGAGGACAGCAGGGTCGTGGCAGGGGACAGCAGCTGCGGCGGGCACTGGTGGGGGTGGCAGCCCCAGCCTTGGGGGGAAACCGGAGCTTTGTGTCCTCCCCGCAGGCGCTGAAGCTGCCGCACGTGAAGTACATTGAGGAGGATGCTTATGTCTTTGCCCAGAGCATTCCCTGGAACCTGGGCAGGATCGTGACGCTACAGCCCAGCTCAGGCGCCTACAGTCCTCCCAGTAAGCGCTGGGGTGTGTGAGGGGCGACCACGGGGGTTTGGGAAGGGTCAGGTCCACTCCCCTTAACTTGAGGGATGGGAATATTCCTCTGCCCAATGGTGCTACGGGTCTGGAGCTGCATTTTGGGAGCATCCCAAGTGGCCTGTGCTGACCGTGATGGTGGTTGCCTTTCCCCCGGCTGCATTCCTGGCAGATAAAGGTGGCCTGGTGGATATTTACCTGCTGGACACCAGCGTGCAGAGCACCCACCGGGAGATCGAGGGCAGGGTGACTGTGACTGGCTTTGAGAGCGTCCCCGAGGAGGATGGCACTCGCTCCCACAGGCAGGTGAGCTCCGGGATGCCACATGCTGCATCCTGGTCAGAGCATCCCCTGCATCCATCATACCCTGGCCAGGCTTGTGGGGCTTTCCAGGACAAGGGAGACACTTGGCCTGGGGCAAAATTCTGGGCAGGACGGGCAACAGGAGCTGAGGTCCTGGGAGATATTGGGACCCTCAAGGTGGTCTCTTTGGAGATATGGCTGAGTGGGGCAGGGCTTCTTTCTAGCAAAGTGTTCTAGGGTGGCATGGGTGTGTGTCAGGCAAGAGGGAATCAAGGTGGGGAGGAGTGGAGAGGATGTTGTGGGATTGCAAAGGGGCTTTGGTGCAATGGGCTGGGGCATGAAACTGCGGTGCCTGTGCCAGGCCAGCAAGTGTGACAGCCACGGCACACACGTGGCCGGGGTGCTGAGCGGGCGCGACGCCGGCGTGGCCACGGGCGCCAACATCCGCAGCCTCCGTGTGCTGAACTGCCAGGGGAAGGGCACCGTCAGCGGGACCCTCATGGGTGAGTGACCCCACGCCCCGGAGAGGAGCAGGATCCCTCCCGGAGCCTCCTGCGATAGTGTCTTGTCCCTCCCAGCCCTGGAATTCATCCAGAGGACGCTGGAGACTCAGCCCTACGAGCCGCTGGTGGTGGTGCTGCCCTTTGCCGGCTCCCGCAGCCCCGCGCTGAACGCGGGCTGCCGGCGGATGGCGAGGATGGGAGCGGTGGTGGTGGCGGCTGCCGGCAACTATAAGGACGATGCCTGCTTGTACTCGCCTGCGTCCGAGCCGGAGGTACGGGCCATGGGGGTCCCCTGAGGCTTGGGTGCCACCTCATCCCGCCAGCTCCGGGTCAGCCGCGTGGGCTGGGGCCGGGCGTGCCATCCCGCCCTGTCACTGGCAGGTCATCACGGTCGGTGCCACCGACAGCGAGGACCAACCTGCCTCCATCGGCACCCTGGGCACCAACTTTGGCCGCTGCGTGGACCTGTTTGCCCCGGGGGACGACATCATCGGCGCCTCCAGCGACTGCAGCACGTGTTTCACAGCGCAGAGCGGGACGTCGCAGGCGGCCGCACATGTGGCAGGCGAGCTGCGCTTTGAGGGGCAGGGCGGGCTGGCCCTCCACTTGCTGGTGCTGGCACAGGGCATCAGGCGTGCCTGAACTGGGGGCATTTTTGTGTGCCATGATGCCCGGGTTTGGTCTGTCTCACTCGGGAGCTGCAGCCTGCACAGCGCTCCCGCACGCCGTGAGTGTGGGCGATGGGAGCAGCGCTGCCTTCTCCCGTGTCCCTGGAGTCGTGCTGCCCATGGGAGCGGTGTGTAGGTGGCTGTGTCCCCCCTGGTTCTCACTGCAGCCTCCCGGGCTCTCGCAGGCATCGCTGCCGTGCTGCTCAGCGCCGAGCCCCAGCTGAGCCTCGCCGAGCTCCGGCAGCGCCTCCTGCACTTCTCCTCCAAGAACGCCATGGACACAGCGCGGTTCCCAGAGGAGCAGCGGCTCCAGACACCCAACAACGTGGCCGGGCTGCCCACCCGGCTGGGAGCTGGTAAGGACCTCGCTGCCTGCTGGGCGCTCGGCAGAGCTCTGGCCTTAGCAGGAAAGCACTGGCAGGTGTGGGCAGGGAATATCCCCCCAAGCCTGAGACAGCCGTTTGCATGGATGGGGGGCGATGGAGCCTGGTCGGTGCTTTGGGCGCTAGGTGACACTGTGGGTGTCACTGGGGGTGCCACTGGGGGTGTCACTGGGGGTGTCACTGGGGGTGTCACTGTGGGTGTCCCCCGCCGCTGACGCCCCGGCCCGGTTGCAGAAGAGCAGCTGCTCTGCCGCTCGGTGTGGTCGGCGCTCTCGGGGCTCGCCCGGCACGCCACGGCCGTGGCTCGCTGCACCAGCACCGAGGAGATGCTCAGCTGCTCCAGCTTCTCCCGCAGCGGCAGCCGGCTGGGAGAGCACATGGAGGTGAGCAGAGCGTGCGGGGGCAGAGGTGCTGCCCCTGGAGAGCCCGCTGGCCTCGGAGGGGTGTCCCCAGCCCCCCGAGCCCCCCTGTGACGCTGTGCTGCCCCATCCCCAGGACAAGGACGGGCAGAAGCAGTGCGTGGCCCACAGCGCTTTCCGGGGCCAGGGGGTTTATGCCATCGCCAGGTGCTGCACATGGCCCAGGGCTGAGTGCCGGATCAATGCCAGCTCCCCGGCGGCCGAGGGGGCCGAGTGCTCCCCACGGGACCATGTGCTGACTGGTAACACCCAACACACAGACTTCTGAGCCTGATGAACAAGGGGGTTTCTTCCAGAAAAACTCTGGGGTCTGGGGGTAAAAGGGTGGGTGTGAGTGCTGGGGTGGCAGGGAAGGGGTACATGTGCTGTGTGCATGGAGGGGGGAAGGTTCAGGGCTCTCTCGGGACATCCCTTGGCACTGGTGTGTGCACTGGGATGCTGCCATGGCTGCCCTGTGCCAATATCCCCTCTCTCCCGGGCAGGATGCAGTTTCCACTCCCCATCCGTGGTGCTGGGTGCCAGTGGCAGACCCGTGGTGGGGCTGGGGAGGGGGCCCAGCCGCTGTGCCAGCAGGACAGAGGCGATGGCACACGCCTTGTGCTGCCCCGCTGCCAGCCTCGAGTGCCGGCTGAAGGAGCACATGGCCCCGGAATCCCAGGAGAAGGTAGGGATGGGCCGTGCTCCTCCCCCGTGGTGTTGTCCTTGTCTCTGCCTGTCCTTCTGCCACCCTGATGGGTTTTGGGTTGGCTTCAGCTCGTTGTGGGTGTCCCAATCCCAGCCTTCACTGGTGTCCCCACCTGTAGTGGGACACGCCATCCAGCTGGGTGACAGCAGTCACATCACCCTGAGCTCTGGGGACATGGGGGATGGGCAGGCCCCTGGCCTTTTGCTGATCATGGACAATAACCTCTCCTGCCCATTAGGTGACGGTGTCCTGTGACGACGGCTGGACACTGACGGGCTGTAACGCCCTTTCCCAGAGCCCTGGCTCCATGGGAGCCTACGCTGTGGACAATTCCTGTGTGGCAGCTGCTGTCCCTGGGAGCAGCTCGGCCGTGGCCATCGCCATTTGCTGCCGGAGCCGGCAGTAGGGGCTGAGCCGGGCAGGAAGTTCCTGTGGCACAGCAGGGACGGATGCTTTGCTAGACTGGTGTGCTCCTGGCTTGGTGCCTTTCCAGGGCTTCAAGCACAATCCAAGCTCCAAAATGTGGCTGGTGATGACCTCCACGCTTGGGCTGCTGTGCTGGTGGGGCATCTTCCCCTCGTGCACAGCGGGGTCAGGATCCAGGGCCACCATCCAGGGTGGCTCTGCAAGAGCTCTCCAAGCACCCCCCATGCAGGTGGAGCCCTGTCCCATCACTGGAGTCATCCCAGAATCCTTTCCCTGCCATGCACTGGCTCTTCTATAAACACCTCAACAGTGCAAGCTGTGGTGGTGTCACCCAGCACAGGACAAATCCACCACCTTTTAAAAGAAAAAAGTATTGTGAAGATTGCTCCTTCCTTTCCTGGTTAGTTGCTCATTAGTTGCCAGCTAATGCTGCTTAGCACCTGGAAAATCCTAGTTTAGCCATTTTTGGGCAGTTTTATAATTGCCTAATCGTATTCCTAGGAGACTTCTTTACTTTCGAGTCAAGTGTAAGGGCTGTAGTTTAAACAGTCTGCTTGGTTAATTAGATTTTTATCTGCACTGCTACAGTCAGCTACTGCTTTGTTAGTGCTTTTTTTGTTGTTAAGTCACAGTTAATGATCTGCTGGTGTTATGTGTTAACAGTTTCAGGTCTTCCCAAGACACATAGAACTGTAGGAGGCTGTAATTCCTTAAAAAAACTAGAACAGAGATAAAGCTTTCATAGCACCTTAGTTTTTACATTTGTACCTTAAATATTTATTTGGAATTTTATAAACAAGCATTTTATAAATGTCTTTTTAAAATAAAATCCATAGACCTGTGCTCTTGTGGTCCATTGTCTGGCTTCATAGACATCCCCCTGGGGAACTGGTCTGGAAGAGGGAAGTGGCACTGGTTCAGCAGGGATGCTGCTCCCCCAGAAGAGCTCTGTTAGCTCAAAAGAGCCAGGCCCAGGCCCCCACGTTGGATCTGATCCCTGCCTGGGGTCCAGGGTGCCCCTGGATGACCACTGGCACCTTTGGAGGTCGGCACAGACAGCACAGGCACCTTTGCCTACAGCTGGGTTGTGCTCTGGGACTGTGTTGCTCACACACGTGCAAGACCAGAAGTTTGTTTTAACAACAGTGGTGCAGGGCAAGAGCTCCCAGTTATGGAAACAAACATCATCCAGCTTTGGGGAATGTGCCCTTGAACTGAGGTTGCTGTTGTTCCTTCAGTTGGGAAGCGTGGAAGCTTCCTTTCTGGGAGCCCCAGGAAAGAGACAAAGCTTGGCTCAGAGAGATGCCGACAGCAGGGAAAGGCTGAGAAGCCACCAAATCTGGGTCTCGCTTTTCTCTCAGTGTTTAGCAGCCTCCTGGTACTGCAATATATAATTTTTGTGGTGTTATCCGAGGATAGATGAAAAAAAATACAGCTTGATACCACAAGCAGCAGGTTAACCTGTCAGACTCGGCTGGGCTGGGTGTTTTTCCCCATCCAAAAGCCCCGTGCAGCTCTGTTACTCCAACTTTAATTGGCAAGAGAAGACAAACCCAGCACAAAGCACCACTTTGAAAGCTTGAAACTAATTCTAACTTGTTAACTAAAGCTGGCAAAAGCCCAACCCTAATCTAAACATGTAATTATATAACATGGACATAATTACAGCCCATAATTTCATCAGCTGGAACCTGAATTTTGCACAAAGAGGCAGAAAAGAAAAAGGGATGTCAGCCTGAGAGCTCCTGGACAGCTGTGACATCGAGGGTGATTTTTCAGCAGACTCCTTGGGCCGTCACCTCTCAAAACACGCATCAGGATTTCAGCTCTGCTGATTTCCCAGCGAGAGGGGAGGATCCAGCACGAGGTGTGAGCATGTTCCATGCCTGATAAGCCAGACAGAGCTTCCCCAGCTCAGTTCAAGCCTTCATAAGCCCGGTGGAAGGAAACAATATTAAAAGATTAGCCCTTGCTTTGTGCCTTGTACGTGGGTAGGTGGAAAAGCCTCTCACATTGAGGAGAGCAGGGCTGATCCCAGGGACATTGATCCCAGTCCTGGCAGCAGTTTGCAATGCCCAGTCCATGCTCCCAGGACCACCAGTGGAGAGCAGGGGCTGGGTAGGGCTGGAAAAGTGGAAGTCCTTGTCCTTAGAGCAGCGGACAGAGGCAGAGTGGGGATGGGAGCCCTGGCTGTAGCTCCTGGTTCCCAAATAAGCGAGGAGGGGAACACCAGCTCCGTGTGAACCTCTCTGCCCCTTGCCCCTGGGGAAGGCAGGATGAATTCACACCCAGCTCGCCCACAAATCTTGGATCTGACACACAAAATCCGCTCTAATCCGCCACTGTGAGCGTGGCTGGGGTAAATCACTCTGCTGAGGTCAGGAGGAGCTGCACAGAGACACAGATGTGGCAGAGCCCCAGCACACGCCGTGGCATAAGGATTTACAGCAGGGCAGCTCCAGGGCCACTCAGCTGCTTCCAGTTACTCTGGACACGAGCCAAAACAGCAATCAGGACACCCTCGAGGAGCTCAGCACCTGCAGGGCTGCCCCAAGGAGGTTCAGGATCAGAGGATCAACAACACAAGAGCAGAGCAGCATGTGCACAGTCTAAAGATTACACTAATTTTTTGTTTTCTGTGAAAGGAGTAACTTTATTCCATTGACCAGGAATCCCAAGACTGTTCATCAAGACTGCCTATTTTTCCAGTGCCAAATGTCTACGCATTAATCGGACAATATCTCCCCGAGTGCTCACAGGCAGGCTGTGGCTGCTCCTCACCGAACATTTTGTAAGCTGTATAAAAACATTTTCATCCAAAAAGATTGGCAGTAAAAATTACAACATATAAATGCATCACAATTTACACAAAAACTAGTTGGTTTTTTTTTTTTTTTTGTTGAACTCTATTTTCCAAAAAATAATCTTCAGCAGGTTCAAATGACAGCAGCTGGAAACAAAAAATAAGTGACCAAGTATCATCTTATTGCAAATTATAACCACTGACTTTGTACAAGCGTGAGCAGAACCGTGAAAAAGTTTGTATTGGTTTAAAGTATACAGTGGTGATGAGCCATCCTGATGAAATTCCCACCAATGCTTCCCTGGGCCTGAGGCTATCGAGGATGTTGTTTCCATAGGAAATAACAGGAACCTGAAGTGACAAGTGGTGCCAACCCACAGGAACACACGACCAGCTTCTCCCATCACCATCACCGCTGTGTACTGACTCCTTGGGAAGATTCGTGACCCATTGCCAAAGTATTTGGGGGTGGGGGAAGGAAGGAGGAGGGGGGGGTGTCCGTAAGAAATGATTTATTCAAAATTAATTTAAAACATCACATTTAAAATGTCCCCAGCGCATCATCAGAAACATTTATAAAATGCTAACTTCTGCCGTGTGTCTGTGAAGACATTGTTTGGAAAAGGAAAGTGAGAGATTCACTACGGTGCCCCCCTGCCCCTGCAATCCGTGACGCCGGCTCTCCTACCCCACAATAAGTTATAAAGCTGTACAGCTGACATCACATCCCGTGGTTACTTCCAACAGTGAAATGACTGGTTACTTTCAATATTAGTGCACAACAGTGAAAAGCTGTCTGCTGCTCCGTGTTTTGGCAGCAGCGTGTGAAAAGAAACAAAAAAAAGGCACTTTTTGGCTGGTTGTGCCTTTAACTTGGCAAATTTGTCTATTCTGGAGGTACCCAGGCACTCCTTAAGATGTCCCCCGTTTCTGTGCATGTTTGTTTATATAATTTTTTTAAAGTAAGGCAGAATCCATAAATAAAGGCAAAAAGCAGTGCAGAAAATGTGACAAACACAAAATGTACAAAAGATGAAGTTAGTTGGCACAAAAGAAGCTTGAATCCAGAGCCAGAAATCACTGAACTGCACTTGACATAGAAAACAAAACTGTGCTCAAATCATCCCAACTGGTTTCCAGTTATTTGTGAGCAAATTAAAAGAGCTGTGATATTTTAAACGTTGCCTGGTCAAGTGAAAATACAAACAAAGCCAATTCTTTCTTTGCCCATGTTAAAATTGCTATAAAATCTGCACAACAGTGTTCCCAGCTCACTCAAGGAATCATTCATCATATACAACCAATACCAACTTTCTCAGTAATTTCAAAGCATAAGCAAGTGATTGCAGATCCATGATTGAGACTACATTTTATTCAATATGTCTCCAAAGGTTTAAAAAATTTAATGAGTAAAACTGCAAAAGAATTCCTTCTTAAAGTGCTTTTTTTCTTTTAAACTACTCATTAAGTTTTTTTTTTTTTTTAAATTCACCAACATCCTTGAATAATAAATGCTTGCATACCTAGAGAACAAAGCTTTTCTTTTACTGCCCTTCCCAGTTGTCTGAAGGGTTTTTGGAAGGGTACTGGGAAAGATGACTCATTCCAGAGCTCCTTTACCAAATCATTCTGTAAGGAATCACTCTTCTTACAGAGCAATCCTGCTGATCTCTCTCATCAAGAGCTTTACAAATTAGCAGGGAGACATATTAAATACAGAAGTCCTTATGTAAACCCATTCTTTAACTAATATTTTACAATGAAATGTAAGTCATCACACATCTTTACAGAAATTTGAATATTCCTATTCAATATTATCAGAAAGATTAAAAATTTGCCCTCCATACATAAGGGCAGTCTGTTTCTTTTTTTTTTTCCTGTATAAAAACCAAAAGAATTTTTTTTTGCAGCATCACAGAAAAGCAACAGTTTTACATTCACTCATTTAATGTTCACATAAAAATTCAACCACTAGCGTTTGTGTATTTGATAAAATCTTCTTGACAAACTTGGTTTCGGTGTTTTGGACTGTCACAAGCTACTGCAGGTGAAGATGCAGTTTTCTAGAGCATTTGTTGATCTGAAGCCTTTGTGGCTAAAAAATGCTTTTTATTTTTTCAGGGAAACAACCTCCTCCAGCATCTCCTCTGGTCCTGCAAAGCCACTGCTCCCCCAGACTTCCAATGGCATAAGCAACATGACTCCAGTTCCAGTAGGTACCAGGCATTGAATGTTTTGAGTTGGTTCTTGTGTCCACAGGGATCTCCTTTAAGGGTCAACATCATCAAGGTCACTTTTAGGCTCCCCAATCATCATAGGAGACTCTGAGCCCTTTCAACACACAAGGGACAGGGAGAGAAGGACACAGTTACTTTTGTAAGATGCACAGTTGTTGTGTGTATGGTCAGGGATGGTTCTGACCCGAGCCCCAGGGAGCAACTGCCCCATAGAGCCACACAACAGAGGCTAAATCTGCCCTTGTTTTACCTGCTGCAGGTGCCTCTCTCCATTCTCATTGGCAGGGCTGCTTTCTGACCCATTGCTGCTTCCAGACTGATCCTTCTCGTTCAGCAGGGCTGTGGCATAGGCCAGAGTGTCCTGAGTTGGAAACAGCCCAAGAGAGTGTCAGGGGCCACAGTGATCCCTTCATTTCACAGTTATTATTTTAAAATTTTTAAATTATTTTATTATTATTTTGGAACAATAATAGTTGCTGTAGTGAGACAGCTGAGTCACCACCCATAATTGTGAGTATTCACTAGTATGACTCGAGGGTTAAGTTTTTTCAGGAACAAGCACAGCAACTGAGCTTCTAAAGGAAAAACAGTCCTAAGTGCACTGGAATATCACAGCATCATTAAGGTTGGAAAAGACCTTATAAGATCAAGTCCAGCTGCCAACCCAGCACCACCACCATGTTCACCACTAAACCATGGCCTCAAGAGCTGTATCCACATGGTTTTTTTTTAACACTTCTAGGGATGGTGACTAAAGTTGCCAAACCCAAAGATGCTTCCAGGAAAAGAAGTAAGCAAGTTGAACATCTGTGCCAGGACTGCCACATACCTGTGCTGAAATAGTGCGCTGGAAGGTTTTTGCAGTGGATGTCTCATTGGACACGTTACTCTGGGGAGCCCAGTAATGTTCAGACATCTGCATAAAAAGCCAAGAAAGCCATAAATTTGCCACTTGATTTTGACTTGTGTAAAGCCTCAACCATTTGTGATGGTGAGTGAACTAAGACTGGAACAAGCTTCCTGAATCCTCTGGCAATGAGCTGGAGATCTGGGGCACAGACACTTTAAATGCAGC
This sequence comes from Falcunculus frontatus, assembly GCA_013398115.1. Classification (NCBI taxonomy): domain Eukaryota; kingdom Metazoa; phylum Chordata; class Aves; order Passeriformes; genus Falcunculus; species Falcunculus frontatus. The sequence continues at coordinate 224,940 of VZRV01009344.1, forward strand.
CACAAAGGTTATTGCCCCTCAGCTGAAAACCAGCAACCAAAGTTTTGCTGAGCTCTGAGTTTCCAAAGTGTCCTTGGATATTTATGAAAGATATGTTGGCCACACTATGTTCAGCTTAGAAAGAAGAACAAACACTACACGTGTGGGAGGAAAAGCTGTATCAGTCAACAGCTGTGCTTTGTGCAAAGCTGTGATGATTCTGTAAGGAATCCAATCATTTAAACATTCTCCTGCATCAACACACAGGCAATGGAAAACTGCCTTTTTTAAAAAACTGAAGCCTTCTAACACGAATACAGTGGCACTGAAAGCATCCCACATAGCAAAGAATAATCACTGCAACCATTCACACTTGGTTTTATTCACTGTAAATGCATTTATGCCTGAAACACGTGGGGGGCTACTGAAGTTCTGGCATTGCATCAGATTTAGCTGCATCCAAATTGTCCCTGGAAAAAATGAAGTAGCTTGTATTTTGTCTTTAGAGCCATCTCAGAGAGCCATGCAGAGGATGGAGATTATCCATCCACAATGATTGTTGTAAACAAGTGACAATATCCCTGTTACAGCCAAGTTACCTTTTTCTGTAGCCACTGCACAGCCCAACTCCAGTGGTGGGAATTCTCCTTGAAGTAATCTTTTGCAGTAGGGCACCTTGGGAATTGAAATTATATTCATTAGTCAGGAACAAGGCATTCTGGCCAACACAAAAAAAAAAATACAAAGAGTCCTCTCTCTTTGCACTGCTGCCCTCTGTGTGCACTGTTATCACTGCAAACTGACTTAAACTCTACAGCCCCAATGTTAATTGAATTAGCAAGAGCAATAATGTCTAATAAAGTTTACTCAAACCAGTCTACCCCACAGGTTCACATATCTCAGAATTATGCTTTATTGGGACATATGCCAAGCTCTAAACAAAGAGAATTTAGGAATTATAATATTTGAAAAATCTGGGACAGTTTCCCTATGTTTATCTGGTGTTAATATCAGACTCCTGCTCTGCAGAATGACCTTCTCCTTTAAAAACAGCAATTATCATTTGTGATCTGAGAAACTCCTTCAGGTACCAACCACTAAAGATTTCACTTCACACGGGCACATGTACTACCAAGACCTTTGAGCACCAGCAACAAAGGATAAAACTGATAAAAAATAGGAGTAGTAGGTTTTATAATAGTCACAGAGGGGCCTGAGGCAGGGATGAGGTTAAACCCTGAAACCTTCATTACTCACTTCTGAGCCAGAGTAACAAGGAACTTGACACACTGGTAGCAACGGCTGCTGTCCACATGGTTGCTGTGGTGCATCAAGGCTGTGGGGAGAAACACATGGATTAAAAACCACAATCCAGATTTCCATGTACCAGCCCGTCTGGAAACAAAGACGAAGCTAAAATTCTAAGTTAGGGAATAGATTTTGTTTCTACAGATGTTAGCACGAGAATTTGTGTTAAACACACTGCTGTAGTGCTGGCAGTCTTGAGTACTTCCACAACTCTATTGGATTAAAAATAGAACTGCTGCATTTTCACTTTGATCTTTCAAATGCAGTACCTGAATTTTAAACAGCCCTAATGCAGTTTTTCTTCCCCTATAATCCATTCTTAGATAATCACTATGGTTACATTTGTCTGAAGGAAAAAAAAAAATGGTCTGAAACCCCCATAAATGAACCAGATCACCAGCTTGCACCTGGATCAAAGTTTGCAAAGCCAGAGGAATGTTTAAAGCTTCTTCACATAAACAGGCATAGCAGAATTCAACAGCCACAAAACTGTTCCATGGGAGACTCGGGCAAAACCCCAGGCCATTCCTACCAGGAAGTTTTCTATACCATGAATTCCCACCTCTTTAAACAAAATTCTTTGACTGAGGAGAAGCACAAAGATTTCCACGGAGCTGCCACAATCAGATTTGCTACTCAAAAGTTGCTCTGTCCATAGCAGTCAGCAAAGAACACTGTACTGAAACCTCCAAAGCTGGCAAAAATTTCTGGGGAACCGCAAATTGCCAGTTTTAATACTGTTGAAGCAGAGCAGATGATTAAAATTACAGCACTGCTGTACTGCAAATTATGCACAAACATCCTATTAAGGACCACCAAAACCTATTATTTGCTGATTTCCCTTTCCTGGATTAAAACTAGTCACTGTGAGGGATGCTGTTCAATGCTGTTGTGAGGAAACTTCAGGGTAAAACTACAACTTTCACTCTCAAATCTCAGGGCAGTTCTTGAAGCCTTCAACATAAAAATCCAATTGAACACTTGCACTTCTCCTCTGCAGAGGAAAAAAGGTCATGTATTGCACAAGTTACAGGAGAGAACTGGTCCAAGTGGGACCAATTTACCCAGAAATTAAAATAAAGACTTAGCTATTCTCTTACACTGCTGCATATTTCCTTCTCTTCCATCAGCCATACATGGAAACTACTTAACAGGGGAACACTGACAAGAGAAATAAAGAACAAAGCTAAATATTCCTTCTCACTGAAACAGAATCCAAAATAACTGAAGGTGAAATAATCTGAGGCAGCTCCTCACCCAAACAGCCATGAAAGAGCTGCTCAAGCTGCACTAACCCATCAGAGGTGCTCTCTGTGTTACCCCACATTTCATTTACACACAAAAGCCTCCTCTCCTCGTGCACATGAAATAAGTTCTCACTACTTCTGGGATTTTTCTGTTGCTTTTGAATGCTTCAGTAACTTCACTTCAGTAAAGTATCAAATGGAGAGACAACACTTTGTATGAGCAGCAACAGGTAGGAACCACCTGTCCCCCTGTGAGGCTCTACTGCAGTTAGCAGGACAAGCATTGTGCTGTGCTGAACCAGTTTCTTTCTATGGTAATTAGGATGCTGACAAAACAAAAAGATTGACAATTTCTTGAGATATGTAGGAAATAAAAATGAATTTTAACGTTACAGGATTCAAACAGTTCCTCTGTTATGGTAAGCAAAGGTGCTTTTCTTCCCTCTCATTACACATACACCCTGATCTACTTTTTAAATAAGTTAGCTCTTTTTCCCAGTTCAATTCCTTTCCAGTTTGCTGTCACTATAATATTCCAATGCTTATTTTGGATTTTCTTAGAGCATTTCTTGGAGTGCCAGTTGCTAAATCAAATGTGTTGAGTTCTTTTCCCTGAGAAGTAGAACTACTTAGGAGGATTAGGAACCAGGAGATGGCATGAACCACCACCACCATCAAGGTCAGCAGGAGACAGGAGTGTTCACCCACTGGCTTACTTGCCTATTAATCCATTTTCAGTTTCAAAGGCAAATTTGATGCGCTCTACTTGTAATGGGTCTTCAATAACCTGGTAAGAAAGAAAAATATCAAATTAGCTGTTGTGTGTGATGCTGTATGTATTCTGTGGAATGGTTTTAACCATGCAAAACAAGACTGGGAAGTTTCATGTGCCACTGGATTGTCAAGACAGAAATTTAGGAAGTAATAAAACTTCAAACTGAAGGATTAAAATATGTGTGCATGTTGAAGTTATCAATGCAGTCCTGACTTTTTTCATTGCACATCAATACAAAATCTCTCCTGTCCAAGTCTTTACCCTTCACCTACCAGGATCTCATGGAGTAACTGGAATATGTTTTTCAGTTCATGAGGCGGAGCAGTTTCCAGTTGAGTCTGCATGGAAGAAACAAAGTTACTTAGATAGCAAAATACACTGATCAAGCAAAGAATTTCAAGACAGCTTTACATATTTTTGAAAAATTGTTAATTTAAACAGTAAAGGCCTAAGAAAACCTAAACCCCAACACCCTCCCAGATCCAACAAACCGTACTGATTGTTCTGCAGTGCTTTTATGTTGGAGTCCAAGGCACGCCTCTGGCTGCCTTGGGAGGTCAGGACACGCCTCAGGCTGTCCTGGGTGGTTGGGAGCCCCCCGGCAAGGGGGTCCCAGACCCTGGTAAAAGCTCAGAATAACACTATCTTTGACCTTAGCCCATGGGAAAAGTTACCAACATTACAAGAATCAGTGCAAATCACGAGAGTGTAAAAATGAGTAATAGTTTAGTATTTTACAAGGTTAAAAAGTAGATTTTAGGATTTTTAATATGAGGATGAAGGGTTTAAGATGGAGGATTTTGGGTGTTGCCCTGTTCTTCTTCTTCTTCTTCTCCTTCTCCTCCATGTTCTCTAGTAGTTGTGGCATAAGATGATTGTTAGAATGAAAAAGAGGTAGAAATTACGTGTCTAGAATAGGTACAAATTAATTGGTATAAAAGAGTAAATAATAAATACGTTGTGAAGAATGGCTGGATCTTGGAAAGGATACAAAAAGGACAGGGATGGCCCAAGTCTGGGCAGTGCCCGCTTGGTTTCGGCTGGCATCAGACGTGCAGCCGGAGCTGAGAGCAAGTTAGAGATAAGAAGAAATAAACATCTTGAAACAACATCTGCAGGTGTCTCTCATGTATTCGGACTCGAGGTAAAACTTCCCAGAGGTGAAGATAAGAACCAACACTTGTGCGGAGTGCTGAACTCCCACACTGTTATAACGCACAAGACACAGGATGACCAAAGCCTGAAGGAAGCACTTATAGGAAAGGCTTGTCCTGGTTTTGTGTGTACCTTGATGAAGTGCAGCACAGTGAAGGAGAAGTGCTCGTTGCAGAAGCAGCAGTACACCACCATCTCGATGAGCACCGACAGAGACCCCGTGAGCTCCCGCAGCGCGTGCATCACCTGCGGGCAGAGCACAACCCTTCACACGCGGCACATGGCTGTCTTCGACTAAAGAAGTCTCTAACACTATGTTTGTCCCTCCCAGGAAGGATGCAGCTCTTTTCCCCAGTGCCTGCATGGCCCAGGAGGCTGAACCTTTGCCCTCACAGCAATCCTTCAGCTCCTGACACCCACCTCCAATGGGGTGGTCAAGCACGATCTATTAAGTCAGAGCAACTCGAGTTAGCACCCGCACTTGATGTGGTAAAAAGCTGCACAGGCCTTTGCAAACTCTGCATAAAATCAGACTGTGCATAAAACCAGACCCCAAAGCTTAGGGATATACTTGAGTATGAGGAGATCAAGAAACTAAAGGTGCCTTCTTGTTTAGGCTCAAAATAACCACATACTCCCCCCGCTGCCTGCTTCTGAATATTTGGTATTTTTCATGTAAGGATATGTCAGAGGAATATATCAGACCAGCTTTTAGGTTCAAGCAGGGCAGAATTTACAACAGGTACCTCCATTAAGTAGGGTTTTCCCTCAGACAGGAATAACAAGGCTTCCACTTCTTCATGGAGCGCCAGAAGCGGCCCTGAAGCGGTGATGCTGAGAGGTGGACGCTGCTTAAAGAGACCAGGAGCTATAATAGCAAATACAAAAACAATCCACTCATAGATTAGTTTGTTCTAACACACCTTGAAGACACTGCTGCTCATCTGGCACCACGAAATCCCTCATGACACTCATCTCAACTAGCTTATAGCTCGTGTGCTACCATTCCAAGTAACAAATCTCTTGCACACTGAAGTGTCGCTTACTTTAGTGACAGCAGACAAAAGAACTGCAGGAAGGTCAAAGCAAAATGTCCACAGACTATCAGTACTTTGAGCTTTAGTTTTATTCCCAATCACTTTTGCACATTCATCACATCCAGAATGTTTATAATTCTCCCGTTACTTTCTCATTTTTGACCGCTTTCAACCTTCGACAAAAATGAAGTTACTCTTTTAAACGACAACTTCAAATTCCTCCTTCAAGAAACCGAAGATTTTAACTTATTCCTTTATTATCTTTATGTGGATATTTCTGCCTCTTGTAAGAAGTAACTAGTAGAGTGTTTAATTATTTGTTACTCAGTAGTTTAGTCTAAATATTCCCTTTTAGATTAGCAAAAGGCAGCACAAGCAAAATACAGCCTGTGAAGCTGTGAGTCTGTTCATCCAGTGACACAGCTTGATTCACTCACATGAGGAAAGACCTTTTAGGCACATAGGGAAGGGAAGAAGGCACATGTTAGTATCAAAATTTCCAGCCCCCTCCAAATACTGTTTGCCACAGCCTCTCAATACATTTACAGCAAAATCAGAAGTAATCAAACATGTACTAAACCATTACCGCCTTAAATTCAAAGTTACTGTATTTTCCTCACTGATATTAAGTTTCTCCCAGTCAATGTAACTGAAATGCCAAGTCACCAAAAGACAAAACCACAATTCTTACCAACATTTCTTTGTGAGGAGACGTCAGAGTGCAAGACAAGTAGTGCTACAGTGTTGTGAAGATATCCAAACTCACGTGCCTGTGCTGAACTCCACCTGCGGTTCTGCTTGAGCCAAAGAGAGATTTAATTAACTCTGGTTTATTTAACCAACTTTGTTAAGCCAAAATAATGTTCTTAGAGTCCACCACCATGGTCTAATACTTTAGAGTGGGTAAAAATTTTGTTATTATCAAAACCATCATGCTCACTTCTGCCAAAACAGTTACTTCCATGCTAACTACACATAGGTGAGCTCACACTTGCAGGAGGTTTATAGAAAAATCAAAGGATTTGTCTATTCTGCCACATGAAAAGCATTTATTCATAATTTAAACATCATAAAAAATGTGGGGATGGACAAAGTACAGCACAACACAACTGTACCTGGTTGCTCTGCCGGTTGGGGCCGAGGAGAAAGTTGACCATGTGCCTCAGGGCAGAGTGTCTGAGGAGAAGACTGCTAGCCCTTATTCCCTGCTGTGGAGACAAAAACAAGTTACTTTCCTGTGCAGGCGAAGAGTTACTGCTCAAAAGCAAAATGCATAGGCTAAAACCTGCATTTTGCATACCAAATCCCCCATAAAATTGCAACACAGATCAATAACGTAAACTGCTAAAGAGCTCTCATTCTACACAGCACATTACATAAATCAGACCAGAATCAGCAAATGCACAATAAATGTCTTAAAAGAAACCAAAAAAAAGGCAAAAATAATAAAGAAATAGAAATAGTTCAGTCAGGCATCCTGCTCCCTATGAGACAAAAATCCTGAATGCTGGATTTTTAAAAATATGTACATATATATAATGTTTTGTTTTTAAAAAACAGCTCTATACACCCTCTCAAAACAGAAAACCAAAATTAAGGTTCTAGAAATGACAGTTTCCATTGGTACATTTTGCTGGTATGTTTTTGTTTGATTTTATCCTAATCCATGATTCAAAGCCATTTACTTAAAAAACAAAACAAAACAGAACAACCCCAATTACTCTCAATAATTAAGTTCTGAAAGAGGTTCACTGTGCTGCTAACGTCTGTATGAATAAGGATCACTAGCTGCTTTATTACTGTCCTTTAAAATTTAAATAGGCATGAGGAAACAATGGTTTCTTACCTTCTGTACAAAGTTATTGAAGAGCAAAAAGTACTGAGCACAGTTTTTACAGTTTTCAGGTACATCTTTATCCAGTAGAGCAAGTAGCACCTCCAGTAACTGATGTAGAGTTTTTAACTGTGGAAAAAAAAAAAAGACTTCGAATGTAAAGAGCTGTCTACTGCTGAAAAACCCAAAGTATTTCAAATACATCCTGGGCAGGGAGAGATGAGCATTAACCTACTCCAGAAATGAAGAGCTACAACCAGGATCAGCTCACACAGCTCTGCCTACAAACAGAGCAAGAGCCACCAGGGAGAGCCAAGCAAGGGGATGTCTGCAGAGGAGGTGACACTCACTGACCTTCTCCTGATAAAGCAAGGCACTGTCGAGGGTTTTTTCAAGGATAGTGGCCACAGCAACTCGCACCTCCCTCACGCTGCATTCCAGGAGGAAAGTCCTGGAAGAGAAAAGGTGAAGCTGCAAAGAGAACTGCAATCAATGTGTACACACAGCTGCTATGATTAAATGTGGTGTTTAGTATTTATTATTTTAATAGTCCAGGTACGTTTTGTGTTGCACTTTTGTGGGTAAGCTTGAACTTACATTCATGCACTCTTGCTTGACACTAGTAAGGCCTATAATGTCTCTATTTACATACTTATTCATTCAAATAAGAAAAAAGCTCTAAAAGCTCTAACAGGATCCTGTTTTTCAATGCAAATTAAAAGATAACAATTTCTTTACACTGACACACTTTCAGCATCTCCAATAATTTGTTTTCAAAACACCTATTAGCTGATCCTTAGCTTGGCAAGAAAAAAAGTCTTTCCAGTTTATCTGTGATCTTTGTCAGGTAAGTATTTAACTTACCCCAAGCACTTTCACCATGTTCTCTTCCCACCACTTCCAGGACTGACTACACAAACTTAAACACATTCCAAGTTCCTTCACTGAACTCAACACCTGCATCCCCCTCCATGCACAGCACACTATCTAATTTGATTTTCAGAATTACTCAGAAAGCTGCACAGAGGGAATACTAGAAATAATCACTTGGAGTTTTATCTAAAGTGTCTGTTTAAAGAATGTGCACAGTCAACTCTTTGGGAATATATCAGTATAGGCCAGATCATGTCATTAGGAAGCTCTATCCATATGTGAGACACAAAACACCTCAGACAGAATTTCCAGGACTTACTTTACAAGCTCCCGGCCCTCTGGCCCAACGAAATACTCAACCAACCACTGACAAGCATCAATGCTTTTGGAGAGCAGTGCATCTATAGTGGCAATCCATTCTTCCGTATCAGCCCTTCAACAAAACAAGGACAACTGTCAGTAATCCAGGAGAAAAAACACCTCCAAAAACGAAACCATGTTTCTCTTTTGCCTTACCTGAGTTTCTTCTTGGTTCGGAGATAGGTTTGGAAGAGGAATTGGACTGCCAGCTGTAAGCTCACCTTTGCCATGCAGGGATAATAGGGATGCTTTACCTTAGTCTGAAAGAAATATCAAATTTACTCCAGAGCAGAACTGTGCCTGCAGGACACATGCTGCCTCTTAAACACATCAACATGTTCTATTCAAGTTATTTGCTTCATTTGGAAAAAACAAACCACAGCATTTTTCTGTGCTAAGTCAGTCTCCAGTGCTGACTGTGCTACTTAATAAATATGCTAAAACAGGAGCAAACTTGCTGCAAGGTCAACTAGATCTGTGGATTTCAAAAGTTTAATAAATGCTGTTTGTTTATGACTCCATTTAGAAAAACTTAATTAAGAAACTATTTCCAACTAAACTCTTATCAACTTTGAGGTAATTAACGCCAACTTTTGGACCTTCCATATGGAGAGGGATTTCTGTCCCTCTAGAGCTCAGTTTGCATCATTATAAAAGATATGGTTTATCAAATAAATTTTGCTGTGGCAAAATGATGCTTCTCCCAGTACTAGAAGAGGAGACTGGAGTTTGCTTTGAGACAGATGCTATCATCAGCATCAAAAATTACTGGAGACAAGGAATTGCTCGTCTAGAAAAGCAAAATGATTCAACTCTTCTCTTCCAGTTTTCCTGGTTGTGACCCAAATAGCTTCTGTGGCCCTTTTACCCAACATGCTTTGAACATTCTAAGATTAAAATCCAAGTACTTACAGCATTCAGGGAAGCTAATGACAGAACAAAACTGAAGTAGTCACTACTGTACACATCTCTGTTCTTCATAAATTTCAAGTTTTCATCTCTCACCATCTATAAAAGTAAAAGAAGGCAAAAAATTTAAAAATGTTGTCAAAATACACTTCTCTAACTAAAACTTCATCTTTTATGTAAATGCGTGGTGTTTAAAAATCAGTGTCAAACTTATTCTGTTTCCTTCTGAATCACTACTTCAGCAGAGGGAAAAATACATACAGGAGACTTACAAGATTTGGTATAAAACCAGTGATTTTCTTTTGAAGATATTACAAAACAACAGATGAGGGACTTAATCATTTGGCCATTAAGGGAGAAAAGGAAGAAATTGCAGATAAGTTCTATTTTATGCTTGTTTTTAATAAAAAAAGCCAAGAGAACATGCTTCAAACCAGAAAGGCTTGTCTAACAAATTTAGATGCAGAGAGCAAGGAGTCCTGGTGTAATTACAAGCTGCAGCCACAAAAAGGTATTTAAATGCCAAGCCCTTTTTTTTTCAAATGAGATTTTGCTGAAAGACTCAATAAATTTGAGCCAAGTTCTGTTCATTGTAATTACACAATCCCAGATACAAGAATGCCCAAAGTGACTGTTAATGCCCTGAAACAGCCCATGTGGAGGGCCAGGCACAGCCTGCAGAGTTTATTCTCCCTGTGTGTGTGATGCAGGCTCTCTTCACTGCTCCTCCTCTTTCTACGTTTTTGTGAACTCAAGAACTTGAGGATGACTGTAATTTGTTATCATCTCCATTACTCCACAAGTGTACTCCAAATGAAGCACCTTCTCTGCTCTTGTGTCTCCCTGCCTGCATGCTGACTGCTGCCAGAACTCATGTTCGATTCATCTGCCTGCAGTTTCTTCAAAGCAAAGAACTGATGGGCCAATTTTGTGAGAAGGTGCAGCGAAACTTACAATAATGTACCACTAAATAGCTTGTTAGTAACTTTGTGTCAGAATCCAGAATTGCTTTCTAGTTTTGCTACAAGGGAATTACTTCAAGGTAACCTTCAAAAGTTCCTGTGTTTCTCTCACTACGTGCTCAAATTTCACATGAGCAGAATTTGGTTGCCACTTTCAGGGTGCTTTACCTGATATATCCTCACAGGCATTTTCTCTACAAAAAGTCCCTTTTTTTCTCCTTTTCGAACCAGCTTAGTCAAGATGGAGAGACGGTCACTGTTGGGCCTGTGGGGTCGAGGTGATGACTGGGGTGAAATTTCTGGTGAAGAAGGAGCAGATCTGAAATATAAACAAGCTGAAGGTGAATAATGAAATCCTACAACAAATATACAGTTTAGTTATAAAATACCAGCGCAGCCAGAGTGATCTTAAGGCAAATTTGATGACAGCCTGGATATTTCTTGAGGCTGTCAGTCAGCTTGAAATTGCTGCAAGAGTAGCAGTAAAACAAGCAGCCTAAAAACCAACCCAAAACCAACAGAAGGGTCAATAGATTGCTTTGCTGGACAGGAACTATTCAATTATTAGTTGTGGGGAGAGGTCTAGATATCAACGTGAGAGAAACCTTTATGGATACAAGAGGAACTTACAAGGAGAGGTCCTCAGCTTCCTGACGCACGACGCTCACTCGGCTTTTCTTTGGTAAGACAGGAGAGTTCTGGTCGGACACTCTCTGGTAGAACAGCATGTAGGCATTCCAGTAGCGCCGGCGCACGTCGGGGTAGGGGTTTGCTGTGGGGAAAAAGGCAGTCCATGAAGGCTCTTGAAGGTTTAATACCTTTCCCGTTCCTACATGGAAGCAAAACTGGGGGTACAAGTAGTGCGAACTGCAGCAGTATAAATTTGCCAGATCAAAGCATCAGTCTGTGTCAGTGATTAAAACTGTCTGAATTACGAAACAGGTGAATACTGGAAATGTACTTGGAATAAATTCCTTAAAGCGTTGAAAAGTTCAACAATATGATGCCACACCGTGTTCTATGCAGTCATTTGCACTAGCCTAAAATAAGGGCTGTTTTGTGTTTGGCTGAGGTTTGTTTTAAACTGTTTTAACAAGGGGCTATTTTGCTTTTCAATCTCTGCTCTTAAGTCTACAAAGTGCTGGATAAGTGAACATGGTTCAATCCATACACAGGCTGTTATGTCCTTCACTAAAGGGAAGGCTTTAGGGAAAAAATGCTTCAGAAGGATTGTTAGCCCAAGTAACTCTAAGTACATATAATGGACTAAGCTCTACTGCTACTGAAATGAGTATGAAATATGAAACTACTGTAAATCAGTCTGTACTTCTACTTACATTGATCGTAGACTTTAGGTCTATACTCTCCACCAAAACATTCATATTCCAAGGTTTCATCAGTCAAATCAAATTCTTCAACAACGGTGTCATTAAATTTATACCACTTTCCTTTTCCACATCCTCTGTGATCAAAACAGAACATAAACACAAGAGAAACAAAGTTACTTGATTGTCTCAGTAAAAAAAACAAACCACCCTGAATATCCTAGCAGTGACAAGCCTGAACTCACATTTGTTTTGACAGCAAGAAGAAAGCTTAGTTCAGTTGATGTCAAAGTTGCATTTAAAAAAAAAAACCAAACCCTTGATTAAAACTATGGGAAACACACCACCTGCAACTCAGTGTCACTGGAAGCCCTCAAATTGCAACACAAGGTACATAAGAAGTAATGAGAATTTTATACTACTCTGTCCCATATTATTGTGTCATTGCCTCATGACAGGTGTTGAGAAAGGGAAGAGTGGTTCCAGCAGAGCTCTGGATGGCTCCATGCACCTTTCCAGAACAAGAAGTCTTTAGACAGCTCTCAAACCTCTCACGTGAACCTTCCTGCCCCTTACCTCCTGTCCTTGATGAAGGAGTAGTAGTGCCCTGCGTGTGCCTGGCCGCTGTGCACAATCACACCAACGAGCTCGTAGTTTTCTGTAGGAGCAACTTTCTTCCTTGGGGAGCCTCCTCCTCCTCCCTGGTCTGTGTTCCTGCCGTTTTCCCCCACTTCTGAGGATGAGTCCTGACGAGCCATCCCCGACACAGTGTAAGGCTCCATGTTCAGCATCCAGGGAAACTGGTTGAAGAGATATTTTGGATTAATCAAGACATTGCAGTGTGCGCATGCTTCCTGTAGTTTTATGAGGATTGTATTAATACTTCCCACATTGGGAATGCCAAAGGAAAACACAGAACTTCAACTTCTTACGCTTATTACACAGAGTTTAAATAATAAACTCTCTTTAGGAGATTTTTTGTCTTGCTTTCTGAAAGGACCCTAAGAAAGTTGCAAACAAGGAAAGCTCTAAGGAAAACCACTTATTTTCTGTAGCACTACCATGTTGTAAGTGTATCATATACTTAAAATTCCTGTACCAAAATATGGGGAAAAGAAGGAAAAACGAATAGAAAGAACAAGAGTCTGCTACACGAAGTCGTTGGGGAAGGCACCATAAAGAAAAGTTTTCTTACCCTTATTTGTTCATCGTATTTAATAGAACGGCCGCTCTCCCAGTCAAAGCCAAATCTCATCAGGTGAATCACCAGCAGGCTTGGTAAGACCTTAATGCAGGTGCGCTTCACTGTAGTTCTCTTAAAAAGAAACAAGAATATCACCTCTATCTGAAACCCCAGGCAACCTGTAGCATCCTTCTAGAGATGCACAGTGAAAATCCAGCCATGGGAAGCAGGGTGTCCACGGGATGACTGGGATTCATGTCAATGTCACACCATACTTTATCATCCTGCCATCCCTCTAAATGTTTAGTTTACAACAGTAAAGTTACAAGTTACAGGCATTGAACCTTTTGTCCTCAGTGTAGCAAGAGTGAGCAGCATCTAAGCATGGTTTCCACGACCTTGCAATGCTTAGAAAATATCAAACCGCACATGAATCTTCTTTCACAAAAATTAAGAATCAGTACCTTTTCTTTGCACTTTTCACAGTAGTAGGCATTGCTTCCTTCCAGAACCTCTCCTCTAACAAACTGATCCAGTGATATTTCCAGGCTTTGACATGAAGTCACACCAAGGTTGAGAGCCATGAAGGCTTCCTCACGCTCATACCTAAATTCAGAAGAAGAACAGAGCAGAACTTATCCAGCTTGCAGGAACAAGAATATGCTAGGAAAGAATATTGCATTTGCCCCACAGCTATCACAGTTGTGATGCTCACAGGGGCATTTATCTGCTTTCCAGTACTACTTTGACCTACATATTAATAGTTCTGGGAGCACATGACTTGGTAAGTGATGCACTAAATGTAACATTACCTGTGAGGACAGTCCTTGCAGATCTTCTGATCAGAGAAGATTCCTTGAAAAGTATTCTTAAATATTTGGTCTCTTCCTATTTTCTGTTGGAGATGTAAAGTTAGACATCAGTTGGATATATTGCAGGGTGGAAGACCAAGAAATCAGTAGGAATTTTAAACTTCTGAGTATTGTGCAGATTATAAAAGAAGCTGAATGGCTCTCTGCTTTCTTTTCTAAAGATCAAAGCAGAAAGAGAAAAAAGGTACGAAGGATATGCATATGAAGCAGAAAAGAAATTGCTGAGGTTTTTACCTTGAGGTACTCATCCATTTGATCTATAAGACTGGTGAAGAACTCATAAGCATCCTGTTGCTCTCTAACATAAAGTTCCTTATTCCACATCTTGAAAATCTATGTAAAGTATAAATATATGTTAAAACATGGTTGTTTCATACCTATATCACTAAGAAAAGTAATTTTTTAGATAAATTTGTTATTTTAACATATTTTGATTTTTTGAATTAGAACTTACTTCATAAATTCTGCAATGAGAAAAGGCTGAATAAATGATTACTTTTTAAGTAGAAAAGCTATAGATTCTAAACAAAAAGATGCAATACCTTCCAAAAGTTCTCAGGCACATAATACTGTAGCTTGCTTTCCATCAAATGACCAAAAAGAGATTGAACTTGATAGAACACATTGTCATCAGGATTGTCTGTATCATCATCAATGGAAAGCAAGGCCTGGAAGGAAACAAATAACCTTATTAAATTGGTTCTTGGTAAAATTATTGCTGTAAACGGTCATGGCATGCAGCACTAAAACTTAGAAATCATTTATTTACTGTGCATATTTATACATACACAGTTGACTTTTTTTTACAATTTATTTACAAATGCTGTTAAGATGAAGTAGTTCAAGTGAAAGTAATTCCAAAACAAGGACTTTACTGGATGCTGAACTAATTACCTCTGGGAGACCAGGCTGCATATACAGCTGCTGGAAAACAGCATTCATGTAACAAGTGGCACCACCATTCTTCAGTCCCACAAATCCAGAAATAGAGCGACTGTCCACTGGTGGAAGATACTAGAATGACAAATACATTTTTTGTCCCAGTAACTTATAAAAAACATGAGACTCCAACAACATTCTATAGCTTTTATAATCACCTTTATATTGTAGAATCACAGAACGGTTTTGGTTGGGAGGGACCTTAATCCAGTCCCACTCCCTGCCATGGACAGGGACACCTTCCACTATCCCAGGCTGCTCCAAGCCCCATCCAGCCTGGCCTTGGGCACTTCCAGGGATCCAGGGGCAGCCACAGCTTCTCTGGGCAACCAGGGCCAGGGCCTCCCCACCCTCACAGGGAAGAGTTTCTTCTTAATATGTAACCTGAACCTACCCTCTTTCAGTTTAAAACCACTCCCCCTTGTATATGAGCTGTTAAGAACAATTTAATGGAGAACCAGGAATTTAAATTCTGAAAAACTGCAAGACCACTGTATGTGGTCATTTAAATATTTAACACATTGCACAACACTGTTGAAAATGGCCTAAAATGTAATAACAAATAAAATTTGTGATATTTAGGCAATACTTCTTTCTTACTCAGATAATAACAAAGACACACTGGAGGTATCTGCTGAGGAAGATCAAATGGATCTGCATTTACCCTTATCTCCTTTGTGTCATTTTAAATTGAAGACCATGGAAATCTCATGAAGGAAGCAACAAAGTAAACCATGCACAGCCCTCCAAACCATGCTAACACAAATAAAAAAAGGCTTCTTGCTTACATCAAACTCCTTGGTGAGTGCAGGGTCACACTGGTGGTGCATAGAAAGCAGCTCCTTTGTTATAAGCTGAAGATTGGAGGGTGAGCTATCAGCCAGCATCACCAGCACTTCATAAGCAGCTAATCTACTGTCTGCTGTACTGCACCTGGAAAGAAATCCACATCTGAGATCTACTGGCTAGATGACTCAATTAGTTCTAATTCCAGAAAGCTGTATTACTCAGAACAAGCAACAATTAATGTTCGAAAGAACATTTTAAGTGATAAAACACTCCAGAGGGACTGCAGAGTGCTATTTTTTTTCTTTCTTGGGATAGGAGAATGGGGAAGAATCCAATGAGAAGAGTGGCAAGAGGAACACTCCTTTAAACAAGCCTCCTTTACTGACATGGATACATTTGCTACCAATAACATTCAGTAGCAAGGAAAAGGAGGTGCTCTAAAAGAAGACACAGAATTGGTTGCATTTCTGAGGACAAACAGACAGATACTCTCCATCATGTAACACTGATGGAGACAAAATGACTTATTTACAGGGAGGGAAGCTCGGAAAGAGCTAGACCAGACAACATCCTTGTTAGAAGAGATGAGCTTAGACCTGAGCTAGACCCGTACAAAACACTCCCAAGCTCTTTTCAGTGATCATTTAACACAGGAGTCCTTGCTTCTGAAGGCCAAAGAAAAGGCTTTATTTACTTTAAGCAAACCAAAGAGCATATTTGGGATGAACTGCAATGGAGCAAAACACTAAGGCATATGAAGTCCCACTCATTTCAGGGTTTTTTAAATGCTCCACTGGAACCTCCTTTTGGTTTTGTGGAAAGGCAGTGGGGATATGCCTGATCTAACACCAACTACTCAGTGCAACACAAACAATCCAGCTGCATCAGCTCAGAACTCCACATGAGCTAATTTACACCCACCCTTTCAGATATTGTATGGCAATAACAGATGTGACAGGAAGGAGAAAGCCCAATCTTTTTTCTCCAGTTGATCTATTCTGGGCTGTATCAGCTTTCTCAGGTGCAAGGAGACTTGCTTGGTGTTAGTTTTTTTTACAAAAAGAGCAGGGAGAAAGGAAAAAGAAAGTAGTGGAACTTTGAGAGTCTCTTTCACAAGGAGCTTGGGAAGTTAATTTCCTGCTCATGTTCCAATTTAGCCAACTTCCCAAGCAGTAACAAGCTCAAGGAATATTCTTTGGACTCATGAAATCAGCATTCAGTTGTGCCTGAAGTTCATCATTGATCTAACAAAGCACAGACTTTGAAGTACAGAAATGCAAAGATATTGGGTCACACAGAAACTTATAAAATGCTATTTGGGCATGTATGTAGGAAGTGTAGAAAATTGGAGAAATGCTCCACCATTGGTATTAAATCCTGCTGTCTGTAGGATTTAACACTGACATTTGCATTCACGAGATCCAAGACAAAACTCAACATTAAAAGAAGAATTTTTACTTTGGGTGGAAGTCTTGCTGACTGATTGCAGCACTGCCTGCTGGGGAATGGCTATTCAGAATAATCCTGGATGCTCGGAAGAGGAAATCATCCAACAATGGCTTAATCAAAGACGAACCTGAAACACAGCAATCCACACCTACTGTTAAATACTTACATTATCACTGCAAATGCCAAAAGGCATTCCATAACAACAAAATCACTTCATAGCACCACATCAACAATTGTCTTATCAAATGTTGAAGGTACCACCAAAATCTGTCCATATAGCTCCGTATCACTTCTACTGATGTCTTCACGTGTGCTGTTCACATGTGTTAATGCAGAATTCACACAAGTCTGGTCAATTTAAAGAGGAGTACTCACCAACCATTTCCTTCTCTGCCCCACAAAGTGAAAGGAGGGTCTTGATGAGCCTCAAGTGTCCTGCTAACAGGATGTTATCAGCCTCACTCGTCTCGCACTCGGCTGTACGGTTGGGCTCGAAATTGTCGAGCCAGGTGATCTCATCTTCTAACATGGCAGCTGGGCTTATCTTCAGCTGCTCCATTTCTGATGCTGCAAGGAAAAACAAGGCAACACAGAAAAACTTAGCAGCTTTGGAAATGTAGAGTATAAATATGAAGGATTTCAAACAGTTTGGTAATGGTTTTTGCTCCCAAGTAAATCTCTTCCAGCAAGGAACTCAGTTCACCTTCCAGAAGGAATGAGCTGCCTTGCAGCTACCCAGTGCCAAGAACAGACCATGCCAGGCACTAGCACAGGACAGTCAGCACACTGGCTCAGGTCACTGTGATTTTAAGGTATAGCAAATCCTCTGTGAAGGCAATTCTACATCTTTTCTACAGAAGGAAGACGTGCTTGGAAGCTGCCATCAGAATGAGTGAATCAGATGTCTGCATATACTCACATGTCAGGTCATCCAGTAATTGACATCTCAGGTCAAAATATTCTGTACACTGGGACAAAAGTCTGAAACAGGTATAAATAGAAGAAAAGTACACTTAAAATCATAAACTTTTCTCTAAGCAGTTGTCTTTAAAGTATGTGTGTGCTCTGTCCATCTAACCCAAAGCAGCATAACCATCTAGGTGTGCTTCTGCATGCTGCAGCTTTAAAAAAAAATTCCTTCCCAACAGCTACTTCTGAATGTTAGGAATCATATTTAATCCCGATTTCTTCCCTCGCCTCATAGCAATTCTAATTAGTTATCAGCTGACAATAAAACAACAACATGCTTTAACTTCTCACTTCCTTCTCCAGAAATCGCAGAATGTCTACTTCCAACACTTGGAAAGTGCTAATCCCTTTTTCCTCAGAGGTTCCACAGTGCTGCTTATTTCAAAACGTGTCAGATTTGCTTCCTCAATAAACATCTGACTTACCTCTGGTTGATTCCTCTCATGATGCTGGTTGGTGACCAAAGAGGCAGCTGGGCCCCAAGAACAACGCTCAGGAGGAACTGGTTTGGCTTTTGCACATCTGGGTGAGCTGATGTGTCTGTCTGGCTAAGGGTGTACAACTGGTCGCAGGCAACGCGACGAATCTGAAACGGTGGCATTGTCATTGTCAAACAAAGGTTACTCAAAGGTTGAAAAAAAATCCCCACGCTTCTGTTACATCAGAAATCTAACAGAGAAAATGGACACTGAAATGGTGCAAATGAGGCTATCTGCTCTGCACCCACCAGCTGGGGTTTCTAGAAATTTAACAAACCCTGTTCTCATCCCTGAGTGAAAGCCTCTGATAAACACGAATTATAAATTCGGATCGAGGGGAAAGATGCCATAATTTCATGCAAGATAGATGACATGATGAAATGAAGTAAGCATAAAAATCTCTAGATTTTAGAATATCCAGGATAATCTTAAATCAGAAAGAATGAATTTTAGGAGGGTTCCAACACCTGGAATGAATTTTCAGAAGTTCAGAAGAGTCCATTAAATTTTACCCAAATCAAAGTTACTTGAAACTTTCCCCTGAAGCACTAGTTTTACAGAATTTGTGTCACCCAAATGAGACTATTTTCTTTAGACTAGTCACAGCACAGTCCTGTGCATCTCATGGATGAAACAAGCCTAGAAAATGTAATACTACAGGATTTTCTATCAACCCATCACCAGATACTGGAATTACTAACAATTACAGAGGTTATTTATTCAAATATTAAACTGTGGGAATAGTTGCAATAAAAAAAATTATGTTCAGACCATATGAAATTATCAAAACATACACATTTCAGAGGGAACATTCAAAAAGTTTTCAGAGGAAGACCCTCACCTCAGCACTTGGTGATCCAAGCAGAATATCAATGATGAAATCAGCAACACAAGGCAAATTGTAAAAAGATCCTGGAACAGAAAAGTACCAGGCTATCTTATTAAAAATAATATTTTAAAATAAGTCAGTTACAGTCTTGCATTAAAATACCACAGGACCTAGAGGATATCAATACAGAAAAGCAGTAAAGGCTATTTCCTGGTCTCCTTCCCTCACCAGAGGCTGCCACCATGATTTAACACCATTTTCCTTGCCTTCCTGCATCATCACTGTTTACACTTCCTGTACACAAAGACTCAAGCACTAAACACGAGCTATGCAAACAGCAGCACTTACAGAATTACATACTTCAAAGGCAGTGCAAATATTTATATTCTGGCAGTAAGTCAGCTTTCCCAAAACATTTCACTAAGGCACAGCACTACATGCCTTATTTCAGTCCTGGAAAAAAAAATCCCTGTAATTTTTAATGAAATATTGTGTTTTTAGCTTGAGCTGTCTCAGCTAACAAAGCTACAAGTTTCGCTTTTTTTTTTTTAACTTGACTGTATCCAATAGCCTCCTCCCACCACACTCCAAATAGTGAATAATCCCATTTTTTTCCATACCTAGCTGCTGACTACGTAACTGAAGGCAGGTTACTAAGAGAGACAAGGCTTCCCCAGCAATGAGAGCATCTTTGGTGGACACAGACTGCTGCCTCACACAGATCCCAGCGTGCAGGGCCGTGGGCTCCCCTTCGCTTCCTGAACTGCAGTTACTTCCTGCATTAAAAAAAAAAAAAAAAAGGACAACTGTTACAATTAATTAATTTTTTTTTTTAGATATTTTCAGCTTTTGGTCAGCTCTCTGCAATTTAAAAACTTCTCTGAATGCCAGATGAATGTACATAATTTTGCTCAGATTTTTTGCAATTTAATTGTATAATGTCTCAAATTGGAAGAGACCCAAGAGGATGAACATCCAATGAATTCATCTTCAAGCTCCTAAAGTGTTCAATTAAGATTAAACCAAACGCTTTTAGATTGGTTTAGGGACACAGTTAACCCACCTGAGCTGCTAAGTCTGTTTCTAATCCCAGCAGGGAAGAGAGTGTTGCTCTCTTTGATGGGCTGACTACTTCCCACGAGGTCCAGGCGTCCTGCAGCAGCAGCCCACGAGAGGCGCATGAAACAAGCCACTGTGGAGGTGAAATCGTTCACCTCCATGGTCTGGAGGAACAAGAAACAGCAGTTACTTCTGTGGTATTCAACAATCTTTGTTAATCACAGGGAGAAGAGGAATGTATCTTCCAGATCATGTCAAATTGACATTTACATTTGTTTTCCTCTCTTCTCTACACAGGTTTAAGGATTCAAGAATCTTTTTGTTCCCAATGAGTGAGTAGTATTGTTGCCTGAGGAGAAGTAATTAATTTTTTAATTCTTCACAAGGGTAGACACCCTTTTCACCTCTTGAGGCAGGCATGCTGATTTCAATCGTTCAACCCATTTGGGAAGCACTGCCCAACAACCTAACACAGCTTACTTGTCACATTAAGTCTTAAGTTTCTTTCAACTGGACTCAATGGGTTTTCAAATAACATTTTCTTAAGGTACTGAAAATAAAAAAATTTCCTTTTTCTCCATGTACCATCCAGAAAATTTAATTTTTAACGAGGTATTTGAAACAAAAAACTTGTCCAATTATTTCTAGTTCAAAGCATCATGGACTATAAAGCCACAAGTTCAAGCAGGAACTTTCTCCTTTCAATTCACGGAAAATTAACAAGAATAAGATCTTAAGAGTTAAGCATGACTGATGATAAATCACAAGTAAGATTTCTGTATACATCTATTTCTTGTAAACACTTTTAAGGTACCACTTCCCTTTGTAGTGCCAAAATAATTTATGAGAATATGTTAGAATTCAGATCAAGATGGGAAGAGAGACTGATGGTCAAGATTTTCAGAGGCTTTTAAATGGAGCCAGGGCAAAAACCTGTATAAAAGACAGATTGATTAGAAAACTAGGAGTTATACAACTGTCACTGGAGATGACACTGCTACATCAAAACCATCAAACACTTCCTTACTTGTATGGCAACTCTTGCTGCTGGGATGATTTCTTCTACCCTGATGGAGGATCTGTCAGACACAGAGAGCTGGCGGTAGGAGGACTTCTCAGGAGTTCCACAGATGGACATCTGCCTGCTCGCCTGCCGGCTCACGTTGCGGAAGGGCCGTGAGGACAGAGCTTCCACCCCATCCTTAATGAAATCCTCATCCAGCAGGGTGGGCATTGTCTGGCCAACCAGCAAGAACCTGCATTCACAGAGCAAAAATGTCAGGCTTCTATTTGAACACTCACTCGAAGTACCAATTAATCTTAAATATTAAAAGCTGCACGCTAAAAGCCAAGAAAGCAGCACTTTCTCTAATGAGAAGCAATTACATACCTTGCAAGCTGCAGGCAGATGGAATAGACTCCTTGTCTTGTCTCATAGTCTACCTCTGATGGGATGGAATCTCTCTGCATCACATTCACCACCAAACTTAAAAACAAATCAATAAGACAGACTCCATTTGGAAATGTTTTACATTAGAAGAGCTGCAATTATTTTATCGCTATCCTTCCTTCCTCCTATTCACTCAGCTGAGTCCTAGTTCAAACTGACTTCTTTGGAGCCAACATCCTCATTTTCCCCTTTTATGTCTACAGATGGAAGCTTTCTGCTCCTACTGGAAAATGCTTCAGCATCTCTTGGGCGGAGGAGTGTCATGGATAGAACTACTAAGAGCAAAGAATACTTGATAAATCTCACACAATCAGCATTGTCAGGTCTTCCAGACCACTCACACTGTGCCTCAACTCTTATCTGAAGGGTCTGAATTTTCAAGGCTGTAATTACAAATTTAATTTGGTTCCCACTGCATGATCTATACTTTGACTGCTTAAAATGTCCACTGGTGTCTACACAGGAGAGTGCAATGTACACACTTGAACCGAAAAATGTCACTACACTACCCAAATATAATCCAAACTTTAGTACCAGCTACAGTTCACAAGCTTATTTGTGCCTAACTTGATTTTGAGGTTTAACAACATGTACTCTGTTACATATGACAGCTACTGGACAGTGGTAAAACAGCCTTGGGTGGAATTTTTTCTCTGACCAAGAAGCTGACAGGTGTTAGTGTGCTAAACTGTGGAAATAGGAAACCACGCACAACTGCTAACTAAATGAAGTGCTACAAATTGAGTCAAGGTTTTGAAGTCTAACCTCAAACCTCCTGCTCTGAGGAAGTTTTCACAGAAAGACTTGGCACAGTTTCTTGCCATTTCATCATCTGCAGTTGGCATCAGCTTGGAGCTCAGCACCTACAATAAATGAATAAATAAGCAGATGTAAACCACCATCCCTCTTAGTGTTCTTGACGTGTTGAAGTTTGAAAGTGTAACAGAAAAAAAATCCACTACAAATGAAGCAATTAATAATATACAAAATTGTAGTCAGTAAAGAGAAATCTCATAGAAAATATTCAGGACAACTACGGTTATTACAGATGTTCATTCTGAACCAAAGAGCATTTTGATCTCATTGCAGTTTACAGGTTAAGGGATAGGATGAAGTACATGGAATGTCATCTTCTGGTTTGCTTGGTGCTCCTTAGGAACTCAAATCATTCTTGATCCAGATTTTCAATTGACAGTACCCCATAAAACACCCTACAGATGGCTTACTTATTGATTCACACCTTCTGAAATATAATTGTATTGCTATTATTCTGGTGTTTCTTTGTAAAGGATGGCTCAGGTAATTCTAGAGGCCTTATGATCACCACCACTCTATCATCCCTCTCCTGTTTTAAATCAGGACTAGACTTCAGAGTGCAAATACACTCAGAAACACGGCCAGAAGGAAGTCTGTGGTCTCTGCGGGTCAGTTCTTATTTATGTTTATAATCCGTTTCACTTCACATAAAAAAACCCAACACCCAAACAAACCAACCAGCCAAAAAAACTCCCACAAAAACTCCAAAACCATCAACCAAACAAACCCCAGCCTCTCCCAAAACCCCAGAAAACCCCACAGATATTATTTACTTTCTTGAAAAGTCTCTTTGACATGTACAGCCAACAATGCTGCAAACAAAATACATCTCTTCCAGGTTCACAGGTCAGAAGAATGCTTTACAGAGTTCCAGGCATGAAATCTTATCACCCCCTGGACATCTGCAACATCCAATTTTCATCTCTTTCATATGTTCTACAAATTTCCTGTGCACATTTTTTTCAGAAAGCAGCTCAGACTGGTTCCCATATTTTCAACAGATCACCAGCTGAGGGGATAAAAAAGCACATATTCCTTTTCCTGACAGAAACCATCTTCCAACTGGCTTGACTGGAGCTGAGGAACAAGTCCACTCATATAATCTACACATCTAATCCAATTCATTACTTCTCATCCCTTGCCAGAAAAGCAAGCAATTTCTTACTTGCTTTTATTACCATTTTCTCTGGCACAGAAGCAGCAGATAACAGCCCCATCCTACTGCAATATAACCTGTCAGTTCAACAAGACACCCTAAACCATTTGCTTCGAGTTGTAGAACTTGTCAACATATTCCAAAGACATAATCAAGTATCTTTCACTCCAGCTGTACAGAAAAGGGGGGAATCCTAAGGCAGGAGTGTGATGACAGTGTAGGAAGATGAAGAGCTAACATGAGACTGTGGAAACCTAAAGGGAAGCAACTACGAGAAAACTCCCACAATAATCTTGGCACACAGCATGAAGGAAAGAGAATAACCTTGTCTCATGTTCTGGAAGCAGCTGGCAATCAGTCCTTCAACCTCAAGTTGTTCAAACCATATTTGTAATGGGCCCTCAGAAACAGTAGGAGCTGCAAGTAGAACTAAACACTGTCCAGCTTTTAGTGTGCAGGTTACAGTGTCTTACAAATGACACCAGATGAACTCCTGCACTCCTTAAAATCCATTCACTGGACTCTAGGAAAGAATCTTTACAGGGTCCAATCCAGCATTTTGGCTAAAGCATTTAGGAGGTGCTTAGGGGTAAAAAAAAATTTATGTATTCCACTCTACCTATGCAGCCAAAACAGGACAGAGGCCTCTTGGTAAAAGCCCTGCATGTTTGGATAGTGAAAATTCTTCCCAGCTGAATGCTTTGTAAAAATACTCCTCCATAGACAGAAAACAGGAGATTTATAGAGCACAGAAGTTTCTCACAAGTTTAACCAAGCAAAACAAATTCAACTTAAAATAGCTCCCATTAATTTTTAAGGGCCAACTTTTTTTTAATATGTATTTTTATATATACACACACTAAAAATTGCATATTCAGAGATCTAGAGATTCAAGCAGGAATTTTACCTAAAGACTAAGACTTTGATGTTTACTCTCCACTAATTTCAGAACACTCCTTCCACCCTGCAAACCGCATAAAGAGGGGCCTGATTTCTCAGTAAAGTCTCTGAAGGGGAACTTTCTGTCCCTTTCATTCTGTGTAAAATTCATCACATGCATAAACGTAGACAGTGTCATGATATTTGCATTATGACCCCATCACAGTGGACTCCTGCCCCAAAAAACCTAGAAATGCTTAACTCTTAGTGCTCAGAAACACAGAAAGAAGCAAATTTGTTTTCTTACCTCTAAATTGTAGAGCACTCTGAAGGTGGACATGCCTGGAGCAAAAGATCTGAAAAGACTTTCTAGTATTGAACTGGCACTGGGCTGATGTTGGTGTTTTGAAGACAAGGACGGGGATTTTGAGGACTGAGAACTGGATTCTGAAAGCAGTGTTTTCTAGGAGGAAAAAGCCACAGAAATATTTTGAGACTCTTGGGTTTTGCTGTAATTTGGAATACATTTCCTATGATCCCTGTAATAACCCTCTCACCTCTAGCTGCTTGGAAATCAGTCAATAATGAACATTGACTTAACATGAATGTTATTCTGCAGTAGTTTCAAACCCTCTGTTATTATAATCTGACAGGGAATTTAAGAAACCTGGTAGTAAAATCCTCACCATGATCAATTATTTAATCCATACCTTCCTTCCCAGGGAATCAAGCTGATCAAGAGCCTCCTGAATAGCTGGGTCAGTGGGAATCAGGAGCAGAAGTTTCCTCACTCGCAGTGTTATCCTGAAAAGAAATCAGAATTACTTGTACAAAACAGGCTCAGCCACACAGGCCTGGTGGATGCCTGCACACAGTGGAGTGAGTATTCAAACTGGGCACTGTGAGCAATTCTTTAATATTTAGTAACCATTTAATTTGCTTACCTTGGCTCCTCCAGGTTGGCAAGCTGGTAAAGCATATCAAACACATTACACACGAGAGCCATCACTACTCCAGGGAGGGATTTCTCCTGAGAATTAAGCAGAAATACAAACGTCTTTTTTCTTCCTTCTGTTACACGTAAATTTAACAGAACTCTTCACTGAAGCAAATGGCCCAGATGCCAACCTGACCCACAGAAGTTCCAGCTACTTTCTAGACTGAGACAATATTTAAAATTTTACATTATTCCATTTCCCTTCAAACAGTCAATTTTTGAAGTCGGTTGTTACGACAAGCAAAATACAAAGCAGACCAGGAGTGATCTGAACATGCCATTTGATGCTTCTTAATTTATTTTCATACTGTAGCTCTATTAGTAATGAAAATGTGGAATTCTCTACCCTCAACAAATACACAGTCTCAAAATTAAACCAGATGGGTCCTGTTTGTTTAAAAGACCCTGCAGAGATGAATAAACACCAAGCAGGCTACCACAGGTGACAGAGAACAGATTATAAAGTCCAACCTGCATGCACAAGGCAGTTGTGCATTTAGATGATTTGTTTCAATTGCAGATTGGAAGTAAAACCAGATTACCAAAGATTGGATGATCTTACTGGAGTTCCTATTCTCTCCCCCAACTATCTTTGCTTCAGGAAAAATCTGAGGGAAGGCTTCAGGTCATATTATGCTGTACCTGTTCCATTGCATAGGATGAACTAAATACACTGCTGCTGTTGCTGGAACTGGTTGAGGAATCTGCAGAGCTCCCTGATGGAGTCCCACTTCCTGATGTTTTTACTGTAAGGATTTGTTCATCAGAGAAGCCCAGCTGGTGGAGTAGTTTCTGATCTTTGTTTACTGTTAGCTGCAAGAAAATATTTATCCTTTAGTTCTGAAAAAGATTCAATTTCAAAAAGAATGGGAATTCTGTGTAGTCAACATACCAGGCTGTCATTGGCAAATATCTGTATGTTATCCACAGGTGAATTCAACATCTTTGCTATCTTCCACCTGACACTTCCTACAGTTTCATTGCTATGAGCCTGTGAAATTAAACAACGCTGGTTCAGTAAGTCTGCTCGAGCAGTAAATGCCAAGAAAAATTAAAATCTTCCAAAAATGTCTTTCTGCACAGGGTGGTAGAAGTATTGTCCATAAGAGTGACCGGGTAGGACAGCAGAGAAATGCTCCAACACCCACAGTAAGCAAACAACTTATTTTTCTCACCCTGGAGTGATGATCAAAATACATTTGGTCCACAGGCACTTCCATATACGTATTTTTAACATTTTCAAGAAGAGTTTTCAAGTTGACTGGAGTCTTTATAATCATCTTACTCTATTCATAAAACCCACCAAGAAGGGCTACATAACCAACAGTCCATGGCACACATAAGCTGTGTACACCTACCTCTATGGTGAAGGTATCTTTGGTAGACTCATACGTAACATTAAGGGTTAAAAGATGTCCATGGAAAGAGGCACCATGAGGTAGAATAGTTCGGGGAACAGAGTAAAGGTCCTACAGGAAGAGAAGGATGACAGTAAATACCACCTTTGCAAACGAGGACATTTCTGTGATGGTTGTAACGAGGGTTGCACGTTAAAATAACTTTCGCTGTTTTTAATAAAATTGGAAGTTGTGTTCTTAGCCTTGCCTAGAAGGAAATTACACATCTTACCTCTATTGTTATCACATAACGCTCTGCCAACAGCAGCAGTCTCTCAATTATTACAAGTTTAGTTGACCTAAAGATAAACATTGAAAACAAGAGTAACTTGTCTCGCAGATTAATTTCCAACGCCCACGGGTAACTACCATGAATTGTCTAGTTTTGAAGGTACCTCCTTAAACTTGGAGTTAATTCAGCAGAAATGAACTAGGAAAACAGGCCAAGAGGCTTGTGTTGTACTGCTTGAGATGTTGCCAGCTTCAGAGGAAGCTTCATGTTTCTAAAGGTTCTGCCCTATGCTCCTATATTTAAGTTACACATATTCAGGTATGACTAAGTTAGGCTCGAGGTTAAAAACCCATCCTTTTCTCTCCTAATTTAAAAAGAACCAAAACCAAACCCCATCGCCCCAGAAATATTATGTGATTAAAAGGCTGGTAATAACCTGTGGGTTTTTTTGCTTCGTTTTGGGTTTTTTTGGTTAGTTGGTTTTGGTTTTTGTGGGGTTGGAGACAGGGTGGTTTTTTTGGTTTTGATTTGTTGTTTTGGGGGTTTTTTTATGTCTATTTGGCTTTGGTTTTCTTTGTTTCATTTTTTTTTTTTTAATTTAAACACAGGTTTTTCAAAATCTCTGGAACCCCTATTGCATAGCAATTGGAATATTCAATTGAGAAAACACCAGAATATACAACTACCGATTACCGAGAATTTTAATCAGCACTCGAAATCTTGTGGGAAGCAGCTGGGAGCAAATGTCTACTGTCCCATTTATTCCTCGAGAGGCTGGCCTACCTGTAAGGAGACTGAACTGATGTTGCCACTGTAGGCATAGCAGTTGCTGTAAGCATTTTTGTAGCTCTTGTAACAGCGTGTGTTAATGTTGGACCGCCGAGTGCAGAGCTGGCTGCCTGCAACACAGAGCAGAGCAAGGGCTGCTTTACAGGGACAGCCAGGATGTCCTGGAAAGCTCAGAGGACAAAAAATATTTGTGGGGAGAATTTTTTTCTTTAAATGGAATTATCACAGGCAATTATTCTAAGAACCAAAGGGATGTAGGTCCAAGAATAATTGAAATTTGTCCTTTACCTCTAATCGTGTGTAGCAATCAGCAATGAATTTCTTGTGCAGTGATACTGAATCCTACAGATAAAATGTAGAAATTAATTAGAACTTAAACGAAAATCATGGGAATTACTCATAAACTACCTAGAAACCAACAAATTACACAGCTGAAGGTGCAGAGTATCAAGACTTTATAAATGTCAAAGCACAATTATGTACAAACATATGCCTACCTTTTTCAATCTAGGAGTTAGATTAATATAGCTGTAATTTATTATCAGTTGAATAGCTTCATTGGCAATTTCTTCATCTGGTGACTCCATTGCAATCTTCCAAATGAAATCCATTCCTATTAATTCCAGTTTTTCTACGCTCTACACAAGAAAGAACAACAGTAAAACATGACTGGATTTCTTACACAATAGTGAGTTGAATCACAGGGACAAAACTGTCTTCCATCTGTTGGAAAAGCACCTTCTGATTAAAACTTAAAAATTTTCTTTTCCAACATGCTGCCAAACTTTGGCACAGTACAAAGTTAAACCAACTGCTGCACATCTGTGTATTTATACAAGAAAAAAAAAATTGTTTACTGGTGGAAAAGCACGTTCCAAAGGACAATCTCAGTCAAGCCAACTGAAAAATTAAAAAATTTAAAAGCATAGAGAAATTTAATCTAGAATGGAATTTGTTTCAAAGAAAGTCAACATGATAACTAACCACACAATAAATGATCACAAAACCTGCTATGATCCTTGGCAAAAAATTCTGCATTTCAAGTAAGCTCTCTGTGATAAAGATCTAAAATGCCTATGGAAAACGACTTAACATATAACCATTAATTTAACAAAACCATTGAAGGATCAGAGTTAAAATTATAGTAGGTTAGAATTTAAATATGATAAGCCTAACTCCCATGCAAGGAAGAAAAATAAAAAACAATTTAAAAATTACTTTCCCTGCTAGGGAGAAGGAAAAATTGCACACTAGAATTCATGATTATTTAAAAAAATAGCTCAGTCATTCCTCCTGCAAAGTTTTACAAGCTACAAACCAGCTTCCAGCTACCAACTGCTGAATTTTAACAGCTGAAATTAACTCTCTAAGTTTTAGCTTGAGAATTTGACAATGCTAATGTTACAAGGCCAATCTGCACATTAAAACAAACATGATCATGTCAAACAGCTACTGCACAATCCTCATTTCACCTCCTCCTGACCCTAAGAGGACACAGGAACAAACTTGCCAGAACACACTCACCAGCTGAGTTCCTTGCCTCTTAAGTCGATGGTCACACAGGTTCACATTTTCAAAGAAAGTCTTAAATAAACTAAAACCTGTATGTGAAAAAAAAGATGCAGTTTTTTTATTCAGGTCAGGCTTAGCTTCTATGCTTTTTTAAAAAAAATGAAGATACCAAATACAGGGGACAAACTTTTCCCTCTACAACTAATAAAACTCAAAATGATAGAAAAAGACTCCATTATTATATTGATTTATAGAACTGGCTAGATGTTTGATATGAAGGCTTAGGAAGCAAATTGCCCCAAATCTGTTCACCAAAGCCGTTTTCTTACCATTCATAGTAATTTCATATGATTCCAGTTTAAGAATTTTCTCTTTGAAGAGCTGTTGCTGTACATCACTCTCCAGATCGTGCTGCCCTTTTGTAAACCACTCAAAGCACATCTGTGAATGAAAGGCAGATATATTTTTCACCCCATTGTCACATCAAATATTTTAGTTTTGTACAGCAAACTCTGTCAGATACCACAGTAACTCATCTTGTAGAAGTTTTATCTACAGCAAGAAGTTCAAAATCTCATCTCCTGGTATCCTCACATGTTATAGAGGCTGCATTGCAGCTTTAGGGTACTTCATAGTCATCTTCCACACAAATAATGCTGAATGTCTCTTGTGACTGCACCAACCTCCATGTCCCCCTTTTCAAACCAGCATCTCCAACTAATCTCCCAGCCAATGTTCCTCTTCCAGTCAAATTTAATGTTAAAAGAGCATCCTGGCCATAAGTGAACAACCTCTGCTGCTCTAGCCTACACAAAGCTTAAAATGCATGACTAGTTTGTGTTTGCTACTCATACTCCACATGTCTCAACAAACACACATGCTGCTCACGATACATTAAAGTTCCTTCTGCAACCACAGAAACCGACTTTTCAAGTTTTTCTTACCTCTCGATCCAACTCACAAACATCTTGGCCAGTTACAAGGCATTCCCAGATCTCCCTGGCACGATTCCAGCCCAAATAAAGGGTGGCTTCTTGCAGAAAAAATGCCAAAAATTTTAGATGTGCCTCCAAATACTGAGAAAGAAGAAACAAAAACTCAAGCTTAAGACTTTTCTTTCTGAAACAAGAACTCTGAGCATTCATTCATTTATTTTTTTTTTTGCAAATTTAGTTATCAAACAACAGTACACTTTAAAAGGCCTGGAAACAGAAATTGTTTGTGAGATTTATTTCTATTTTAAACATCCTTTGTGGCTATCTTCCTAAAAACAAACACTGAAGTCCCCTTGGATTTGCTCTTGCTTTGCTGGTGGTGACAGTATTTGACGCTTAAGTCAAAATTAGCCTGGAAAAAGTAATTATCAAAGCATTAGCAACAAACTGCTATTTGTGTGTGTAGCTTCTATGTGCTAATTAGCAAATCTGTTTCAGGTATTAAGAGCTTCACAACACATTCAAGGGTATCACCTCTACCAGGAACTGAAGCTGGTGAAGAAGCTGGAACAGGCTTGGAGACAACAGATGCTAGGATGGGGAGATCTACTCTCCACCAGGTAAAGATTTTGCTAAAGAACTTGAGTAATTTTGTGTAATGTTTACACAGCTTTCTTCTATATAATAACAAGGGTACAACAAGCCTTCGTAGGTAAGTAGTAGCACTATAAATAAAAACTAATTATGCACCAGGGAATTTCAAAAATGAAACAACAAGGTAAAGAAATTCGGTACCTCCCGGTAAGTGTATCGGCCATCCACCAGTGTGGCTCCAACCAGCCCTCCTGGGCCTGCCACAGATGCAGCCAAACGGTGACAGGATATCAAGCTTCCTGTCACCAACTTCACTATTTCAAAGTTCTTCTTTAAATCTTGAATAATGCTCTTGGCAATAAAATAAAATAGAGAAAAGATGTTTTTAAAACAATAGATAAACAGGGATGTGCGTACAGCAGTTTGCTCCTCGACAGACACATATCTCTTATCAGAAGGAGTCATGTTCCCCCCTCAGAGTCAGCTGCTCCCCTTCCAAGCACCCAAGCCCCCTGATGTTGGTGTTTTCAGCATGTGCTGAAACACACGTGCTGCAGATTGCAATGTCCCACACCTCCACACAGCCACTCTACAGCACATGTGACTGCTGGGAGCTCAGTCTGTTTTCCAAGAGTTAATGTCAATTCAATTACAAAGCAGTTGGTCTAAACATTAGCCATTGTTCACTTCTTAACACAAACACGCCTGTTAATTATTCTACAAAAAGCTGAGAATAAAATAAATTAGTCCTGACACAGCAAACAGATTTATACGTACACACACACACTCACAAAGGGACAGCACAGCACCTCTACTCCAACAGTTTATGCTACATTGCTAAACTACTTTTAAAATTGTTTATTAGCTAATTTATTTATTTTTTTTTAAAATTCAAACTTCCATGTTTGGCAGAGCTACACAGACACAACAAAGGCTTCAAAAGTCTTGTCAGCATATAGCCTTACCTTGTCTTGTTTTTGGTAAGTTTGCTTAATAAATGAACGTGTGATTTCATGGAGCTGACGCAAGGCTGGCACCACCCACACAAACTGAGGATTATTGTGCTGGGACGACTGGTAGCAGAAAAGGTAAAAACAATTACACATGTGGTACATGCTCAACAACAGATTAACTTTCCTCTCAGACTCCTGGAAGCCTAATGATATCTGATACTGCTGCTGTTTCAAAACAACAGCTACCACCTCTGCTGGCTTCAGTTATTTGTTCCTGCTCCCTTTTCCAACACGCTCAAAGTGCCCTTCTTCACTTTCTACAACAAGTGCCTTGATGCACACATATGCCATTTTGCTATCCCTATTATCAAGCCCAAAAGTGCCAGCTCCTTGCTAGAGAACATGCAAATTAAGTAGCCAAAAAGAACTCAATTGCACCAGGGAGAGACGATAACCACCACCTTCCTCAATTGTGGGAGATGAAGCAGGTCTAAAAGGGCATAAAAGGGCAAATCCAGTCAAATGTTGTTACTTATTGCTAAAGCAAGAGCAACAGAAGAAAGAATCTCCACTACTACTGAGGCTTATGAGACAAGAAATTTCTGATTGGTGCTGCAAGCAGCCCCCTGATAGGAAGCAAAGGATACTTAAGCTGCATTTTGAAAGAGATCCTACAAAGAATAACCCTCCTACCTCATTTTTAGAACTGCTCATCACTTTTCTGGGAGGCTTCATTTTCTGTAAAGTTTGACCACACAGACCAGTACTGAGGTTGCTTGTTCAGAGAAGTGATGTCTGGTTTAAATACTGACAACACCCAAATACCACCTACACACTCAGAGAGGTTGAAGGAACCTGCCCTTAACAGACAGCTCTCCACTGAAGACTCCCTCACAAATTTGAGAAAGCTGCCTTAACATTACATTCCCTCCCAGTTTATTTCTTCATTTCCCTAATGAAGGGAAATAAGAACACCATATATTTCAGAAGTCTGCTGTATGCTTACCCCAATCCCTTCTAGTTTACAATTACAGCTTTTGTTAGTGTTTCCCACTGCAGCACCTCTGTAAAAGCCCTTGCAAGAATATAATTAAAAGGAATGAGATTAGGAAAGCATAAGAGAAGATCCAAAAGAAAAAAACTACAACTTTCACAGACATTGAGAACGCAAAATTTGAAATCCATATTCATGAACACACACACAGAAGTGTGATCAGTATCAAGAACCAACATACTACACCTCCTAAACATCTAAAATCCTCTACAGATGCTGCAACACAGACAAAACCTAATTTATCACGAAAGAAATGAATAAGAAAAGTACAAGCCTTTTTCTTTATTTACAGCATACTTCAGGTTGAAAAAAAAGAAGACAGAAGCATTCCTGCAGGCCTCAAGAAAAACTGCCTGCTATGTGAACAGTGCAGGAGAGAATATATGCAGTCTTTTAAGCCATGCACATATCTGCTGCTGCCAGGAAACAGTACAGGCAGCTTTGGGAATGGCTTCTTTATGTTACGGGGAAAGAGTAAAGTATTTTACTGAAATACAAAACTACCACGATTTAAATATTGATTTGCATTTTGAGACTTAACGGTCATGCCAGAACACATGCTTTACTCAAAAAAAAACTAATCTAGGCTTTCACATGAAAGGGACAGTTAAAATACTGACATACCTTTACAGTGGTTCCATTTGCAAATTCTAACCTTGGGCCCATCCTGGTAGTTTCCCATAAACTGATCACTCCTTGTGCTGAAAATTTGCTTAAAACAAAGGCAAGAGACTTACTATGAGTCTCATGATCAACAAAGTGGCTCACACAAAGCCTACCCCTCTCGTGGACTCCCCAAGGTAAGAACTTACAGATGGGACACACAACTTGTGCATCTTGTGAGAAAAGGGCAACATCGAGGCTAGATAAGATTTCATTTTGGAAAAGATAAAATAATAAACCAACCCTCTTAATATCCTCTATGCATTTGATGATGTAACTCCTTTTGATTGCCTCTTTCACTGCATAAGCATCACTGAGGATTGTCAGGTGTTCCTCCAAGGCCTGCTGGATAAGACTACACGGTAACGTTGGAAGATGAGCCAGCTCCCAAAGTACCTCCAGAACCTGGGGGAAGAAGGGCAAGGATAGTCAGGACCTAGGGAGTACAGAGACTAGCAACTCTACATTTAACAAATCACAAATCCAAAGGAAAACTATCCACTTGCCTTGCCAGTGGTTGTTTCCACTCGTGCTTCTCGGCCGATGCGCCCGATGAGGCTCAGCAGCTTCTGCCTCACTCGGTCACTCTCTGTCTCCCAGCTCTGGACAGCAGAGAAATAATGATTAAAGCACCTCTGTCAGGCTGTTACATCTCAAGTGTACACAAAAATATAATCCACGTTTGCTCTACTGCAAGAAAATCAAAATACAAACAAGTATGTTTCCACCATATGTATTTCCTCATTTCTGTTGGTGGGAGTTACAGCACTAATTTGCTCAACTCTTTTTCAAATACTATTAGGGATTAAACATAATAATAAAATCTCACTTTAAGTCCCTTAGGACTGGCTACCTAATGTACTTAAAATCCAAGTCAATTAGCAATACTGTAGCAGATTAGACTTCTGGATTAACATAAAAATTAGTAGCAAAAGTGTTTTTTTTAAATAGCAAATTTTACATTTATATAGAAAATATAAATGTATTCAAGGCATTTGCCTTCCAGTAGGCTGGATGCTCAAGTACATCTCATCACTTCTCTTCCTAATGAATGTAAATTCACGTGAAAACTTACCTTTTGGATTAGAACAAATAAATGATTGAGCTGATCAGAGCTAAACTTCACAGCAGCTGCAGCAATAATGGTATGGATGTTCTCAATCACAGTGGAGGATTGTCCTGACTGAAAAGAAGGGGGAAAACACAAGAAGGTAGGTCTTTAACCCAAACAAGACAGAGAAAAACCTTCATGTAAGCATTATCTTACTATTCATACTAATGAGCGAGAATAGCAACTTTCGACATGTTAGAAACACAAGTTCAGAGTAAACTGTCTGTGCTCCTCATTTCCCTGGCTGAGAAGTCTTTGGAAGCAATTCTCTAAAGCAGGAGAGTACAAGTCTGCCATCATTACAGCAGCTTCAAGCTGCTGCAGTGGCAGCAATACAAACATCACCTTTTCTATTGCTTGGTGAGGTTCACATGTGGGGTGTCGAATCTTTGAAACTCTCCCAGGCTTTACTCAAAAGTGAGCAATACAAAATCTCCTCCCACATGGATGGGAGCACCATGGTAACAACAGCCAGAGAGGGGGAGGAAGCACTGCTTTTTATTAAAGAATAAAAGTGAGGGAGCTAGAATCACATTTCAACTCTGCTAAGCATTAAAGACTTGCTATTATGCCCCACACACTGCAGAGCTGACAGTGTTCAATGAGTTTAGTCTAGAATATCAACATTTGCACAGAGAAGAAAACCATTTCCTGCAGTGGAAGATTAGTTTCTGGTCAAAGTTTCCACGTATCATTTACACAAACACTCAAACCACCTTCCCCACACAGTAATAAGCTAAATATCCTTAAAGTGAAGGCCAAAAGATGACTTGTCAGTTAATTATATGGATGTACAGGAAGGTAAACGGGAATTCATACAGTTGGAGCCCACTCTCTTTAAAGTCACCCTCTGACTTTAAATTCATACCTCCAGCCACAAACATTAATATCCTAGTTTGGTCTAGACAAACACTCTTGTCACCTGTTTTAAGCTGACAACCTCTTATGCAAAGTCAAATACTTTTGCAGTCCCTTAACACTTGCTGCAAAGAACTGAACTTCATCATAGGATTTAACAGGTGTGATACAAGAAATTGCCAGAACAATTGATTTTACATGGTAAAGGAAGAAGTAGAAGGAAGGCTTTGCATTAATTATACTGTTAAAATCTCAGCACCTCCATGTTGCAATAGA
This sequence comes from Falcunculus frontatus, assembly GCA_013398115.1. Lineage (NCBI taxonomy): Eukaryota > Metazoa > Chordata > Aves > Passeriformes > Falcunculus > Falcunculus frontatus. The sequence goes on from VZRV01009344.1 coordinate 260,944, forward strand.
GACGTACAGATTATTTTAAAAAAATCCCTTCATCAGAGTTGTTTGCTTTTGTAAGACAGTCTAAAAGCACCTGCCTGGTCTTGATTGCTTACCTGAATTCTCCAAATTTTAGTGAGCTCATCTAAGGATAATTTACTGCCCAGCAGTTCAATAATTCCCTTTATACGATCACAGTATTGCGCTTGGTCTATATTACCTGTGAAACAAAGAAAGGCAACTAAATTAATATATTTCAAACAGTATTAGATACATTAAATTAATTTAAGAGAACTAGTTCTTTTAAAAGAGAGAACAAAGCGATCTTCATTTGGAAAGTCTTTCTTTACTGTTACAGACAAGTATCAGTACAAAGAAAAAGAACAAGGCTCTTTCCACTTTTGTTTTGCTTTATACATCTGACAGCACACCTACAGAATGTGACTACCTGGGGAGAAAAACACCTCTTTTCCCTCTTTTCTAGAGGCTAACAACATATAAACTGAGAATAAAAAACCCCAGGTACAGCAAAAGACATTTGCACAGATGTCAAACAAAGGATTACATGATAGTAACAGAATTTGAAGGATTTTATTTATTTTGGAGACAACAAAACCCCTAAACTCTTTGGTTAATAGGGTTAATTAAAATGTACTGAAAGGGAGAGATGAGATTTTTAAATTTAAGTTGTTCAAAGCATGTGCCAAAAGGCTTCGTGAGAATTCTTACCTTCCAGAGCAATGGACAGGACTGAGTTCTCCACAAGCCAGTTCAGCAATCGGTCGGTGTCTATTGCATTCTTCACTGACTTGGACACAGTGCTGTCTTCTATTAATTTCGTTACCTAAAAATTGCAAAATGTGAGATTCTAACAAAAAATTCCCACCTGCATCATACACACACACAACTAAATCTATTCAAGAAGGCTTATGCTGAAGCTTAAGTGTGAATCCTGAAATATTTTGAAGGTGTAATATACAGAAGGTGTTTGAGATTTTTTGGGTCGGTTGTTTTTGGCTTTTTTTTTTGTTCGTTTTTTTAATTCTTGTTTTTGTTTTTCAATAAGCTGTTTAAAGTCAAATTCCTAACCAGAAACACCATGTCATCAGTCTCTGATGCAGCAGAATCTTATTCTCAGTCTGACACAGAAAAGCTGGCCTGTGCTGCCAGGTATTTTTCTACAGATACGCCAGAAGTAGGTTATCTCAGGCTTCTGCTTGTTACACTCAAATCTGTGTCCTATTTTTTATCCAATACTGACTTGATACAGGCTCCTCACTCTAGGGAGAAAAAGCACATTTCTGCTAAAATCTTCAAAAGCTGCACTTCTATTAATTCACCACGGATACACAGAATTTATGATTAAGAACCAAACAGCAGTGAGGTTTAACATCTCAATTTTCTCACAAATAAAGGAAAAAAGCAGAAAGGATGGACTCAAACATTACAGCATCCACGTACAACTATAATAAAAACCACAATTACATAGTGCAATGGCCTGATATGAGTGGACTAAGGCATCAATATAGGTTTAAGTCCCATTTGGGGTTTTTTCCATTTCCTCTCAGTGAAAGGAGAAAAAAAGGATATGCCACAGGATGCTCAGGATTATCCCAGAGTGAACAGACAATAAATAGCATAGACCACTGCTTATAAATCAATCTAAAATTGCACTTAGAATCGTGCACTTCTCAAACTCTGTCTAATTGGGAGGCCTTGCAGTGGCTAATACTATAACTAATACTAATACTAATACTATAGTGTACTAATACTATAAACAACTAATAAAACTATATATATAATTATATATGCTATATGTAATAGTATATATAATACTATTACTATACTAATACTATGAAAAACTCCTGTCATATTAACTTGGTGTTTATTTTGAAACAAGCTTTTGCTAAGGCAACATCATTTGCAAGGAAATATTGCGCCATCTCTTTTTTTCAGGCTGTGGTTTCAGTGGCTTATTAACAACCCATCCCACCTAAACGCAGGCTCTCGTGCACACACACACACAGACACAGACAGACAAAAAGCCAACCTACTTCTTTGAGGGAATTCATTTTTGCACTGAAGTGGGGGGATTTCAACATGCGCAGCAGAATGTCCAGCCGCAAGTCATCGACCGCCGTGACCAGGTCAGGCTGGAAGCGCATACACAGCAGTTTGATCCCAGACAAGAGCTCAGGGATACTCACCAGTCTCTGTTTGAAACAAAACAACAAAAAAAGGGACAAATAGAAGCATTGGTATTTTTGCTGTTCTGCCACAGATGTCAGTGACTCACAAAGAGTAGGTTTAGTGACCAAACAGCGACTGTTTAATCAAAACACAGCACCTGGTGCATCTGAAAGTATTACTTGTACACTAGAAATGTTAAGACAATGAAATCTTTGGTTAAAGCTCCAGGTTTGGTACAGTAAATTGCTCTCCCTTTGTTCAATAACTTATGAATACTTTCCTGTTTAAAATGAACAATTTAAATCTAAGTAAAAAGCCAACACAATTTAATAGAACTGAAGGCCAAATTCAGGGAAATGCAGGAAGTAGCCACAAGCTACACAGACACTTTACCAACAACTACCAAATTCTCAGAAGCAAACAGCTAATGCAACAGTAATATGAATTTAACAGACTGCAAGACAGTAAATATCTTTGAGTCAGAGAAGTGAGCATTCAGCATGCTGCACAAGGGGACCAACAAAACCAAAAAATTGATAGCAACAGCAGCAAAATATTTTTAAAAGGGTCATAAACCAGATATTTACTGAAAAGGGTATTGAATGGAATTGGGTAAATGCATTTTCATCTATGTCATTCAGTCAAAATTCAGAACAGGCTCCATTCTTGCCAGTGAAAAGAAAGCTACTGTTCTGGTTTACATAGACAGCATTTCCAAGACACGCAGGAAGTTCTTCCTAAATATTTAATATGTAAAACATTACCTTGTCTTTCAAGTCCTTTTCTTCTACATTCTGCACATATTTAATCATTTTATGAATGACTGGATCCAGCATGGGCTAAAGAATGTGAGAAAAGGCATGACAATCATTTTAATGTTTCCTGAAATCAATAAAATTACTCGAAAGACGTGACTGCAGCAAAAGGAAATACTTAGCTGAAAGCTCACCATTAATTTAGAGATAAAGCAAGATCTACAACAAAGATAAAACTACCCTGGTAGCTATGTCCAGGAAAAAAAAAGCAATTAGATTAAGAACCCATTTCAGACCACTGTAATGCAGGTTTGCACAAAGAGACAGACCAACAGCCCTCTGAAACTACAGCAGATTTTAGGTGCATGTGCCTCTCTGACTCCCAGGGACTTCTAAATTACATCCTCTTTAAATAAAGTCTTTGAGTCACTTAAGTCAATAGTTTTTGGTGATGAGGGCAGGTGTGAAACCTGGAGTATGTTTGCACATACAAAGAGATCCTGGTGAATTTTTTTCCTGTATCACAATTTTGGCAGTGTAAACTCTCATATCCACGTGCTTGGTCTCAGCCAGAAAGTTAAAATAAAAGCAAAATACATCCATCAGACTGGATTCTTTTCCCACATGGTTTATACTAATAAAGCTTACTAATGGCAGTGGTAAAGCTTCTCATTGCTGCAGGTGTAGATACATGACTACAGATCACTGCTCGGAAAATGAGTCTGAACATTGTCTGAGCCCTTTATTCATCACCTCAGGATGCTCAAAATGGTTCTTGTGCTTTCTGCAACGTGAGGTTTGATGGCTTTTCAAATTAGTCACCAGTTTCACACCAACACAGTTGGAAATGAATTTTCAGTCCTCTTGTAAGTCATAACAAAGACATTTTACCTGTACTACAGAAGAGTTAAGATATTCTGCACAAACTCCAAATGGCTGAACTAATGCAGAGATTGCCTGAAAGAAAGACAGCAAGTATTTAGGTGCATATTTAAAAGATCTTTTTATAGTTAGTAATCTATAGCTTAAAAGGCAAATGAAGGTGAACAAGTATTATTTATCTCATCATATATTTCCAGTCATTTGCTACAACTGTTTTTGGTGTGCAAGTCCTTCACAACACATGGTTTAAGAAAGATTTACTCTGTGGCACACAGTAGAGTATGTGCTATATATTATACATGGCATGCAGTATGTGTTATATATTTTTGTCTGAAAATAAAAAATGCCTTCCCAGTTTTCACTAATCTTGGTCCTCTCATCACTCTGCTCAGTGTTCTCTGACAGATCCTGTTTCAGTCACAGAAATAAACAGACGGAAAGGAACATATCACATTTTGCTTGCTCTCTACAGCAATCAGAAGTGTGAATGCAAAATTTAAGGTTAAAGCCATATGGCAATTTTTTTTCCCAAAGCATTACGTGGGAGAAAGCTTTTGTAAATGTGTCATATACATGTCAAGATCTCTTCAATGCATGGTTTTAAAGTGGTATCTAGCATCAAGATATTAAATGTATAAAGGTATTTGTTTGCCAATAAATAATATCAAAATCAGTTTCTTTTCACACTGGATCAAGAACTGTGGAACTGAGTGTGCAGCAGCGCAATCCAAGGCCCAAATTAAGTGACGTTGACCCAGATTTCCTTCCTAAGCAAGCATTTATTAATCATTAAACAAAGTCAAGTCAAAGTTTCTATTACAGGACTGGGATGTAAATCAAGTTTTTCCTCATTCTTCCGTCAAGCTCACATATGAACCTATCTCTATATGAAGCACAAAACATCAATATCCCAAGAAAAAAAAGTTGAATTCTCTTCAAGTGGCATGTCACTGAAAGCAGACTGATTTTATACTGGGGGACAAAATTCCAAATGACATCATTTTCCTTTAGCCTCCTCATTCTCCACAGCTTGAAAGAATTGGAAGTCCCCTGAATATAGGTTAGGAAGCTAAAACTAACCAAGTTAGACTTCATCACCAAAAATAGTTTAGCTCTGTTGAACCAGTCAGTTTTAAGACATAGCTCTTGAAAAGTTGTTTAGGATTAGACACTGTCTGTCTTCCTAAGGATTTTTTTCCTTAAGCAGCGATTTCTATAATAAATGACAGAAGTCAATTCACTTGCAGCTAAATGCAGCTATGGGTGCAGTAAAAAGAAAAGCAGGGACATACTGATGAACATACAATGAAACTATTTTGATTGATGTCTAACCAGAAGGCTGAATGCTAGCAGAAAGGTACACTAATTTCTCCTCTTTTCTGCGAAGTCTCAATTGCTTTTCAGTCAGGATTCTTATGTACAACCTCATCTGACCTCCAGCCTGACCACACTTCTCCAGGGCTCTGTGGGAGTGTTGCTTTGGTACCAAAGAAAAGGTAAAAGCACTGCCAAAAGGGACACTGCTGGTTGTTCATGAAGGGTGCAATGGAAAGGGAGAAGTCTCATGACAGAAGATGGACTTACCCCAAGTTCAATATCTTCTGAATTGAGTTTGGACTGAATTGCTGAAAATCCACCCAACTCTGCAAACTGAAAGAAAATAATCAGTATTACATAGTGAACTACAGTATTTTATCTTTTAAATATGAGATTATAGAAAATACTCCACTGACAGTTCCTGACATGCCAACAAGTGCCCTTTACCATAGAACATCCCATCCAAAAGAAGCTTTATACTTCCATGGGAATTCAGGGGCACACTGGGGAATGCAATGCAATTATACATGGTACCAGAGTTTAAACATCAAGCTAGAAACTCTGTCTTGAGTAAAAATGGACATAAGGAAGAAAGGCAGACCACACACAGCAACAGCTGACTGGACTGGCACTTTTTCTTGGGGGACCTTTGATTGCAGCCTCAGCTGGGCTCTCAAATTCCTCTAGTCATAGATACCACCTTAGGGTAAAGGTCCTCAAGGGAGAAGGCAGCAACTCAACAAGATGTATTTAACAAGGCAGGATTAAAATCTCAAACTATTTTTTTTGTGGTTGTCAGAAAAGTGAGGAGTGAAAAAACAAGTCAGAACAGGGTGGGGGGTGGGAGAAGAAACTATCTCTGAAGACCAAAGAATTCAAGTGACAAACAACAATTCTGGTTTACATTTACGTACCCTGTTTACCAGATCCACCAGCCACCCGTGAGGTTCCTCGAACAAGAAGAACGTAACAAATTAGCAGCTGCAACATCAATGCTAAACATTTGTTTTCTGAAACAGACACTTGGACAGACACGTTCAGCCCATTAACCCACACCTCAAATGGATGTAACTATTACACAAATAGAACAATGTTTGTAACAACTCCTTTACTAAGTGTAAAGCTGGAGCTGTGGTTGGTTCTCACGAGCATCATCCTGTTTTGGACGCTGCTTGACATCACTGCCCATGTGCTGTGGCAACACATCACACTGTGGCTGCTGACTCACACACAACTGTATTTATAGCACTGGAGCAGCGTGGAACATCACTAAAGCACCTTTCACAAAGCAGCAGATGTTGGATTTTCTTTCTAAGGCCACCAACTCGTTTCCTGAAGGAGAAATCAACCCCACTGATGCTGTTTTGCACCCACCCATCTGGAACAACTGTGACTAGACAGTGAAAACCCCAAAAAACTGCCTCCTTGCCAGTGTGTCTGAATTGAAGGTATTTTATCCTTGGCTGTCGGAAAAGCACGAATTTTCTGCTAGAACTGAACACTTGGAGTTATCCTGGTCATTTCATACTCAACAACCAAACAGATGTCAGTCCTTAGATACACAGATCCACCCGTTATGTGCTTCATGTCTAAAGCAACACAGATTGGTGTGCTACTTTAGACATGAAAGTACACCCATTTCTAAATGTAGCTTTTAACAGGGAATTGGAACAATTTGAGAGCACAAATTAATGTCTACAGACCAACATATACTCAACATCTATTTGCTATAATTCTTGGTGACATATTTAAACTTTGTGTTACAAATACTTACTAATCAAACGACCTTATCTGAAACACAGGCATCCACCCTAAAATTAATTTTTAGGGCATGGCCATGCTTACCTTCTGAAAAGTGGATATGGGTGAGACAGCATGCATGTTCCCCTCCCCAAAGACTTCTGCCCAGTTTCTCTGGCACACCTTCATTCGATTCTTGAAATGATATTCATTGTCAGGATTAAATGCCTTGAAAGAAAAGCCCATGGCAATGAACAGGTGGCTTATGCCAGTTTCAAAACTTATCTCGATAATATTTGACTGTTTCAGTTGAGCATTCTCCTGGCTGACAGTTAAAGATCTAGCAAAAAAGAAAGCTGAACACAAGCCCCTGCTCCTGCCTCTCACTTCTCACCATACAAAGCATTCTGAAGCTTCGGTTCTGTACAGACAATATCCAATAACCAGAGGTCCATAAAACAGAGAACTGAACTCAAAGTATCAATTTTAAAACATAAACAGCAAAGTGATGAAAATGTGATTTTTTTTTTAACTGCTGGTTTTCAGAAGTTTTGAACAGCACCCACTCCTCTGAATTGCATACTGGATGTAAAATATCTGCAGCAAGCAGTGGCCTCAGGTTTTAAGACAATGAATTACAGCTTACAAAGTTGGAAAAAGCATCAGCTGCATAAATACAAAATGCCAAATATCAAGGTATTAGAAACTGCATCAGAGAGTTCAATACCATTGTAAGCACACCAAGCAGGCCCACGGGGATAGGGTCTTGTTTTACTCTTTCTGCAACCAGGTCCACCAGCAGCATGAGCATGTTGTAGATTCCTTCATGGATTTCGGTTCCCCACTTGTGAACAGCACTGGATGTCAACAGCTAACAAGGAAAAAAAAAAAGTAATTTTCTAAAAGTTGGAGCACAATCACAAACCAGGAGAAATTTATCAACTCCTGAGACTGTTTTCAGAGTAAATGTTTCCTTGGAGTTCACTCATCACTGTCTGGTGTGTTTTTCTGAAGTTCTTTCTGCACTAATGGCTTAAGAATTAATTCGACTTGTAATTTTGTGGAAGAACACCTTAAATCACAGTTTGTGACAGAAAATAAAATCAATCAAACTGTTTTCCATTTGCATGCACTAGTAGAGACTGTAACCTTTGCAAAGAACAACTAATATGAAACTAATCTGTTTGCAGATTGAACACACAGCTATTAAATCTTGAAAAAGGCAGCCACAAAGCCGCACTGATTCAGCTGAGGTAACCATTTATCAATTTGCACTTTCTGAGCAGCTTCTATTGGAAAACAAAGCACATGTACCACGAAGAGTGAGGTATTTAGTGCTGCTTCCACCTACTGAAACATGTTCTTTAAATCTGGTTTCGTGGCTGTTTATAAAGGACACTTGGCTGCCATCTGCAAACTTCATTTAATTTCTGCTGTATTTGAACAGAAGCAGATAAAAAACTTAATAGTTTAAATACAATTACTTTTTGTACCACTAATAGAGTTTCTTGCAACTATTTCAGCAAATTGTAATTCAGCACGTCCTGAACTTAGATTTCTACAGATTATCCTTCTGGAGGAACAATCCACATTGTTTATTTCATATGCAAAAAAACCCCAAGTGATATAAAAATACTGCATGTAAGATTAGTACTCTGATAACTAAATGAGAAAATAATTTTTCCCTTAAATTTCTACCCTCCTTAAATATATTCTCAGTATTTTAACACTAGGACAGAGTAACTTTTTAAAGGGTATGTATATGTTTTTATACATGTGGTCTAAAAACCAGGCAGGAAATTTATGCAGTACTGAAAGTGGATGGAATAGTGGGAAGTCAATTAGTTTGGGGAGCTCTGTAGAGAAAATTCACAACAGCCCAGAGAAACACAGGGCATTAAGAACTGAGGTGAAAGATAAAATTCTAAATGGATTGTGAAAAGAATTTAGCAACCCTCTGAAGAAATAACAGAAAGAATAGTTAATGGAAATCTGATCATGAACTTGCCACCAGTGGCCATATCCAAGGGTCTTTAAACCTCTCTTTGGGCTCTGGTAATTACTACAGGGTTATTCATTTAAGGGAAAAAAAAAGGAAAAAGCTATGTGCTAAAGTTGGCCGGAGTTACAGAACTGGGATCTTGTATGATATAAATTTAAGTCCCTATGATTTTAATCTAGGAAAATAATTTGAGAATGATTTTAATCTAAGAACCCACTCAGTAGTTGCCCAAAGTCTGGATTACAAAACATTATTTCCACCACGAAAAATGCAAAGAAACATTGAACTGGACTACTGTGCCTGCTTACCTTTTTAAATGCTTCAGGCATGCATCTGTCCATAAACCTCTTGCAATTCTCATCAGAGTCAGAAAGACCTTTACAGAAACAAGAGTGCTTTTTAACAGTATTTTTAAAAAATTACTTTTTAAGGTGACCTCAGGGACCTTGCTGCAAGTTTTTGGGAACACCAACCCAAACCAGCAGCAGTAAATGTGCTACTATTCATTCATAACTCGCATGCTCTTTAAGCCACAAAAAGCATGAGTCGAGAGAACCTGCCTTTCAGAACTAAGAATTAGTTTCCCAACACCTTTTACAACTTCTTCAAGCATTATTAGCAGCATAAGTAACTTGTAAACTTCAGAGTTTACAATTTGTACATTACTGATGCTTCATAGGCTCCATCCAAAACCAAATGAAAGCACAGCCTTTTAACACAGATTGGAAACAAAGAAGCAAACCAGAACCACTTAACAACTTCTATTCTTCCAAGAGATTACAACATTCCTTTAGTCTGCCATCAGGCATGACCGAAAAACTATCGTGTACTCTCATTATACACCAGTTGTTGGGTGTGGTGCCTCCATAACACCCTTAACCCCAGCCAAAGTACTGAATACAGAAGAGCCAAATTCAGATCTAATGCAATGTAAGCATTTCACCAGGGAAAAACAACCACTTATACAAGCATGGCACAGCAGGGATTGAGATGACAGCTTGTTTTTATGAATGGAGAATAACCAGCACAAGGGAAAAAAAAAGCGTCAGTAATTTAGCTCTGAAAAGATGTGATTCCCACAATCATTAGAACATAAAGAAACTCTTGCGCCACTTTTTGAAAAAAACTTCAGTAAACAAACTACTTTAGAGAGGAAGAAAAGAGATCAACGTTGTTTTCACAGCATTGGGTAGAACAGTTCACTGTTAACCACTTTCCCAGAGATGTGATTGTTGAGCAGGGTGCAAGTATACAGCATCAAGATTAAAGCAAAAGACACAAGTGCCCAACATTGTGTGTGTGTGACACCCTCTGAACAGACAATGTGTGCATTTGTGAAAGGGAACTTACCCAGCCTTGCCAGGTAGGTGGATGCAATCAGGCACTTGCCCAGAGACTCCTCCCGCTTGTAGGGTATGGACCAGTGATCTGTCAAAACTCTGCTCTCCAGTTCATACAAGTTGGTTGTTGGAAACTCAATCCCTTCGCCAGAGCAATTCCCATTTTCATCGTTTTTCTGTGGGTGAAAAAAAAAAGTTCAAGTGAAACAGCTTCCTAGACACATTAAAGGGTTTAGAAAAGGAAGCTGTGCTTGTAACAAGCATGTCAAATTCTCAAGCCTGAGGCTGCTTGTGTTTTTCGAAGTAGAATTTAATATTTCTATTTGAATTGAAGGGATTACATACCTGCATGTATTTCATGTAGGTGATAACTACTATGTTTACATAACTAATTGCTAACTAATTGCCTATTTAAGAGGCAAATCTGCTTCCATACCGTATCAGATCCTAGACTCAGGTGATAAGTACTTCCAGTCCCTGTGAGACTGCAGAGTACAAACTTTGATCTCCATAAAACTGTGTATTAATCCTCTGTTCAACAACTCCTGTAGAATATGGGAAGAGTTTAGTCTAAGGAAGTCCATTTCACCCCATCACTTTAGAAATACAGGATACTGTTTCAGTACATCAGGATTTTCTTTTACTAACTAATAATCTGAAGAAAAATCTACATCAGATATAGTTGTCCAACAAGGTAATGTAATTGTCCTTCTCCTGAAGTCATAATGACTGCAGCTAAGCTTCACAGGTTTCCTGCTAATGCCACTAAAGAGCAGCTATTTCTGTGTACAGGACACAGAATTACCCCCTGCTCTCCACTGAGTGCCATATGAGGTAACTGCCTCAGAAGTGCCAAAGAAAGAGTAGACAAGTTATTCATTTATTTTCTTTTGTTTATTTTTTAATCTCCCATAGATGCCAGCTACCCAATGTGTCAAAGAGTTCACAGGGACTACCTTTCCCTGCCTCCCCAACAGCAGGCAAAGCCAGCAGGAGAAAGGACAGAATGTCTGGATCAGGCCTGGCAGCGAGCAGGAGCCGCTGTTGGAGACAGTGGAAAACAAGAGCAGTGATGGTAACAAGATCCCACTGAGAAAGAAGCCAGGGACATGGAGGGAAGGCAGGAAATACATTTTAAAGTAAAAACCAGACAGTGTCAGGAAAGTGAATGGAACAACGAGAAAGGAATAAACCAAAAGAAAAACTGAACTCTGGAGGAGATGGTATACAAAGAACGGAATCAATGCATGCACACAAGTGTGCTTCCAGCTCTCTCACGACATTTGCTATTTGTAGGATTAGATCTGTTTAAAAAAAAGTAAATGTGTCATTCACTTTCATAATGGTTCAAAAATATTAAGCCGAGGGAACAGCAATTGTATAAAGCTTAACCTTTAAAGTTCATGGACAGCATGAGGGCTGGACTTACTAACAAGTTCTGAGCAGCAGTACAATTTATAGGAACGGAACACAAAACAGTGCTTAGAAAAAACCACACATCAGCATTTGGGAAATAAAGTGCCACCTTTCTCCAACCCCCTACTAAACATTTAGTTCTCCGTTTGTCTTTATGGGAATTTGTACTTTAGGAGATCTGAATATCAGCTTCTGAAACTGTCGTCACCCGATCCAGCACTGTGCACGGAATACTACTGTAATTCCCATCTAGCAAATCATGCCCTGTTTAAATACTTCAGGTTTTGGAGAAGAGATGTTTGAAGGTCTAAATGAAAAGACACTGAAATGATTTAGAAGCCTTTTTTAGGAATTAAACTGTTAATTATACAGCTTCTGTAAAGAACACCCATGCAGAACACAAAACCATTTCCTACAGAAAATAATGTGCAGTTATAAAGAAAGTGCTCACAGTAACAGAGCAGGAATGAAATTTTGGTATAATAAAGGCAGACTGAGTATAATAGAAACACCCAATTGCTCGGTGTTCAGCCACTACAGTTCAGCCTCGAATTGTAGCCAAGGAAAGCAACATTTCAACAAGTGTTCCAGAAACAGAGTTGCTTCATTCCCTGGAGAAAAATAAAATTAAATAAACAAATAAAATTAAATTAAGTTAAAGCAGTGACAGCAATTGCTATCTTAAGAGGTGCAGAACAGCAATGCAGACCTTCAACTGTAGCTGAAAAACTTCACTTCTTGTTCTGCTTTCCCATCTGCATCCAAGCAATGCTGCTCTTTAGCTACCTGTTCCCACACAAGTGATTGCCAGGGTCCATGACACAGAAATTCATATGGAAAGTGAAATAATACATGTTCTTCACTGTACATTCAGCTTCCATTGTCATACATTATGGTTAGAACACATCTGGACTATTGCTAGATTGAGTCTAACAACAGTGCAGTGAAAAGATGGTTTTACACAAAAAATGAGTGTGGTATTTGGAATATTGCCTTAATAATAACGGGAACTATTTGCATTGAAGGAGCAGGCTTTTGGCACATTCCAGGAATTAAGAGGCAATGAGGCTTCCTGCTTGACAGTGCTCTGCTACTAAAACCATGTGTAGAAAGTATCAAGTTCATTTATTAATTTTAGAACACATCACATCCACGTAGCTTCACAGCTACTGTGAAACCTGTGACAGTCTCAAATACACACCCAGGCAGTTTAAAACCCAAATTCCCCTTCAAAACATTAATAAATTTAACACTCTGCATTTCTGGGAGATTACAGCTACGTTCACATTATCTTAGTGCAGACTGAGTCAAGTTTCTTACAACAAATCTACTACAAGAAACAGTCTCTTTAAAGATTTACTGCTGCTCTTTCATAATTAGTGTCTTTCTGCACATGAAAAACCCCAAACTGTTCACCACCCAATTTTTAAGTGAATTTGGGCACTGCTCTTTAAAGTGAGGGATTTATTACCAGCAGCTGCTGTAGCAAGGTGAAATGTCAGCTCAGTTCTTGCATAATCTTATGTTGGCTGGAGATCTGCACACAGAGCTCACACTCCAACACAGCCTGGAGAACTCACTTGCTCTGCTGACATTCACAAATGCAACACAGCCCTGAACACGTCTCCACAATTAATGCTCTGTAACTGAGGAGCTTGGGAACTGTTACTGCAAACTCTACTGACAAAGGTCCACAGAGGAAAGAAAAGATTCAAAAGAAAAATTACTGTATGTGTGAAAGTAAATAGGATACGAGGCCATGCCAGCCTCCCAAAATGTGGTTTTCTGACTCTTGTCTATGGGGCATTACATGGGGCTTGTTTGCTTGTTTATATATACAAAAATTGTTTATAAATAAATATATTAAAAAGGCTATCTCCCTCCCCTCAAATAGGTGATTTCAGAATGATTTCTGCCAGTTGATGATGATCTGTATCAGGACTCTGCAATTCTGGCTGAACAGACTTAACACTGGACTGGCCCCTGACATGTTAAGGATTTGTAGGGATGTTCCTCTATAGAATAGTAAAAAGGAAAAAAAAGAAACCAAACCCTATTCCTGGTAACTAATGGGTCATCCAAAGATAAACTGTCTAGAAGGCTATAAGAATCACTCTTTTCTGCAGTAGGAAGTCATGGTGCACATCACAAATCTGTGACTATTTCTGCAGCTGAAATACTGAGACCAAAAAACTTTTGCTGACAAACCTTTAATACAGTTTTCCATGCCTTCTGATATATCTCTTATTGCGCAAAAGCCCTGAAAATCCCCTCTTTCTACCAATCTTGACTCTTGTGGCTTATTTTCAAGGTGTGAAAATGCAGTTATGGCTAAACACACACGCAGGCTCCCAGGAGAAATACTCTCACAGGAACAGGCTCAAGCACTGATTCAAGATTCCCTCTCTGGGGACTTGGCACCTCCCAGAGGTGCTTGCAAGGCTGAATAAACAAAAATTGTTCAACATCTGATCAATAAAGCATTGCTTAAATCTGTAGTATAAAATCTTCTATTGAAGAGTAACACAGAACAAAGATTAGCACAAAAAGTGAAATTTGAATTAACTTTAATTGCCAAAAGGTCACAGTTTAAAGCTTCGAAATGTATTCATGCAGTATTCAGCTAATTAACTCATCAAACACTGCTTAACTAAAGCCACTGACAGTTCCCATACCAGTCACTTTCCATACAATAACAAGGAGTTTAAGACTTGTTTTAATTCTAATTGGCAGCCTTAGTAATGAAATTACAGCCATATTATGATTTAAATTCGTTAATTTGATTTTGATAGGAGGCTACCAACAGAATCTATTATCACCACAGCTAAGTCACATTATGTGCTCTTGAATCTAGTATAACTTAGGAAAACAAACCCCCAAAGTCATGTTTCTTTCAACAAGCAACAGGATCAGACTTTCTAAGACACCAGCAGACCAGTTACCTCCACCTCATGCCTCTCTAATAAAGTGACTTTCACAAAATGACCATCATTTTATAGCCAAGAAAACAGAATTTTGATGTTTCATCGTGTTGTTAAAAAAAAAACAACCACAAAACCTTGCTACTATGTCCCTACAAACAGGACAAAGTTTAACTGCTCTGAAAAGCACTAAGGAAAAAAATGCGTAAAGCCAGAACTAGCAGACAAAAATTTCAGGTCCACCTTTCAGTTTTTAATCACAGACATAGCCAACATAAAGAAATCAATTTTCCAATGCTCCAGCTTCCCCAGCTGCCAAATATCAGCAGGGATGCTCCCCTCTGCCACAGCACTGATGCACCATGCACAAGTGTTTGCAGAGCACTGCAACGCTCAGGTGGACACAAGGTGAGAGAAATACATCAAATACCCATCAAAATAGACCAATTCTCTGCTCTGATGTACTGTGCCCATCAATTTGTGGGAGAAGCTATGAATCCTGAAGTCATGACCTGACAGTCCCTCCATCTGCCAGAATATTGATTAAAGCAGCTTTTACTTTCATGCCTGGATGTCAAACCTTTTTTTTCTTTTAATTAACTCCTAAAAGGAGGATATTCTGTTACCTAGAACTGAAACAGAGGGGTAAGAATTCAAAGCCTTTCAAACAACTCAAAGCTACCACCTTGCACTTACACACAAACACTAAGAACAAGGTATTGACTGCTTAAAAAAATTGTCACATTTTCGTACCTATAACCTACTTGCTTTTTATAAACTGGTATTTCAGAAGGTTAAAGAACTTTCAACTCTTGTAAGTGGCAGATGTGGGAACAAAATTGGAGAGTGTTTCCTAGCTGCCTGTTCCTGCACTCAGATCAAACCCATTGGACCCACATTGCTAAGAGCAAGCTTGGTATCCTCTTGTGAATGTATCAATATTAGTAAGACTCAAAAAACAGCGTCAGGTATGGAATTCCCACATTATATTTCTTATCCGGCAATAAGAAAACCCACTGTGATTTCCTGAATGTTTTACTGACAAACAGATATTTACTTGCAAAGTGTTGTCACAGTTTTTAACTGTTTGAAGTCCTAAAGAGATATAGCAGCTCACCCTTGAATTTTCATCCAGAGAAACATATCTGGGTGGAAAGATTTATATTGCAGCAACAGAAATGGTTTTTGTCATTTATGTTCTACTATGAGAACATAAGCTTGTTGGTGAGATACACAGATGTTTTGTTTTTTTTTCATAGAAATGAAGCTCTTCAAATTTTTTACTATGGACTACTTCACACAAACAAATGCAATCTTGGCGTAAGAAAATAATACTAGTATTTTGCCATGCTAATATAAAAGAATGATACCAGTCTACTACTAAAGGAAAATAAATCCTCCTTTACAGACTCCACCTAACTGAAGTTGATCAGGACTCTCATACTATCATGGAGATGCCCTAAGAAAAACCCGATTTATTTAGTGAACTTTCTCACAGAAAGTTTTAGACACTGACCTTAAGTGAGAGTTGCACAAGGACGCACCATCAAGGATGCATGTTTAGACTAAACCCTTAGTAGCTGTAAAGGATTATAACAAATTATAACCACAAAAACCCTATGGCTTCACCTTTCCTCTGCCCCCCATCTCCCACAATCAAGAACTGTGTAAGACTGGGAATAACAACACAACGTGAAATTGAAAAATAAAAATAAATTCAGCAAAGCTGAAAATTAACTCAGAGTTTCTGAAAACACAGGTTGTACTCTCTCCCTGATTTCCAGGGTGATGGTGTGATGTTACCAGGCAATACTCCCTGATGTACTTGCCTGCTTGTTCAGAGATAAACATAGTCCTGAGCTTCACAGCAAAACAAAACAACCGAGGCTCTCTAAAAATAGAATGTGAATTAAAACCTCCATTTAACTTCAAAAATACAAGGAGCCACTTTGCCCTTTTATACTCCTATTACCACAGTATTCAGTGAAATATGAGGCAGAGATTCACTACAACCACTTCAGGCAGGGTATTTTGAAGTCTGATAAGTTGTAGGAAGGAGAGGTCATGGAAAGCACTGTTAGGAATGCCATTCATAAGGAACCAAGGAAAACACTTATCTTCCTTGTGTTTTCACTATTATTATGGATATATTCAAAAACTTACTCCATTACTGTAACTACAAACAGCCAGACCATTATTCCTCCCAACCCCCGAGTTTTCATAAGCACAAAACCTCATGCTTGTTCCCAAATAACTCAGAATAACTTGGTGTGATATCAGATAAACATTGTGCTTTAAAACAATAAAACAATGAATCACAAATGCTTAACATTTCAGTACTTAAAATTAACTCAGTACTTGTATGTCCCTTTGCCAAAACACCAGGAATTAATAGAGAAGTGCTGCAAAAACCACTATATAAAGTATTTATCGTAGCATTTTAGTGACCAAAGGTCAGGCTCTGGAAAGGAAAATTAATTCGATAATGCTGCTAAACACTCAGCTATACTTCTGTTCTACAGATGTGTACTGATGAGACAGAAACCAGAACTGACAAAGCAGCTGATTTCAACAGTATATAATTCCAAAATTGTGACTAACTAATATGGAAAAATCTTTAAATGCCTCTCAAGATTGCTCTGCTGGGCATCAGAAAAGCCGGAACTATTGTAAAGTAGTGAGCAGGAGGATCGAGTGGCAAGAAACAGTAGGAACATTGGCTTTTAAAATTAATTTTAAATTTGGCCCCTGAAACATATATACCAAAGGCTATTCCTACAGCAGCACAAATACGTGTTTTTTTCAAAATAAAAGCTTACAAAAGAAACAGGCACTTCCTCTTTGCCCTCCTCATACAAAGAGCTACTGTTCCTTAATCCAAAAGCAATCCAAATGATTTGCTGGAATTAACTTCTAACACTGGCTAATTTGTTTTTATTCTCATTCTTCCCCAGTATTTCACTTCCTTATTAAACAGCTGCCACAGAATAGCACTGTAAACTGGGAAGATGACCAGAAAATGCTTCCAGAGGACATTATACCAGAGACACTTCCTGCCCAGCTGAGAATTTGGCTGTACAGGGCTGTCTCCCACCTTCACTGACCCTGCAGGCATCACCTTCACCAATGAACCAGTAATTACAGAGTGCTCCTCTCAATCCAGCAATTACTCTAACGATCACATTACATGATAATGACTTTGTGAGTTATTCAAAACAAAGCTTACATTTAAAATTAACCAGCTGCACCTCTCAGTATCACCCTTATTTCCCTAACTTCATACAGCATCTCTATTAGTCTGTGCTATATCAAGAGTGAAACCCAGAGTATTTTCTTTCAAATGCTTTCAAGGAAGTGTTAATGGAATCAGAATATAAAAAGAGGTTCCACACCAGGGCCACTCAGTTTTGAAAACAGTGATGCTGAAAACCAGGAGTGCTAAAATACTAATTCCACTTGACATTCTGATGGCATCCAGCCAGGGACTCGATGCCAGAATCCACCACAGAGCTTTATTTGATTGCTTAATTGTTTTACAAGGCCAATTCGTAGACAAGCCACACTGTAAAACTTCCACATGAGAATGCAAGAAATACTCACTTTTGCAAAGCTCAAGACTACTTACAAGAGAGGAGACTGACTTTAAATGTGCAGAATTGTAGCGTGAAATCCATCTCATTTGCTTGGAGGCTAAATACCTTCTTTGTCTTTAAATAAATACAGCTCCTTCCATTCAAAGATCAAAGAACTTCACAAGCCTAACATCCATGGTTCTCCTAATAAAGCACACCCCATTTTACCCATTTTACACATTAAAAGCTAAACCAGAGGTTAAGTTACACACCCACGGTGACGCAGCACATCTGTGCCAGAACTGCTTTCAGTCCTGAGCTTTAATAATGAGGAGAGGTAGGGTTTGAACACCACAGTTCTGCAGCATGACTAGTGAGAATGTTCCTGGCACTGGCACTCACTACAGTCGCCGGCCTGTTTTTTCACAAAATCCCTTCTCTTGTAGTCAAACAGCACCTCAAAAGCAATCTTGGACAAGTTTTATTATAAACCTTACCTAGTAAAATCTGGCATGCATGAGCTTTTGATCCAGTTCAACTAAAAAAACATAAATCAAAAGAGCACATGCTGTAGGGGACAGGAATAGCTGGAGGGTAATATAATCTGTTCATCACAATGTAGCCAAAAGGTCATAGTAATGGCTCTCAGAAGCTGTTTTAAAAGCAAATTAAGATTGTTTTAGGGAAGGTTATACCATTGGTATACGTTTAATACTTTTGCCTGCCCCTCCCCACAATTTCAAGTTCTCTGGTCACAATCCCCACATTTGTTTAGCCTGCTCTTCTCCACCCCGTTCCTCTCAAACTCACTAAAGCCAGCAATTGTGGCACTTGTGGCAATTCATGGACACACTGACAGACGTTGTCATCGCACTCATTTATAGTCTTGTCTTAAATTATAAGGATTTAGCAGCAGTTCATAAAACAGCTTATCTGTCAGCCAGATGAAGAGATGAGCATAGCATCCCTCACCCGCCTCCCTCAGCTCAGAATCACACCGTGACAATCTGCATGTTGCCTAAGGAATAAACACAGAAATCCCACATTCTTGCCAAATTGCAAGGTTTACTTCTGTCAACAGATATAAACATAGAAGTTATGTCAAACACACAAAGTTACATCTTGGAAAAGCAGGTGACCTCAGTCTATCAGTGTGGTTTGGTGCTATGAAGGGCAAAGCTTCCAACCAGCTGTAAACCTCAAGCTGAACTTCCTGCGGTTCCAGGAAGACTGTACAAATGAACTGAAGCCCCCTTTGTATTTCCAAGTTTGTCTGGCCTTTTCCTTTTGATGAGTTAAGTGTGGTCATGATACCAGCATCAATGCCAGAGGCACACCACAGCTATTAACCTAAAACTGAAGCAATTGGGAAACACTGGACTGCTGAAAGTGAAGTTTTAACCTCATGAAACTGAAATTTATGCACATCTTCATCTCAAGCCTCACACAGAAAGAAAGCACAGGGCATATGCTGGGCCAGCTCACAGCAGCTATCTTGCTTCTGGGCCAGTAACTCCAAATTCAAGCCTCTTTAACACTTCCAGACAGCCCTGAAGACCAGCAGTCTGGACCACTGAAAGAGGATTCACACTGATTTTTACAATCTTATCTAAAGAAAACATGTTTTAACTAGTATGATATGTATCTGGTTGCTGTGCTCTTCTCAAAGAAAACCACTAGACAAGCCTTTCTTTGATCCATATGAATGCTGAACAGATTCTAACATTATGTAATAGAGACCAAATAAGCATATGCAAACATAATGGATTCATTACTGATTAGGGAAAACGTAAAGTGTTTAATCATTCATAGACCTATTCTTATATGCATGCTAAAGTGTGCTCAGCCAAAAAAAGCATGTAAATTCAAAGTACAGACCTGTTACACATGTCTTGAAGAATGACTGAAGCATTATTGTTATTTTAAAATTATAACGTCTAATCCTAACTTCTGTTAATGAAGCGTTAGACTTGAACATTTTACTTGGGAGAAAATTTCTAGGAATTCTTCTCCTGTGACTTATCTCCTGTTGCTGATATATAAAATCCAAAAATCTAACACCCCACTTCCTCCCCACTGAATAAAAGTTAAAGCTGGTATTATGAAGAGAAGGAGGAATACACATTCAAAGAGCTGTTAGAAAGAGAGATGATGCTGAGAGAAAGAAAACCAGAAATAACATCTGAATTACCACAAGACAGCATGGGGTACAATATGTTTCACCATAATGTGTATGACTACAGTGAATAATATAGCTGCTTCTGCAACGGCTTTCTGTACAGCTTCATATGCCATAAGCTTCTGCTGAATGGAAAACTACTGATTAACCTGATTAATTACTGATTAACTGCTTAAAGAATAGCTGTAGCTTATGAAATGTAATGCTAGATTACAGCTGATGAATAAAAAACCTCAAGAACTGATCATATATCACTTTCCCCCTTTCATAAAATGTATGCCAAAAGCTGTTAAGTTGTACTGCAGTGTTAGACAAATATGCACAGGCAACAATTCCAATCTCAGGACTTTTATAGATATAACTCTTTTATTACAAAAATACTGCTTTGCATACACGTGCAGGAGTTGACAGATGCTCATATGCAAATGGATCCAATTACTAAATTGAGGCATGAATTCACATAAAGTTTCATGTAGCAAGACACCTCAATCCTTCTGAAATGCCTGCTCTGTGCAGGGATTTACCTACATTGAAACGTTTTGACTTCCCTCCTGTGGGTTAAAAAGGACACAAGTCAGAGCAAACAAGAACGTGAGTGGCAAAGGAAACTATTACAAAGTGTAAGTAAATTTGATCAGAAATACAGGATGAAATAAGGGGGGCGGGAGAATCCTCTGAGAGTTGTCAAAGTGCCATTTGTAATGGGATCAAGCGCAGGGAAAAAAGTGCTTCTCTGAAGTTTACACTGACAGCTTCTCTTGAAATGTCACACTGACAAGCCAGACTGTCCCAACTATAACTACATCCAACCTAAATGCCAACAAGAACCCTCATTCACTCTCAATCCTTCACAGGAAAGGTTAGAAACCAGTTCCCCAGCGCTTCAGTCGGGGAAGTTAAAGAGCGGCTCTGCTTCTGCGCAGCGCACGTGCCATCCCACGGATCGCCTTACTCCAAAAGCACACATCAGCAGCTTAGAGGAGCTCAGGATCCAACCCAGTTAACTCAGCGAGCAGGATCACCTATCTTTATTCCACAGGACTGGACGTCAATACGCCGAGGCTATGGATATGGGTGATCTGTGCAAGTGTAGTTACGCACCAGATACGCCCATGGATTCTTCATAAATGTATTTATAGGCACACACACACATGCATGCACAGAAAGGGAGCACTTCTCTGGCACAGAAAACCCTCAGGATACTCTTCACTGGAGGCTGGGAGGGTACATGAGGTTCCCTGGTTTCGTTCACGAGCTCGAGCATCTGCTCTTGACCACTTCTTGAGACAGAGACTACGCAGGGTGGCCCTTTGGTGTCACACAGGGGGGCTCTCTGCTGTTCTCACCCCACAGGCTGGACACTAGTAATTAGCTCTTTTCTTATGAGCACTCTGTGAAGTTTTGAGAAAAAGATCAGGAGGAGGAGAAGGTTTTATAGGAAAGCACTACAAGACTGTTCCAGACAGCAAGGAGAGCACCATGAGTGTATCTGCTGGCTGAAGGGCTCAGAGTTCTGGAAGAGGAGGGAAGAGAGAGAAAGGCAAACAAGGAGGAAGGAAAGAACCTGGGAAAGGCTGACATTCTCCAGCACCTCTATCTGCTTTAGTTTTATTTTTGATCACAGCCCTAAGTTATGAGTTAAAGCTCCGTTTTGAAAAACACTTGACCTCACTGCGTTCCTATTTCAGAACTTACGCTCGGCTTATCCAAATAAAACTGTACGTAAAGTCATACCCACAGCGCGCTTTCCTTCACATTGTACAAACAGTTAAAAAAAATAGACAGCCCTTAGTCACCGGGGTTATGCAAGAAGGCACAAGAGGGGGAGCGAAAAGCAGAGCCCTACGGTAGCCACACATTCCTGGAATGCCAAGGAAAACCGTGGGTGCGCTTCACCTTGCAGCGATCGCAGGGAACGGGCTCGGGAGTGCGCCGGGCGGGCGGCAGGCTGGGAATGGAGGCGGATAAGGAGCCCCGAGCCCGGGGAGTGACGGGGGGTCCCCGGGCACGTCCCGCCGGCCCCACACCCGGGCCGACCCCCGCCCGCCGGGCCCCGGCAGCGGGGAGGCTGCGGGTGGCTCCCACCGCCCGGAGCCTCCCCGGGACCGCCCGCCCGTAGCTCACCTCGGTCTCCACCACTTCGTGGTAGGCGGGCGGCGGGTCGAA
>VZRV01009344.1:284332-321676 GCA_013398115.1 Falcunculus frontatus
AACGGAGATGGGGATGGGGATGGGGATCGGGACCAGGGATCGGGATGGGGATGGGGATGGGGATGGGGATCGGGATCGGGACCGGGACCGGGACCGGGACCGGGACGAGGATGTGGACCAGGACTGGGACTGTGGATGGGGACCGGGACCGCTATCGGGATTGGTACCGAGACCGGCGCCGGCACCTGGCCGTGTTTCACGGACCGCCGGGGATGGGCAGCGCGGGATGGGATGTCGGGGATGGGCAGCCCGGGATAGGCTACCAGGGCCTCCCGCCGGTGCCATTAGTGCCGCCGTTAATTACGGCTCTGATGAGTGTGCAGGTGCCGTGGGGCATGGCCGGCGCGGCGGTGTCGCGGTCACAGCGGAGCACCACCGGCCCGGCGGGCGGCAAAGCGCAGCCGGGGGGTGTTGGAGGGCAGGAGCGAGCGGCGGGGATGGCGGGGGCAGCTGTGCCCTTGGCTGAGGGAATGGGGTCGGTTTTATGGCCAAGCGAACCCTCTGCCGACAGCTCCTGCCCCTGGAGTGGGGGCTGGGAGCGGAGTGGAAGCGCTGGGAGGATGCTCTGGCTGCCGGGAGCACACCGTGGAGTTACTGGAATTACGTTCTTTAAGCATGTAATACTAGGAGAAAATTCTGCCCTGTGAGGGTGGTGAGGCCCTGGCACAGGGTGCCCAGAGAAGCTGTGGCTGCCCCTGGATCCCTGGAAGTGTCCAAGCCCACGTTGGACAGGGCTTGGACAACCTGGGATAGTGGAAAGTGTCCCTGCCCACGGCAGGGGTTGGATCTAGATGATCTCTAAGGTACTTTCCAACCCAAATCATTCTGTGTGTACAGAATGAAGCAGAGTACAATCAGGAAAAAAAAAATTCTAGTGCCCGAAGCAGAGAGAAAGTTCTATATATTGCTTAAATACTCTTGGTGAGCTCTTGTACTGCACCGAAGTCAGTAGATCTGGATCTCCTGGCACTCTCCCAGGGAAAATTTATTACCTCATTGTAACAATGTATTTTCTGTGTCCAGAGAAGAGGAGGAAGGAAGAAACAGATAAAAGATTTGTCAACATCAGTGCTGGTATCTGGATATAAACATTTTGTTTTGGAGGCTCATGTTTTCAGGCAAACTATTCTGTGTTAGCAGTGGCTGACACCACTGAAGGTACTGGGGTTAGGAATCCAGAATGCCCTATCTGATGTCTCAGATACAAATCATATTCAGCATAAAGTTTCAGTTGTAGGGGACACAAACAAGATTTAGGTCTTTAACATGAACTTTCAGAGCTCGGTGTTGGTCTCTGAAAAAGACAAACATGCATCAGTCTGTTGGACTGGCAGGTTTTGGATTAATTTTTAGATTGCAGTATGGCATCAATGATCTCATTTTCCTTATTTACTTTCCTGAAAGGTAATCACAGCTCCTTCGTCTTGCTCAATCCTCTCTGATTTTTTTTCTCTCAGCTGACATTCAGTGCAATGGAGATAATGTGCATATGACTCTGATCTTCACCTTCTGGATCTTAGGAAGGTCTTTCTTTCAGGCTGATCTCCAGCTATAAAAGAAATTGTTATGGCTCAATCTTGGCAGGCTTCAGAAAACCTCCAGCACTTCAAATGCATTCAGTTAATATGCAAAATATTGACTCACTGCTTACTCATGTGACTAACATTTAAATGACACTTTCTCATTTTTAAAGGATATTATAAATGATGGTTTAATCCTCACAGCCTGATGAAGTCAGTTGGCATCATTTTCTCTTACTAATGCAAGAAAAGTTATTAGGAAAAAGTAAGAAATTTACTAGATGTCATTATTGCTGTTAGATTTATTTCAAGGAAGTGCTCCTGTAAATTTGTGCCAAGCTAATTAATGAAAACTACACAAGTGATGGAGGAACTAATTGTAATCCCAAGTGACTAAGGAAGAAGAGGATGCTTTGCCATTAAGATACTTATGCTCTGTAGTCCAACTGCCCTTAAAGAAGTTTGGAGGGAATTTGAATTTACCAATATGTGAGAATAACACTTGGACTTCAGCAGCTCAACATAACTGACAGTGAGGGGTGCTGGTCCTCAAAGCTTTTCTTACAGACTTCACTGACAGCACCTCTCTTGAGAGTGCTCAAAGGACAAGATCACACATTCCAGCTTAGTGAAGGAATGGGTGCATCCTTTTCTAGACGTTATTCAGCCTGGAAGTCCCAGCTTGCAGATGTTTTTTGTGCATTGCCACATCTAGAAAAGTTGCAGTGAGAAGCAGAGCAAACTCGTCTGAGAACCACGAAAGCAGGGAGTGACTCTTTCTCTGTGGGGCACCAGGAGCTACAAGGAGAAAAGGGAACGAAATAAACTGAAGGGAGGAACAAATATCCTCAACTTGGGGTTTGTCCCTATGTAGTTGCCAGTTAGATATGACACACAGTTACAAATTATTTGATTGCCTTACCATGTGGAAGGTAGTTGCTTTCTACTGACTGCGTCGTATTGTGTATCCTGAGGCATGTCTGACATGAGAAACCTCTGTGTTACAGAAAAGAGACATTTTTGAACAGAAACCACTCTTTTGGTAAGTGGTCATGCTGTGACAGCGAACCTGCCCTTTTGGGTTGACCATGGTGTGGCCAGGTAGACTGAAAATAGAGTGTGATGGAGAACTGCAATGACTTCTGCAGAAATGTCACAGCAGGTGTCTTTGAATCACTTGTCTTTTTAATGAGAATGCTTTCGTGATTTTCTTCATAAGCTTGTTTTAAAGCCAGCCCTGTGTTTGCAGCTCTTTTGCTATTTAAACAGTGAATGCAGTGTTTCCCCTCAAAGAGAAACAACTCTATTGTTCTGGTGGAACATACACTCACAGCCAAACTAAGAAGTGACTCTCTGCCTTATTGAACTTGGAGGTTTCCCTTGTTGTTTACAGCTGTTGGGAAATTCCAGCGAAAACCTCATGTGCTTGGAAAACACCAATGCCACCCTGATTTTGTTTCCCTCTTTGTTGTACTGTCCTAGCCATGATAGTTACATAAATACTCAGAGATTTTGATAGAAGGGAATTTAAAGTTCATTATGTTGCCACCAAATCTTCAATTTCATGTGTATGTTTTACTCAGCATAAAAGAGTATCTTTCTCATATTTTGTTAGAAGTACCATAGGAATGTATTACCAAAGGAAGCTTAGCATGAGCTAAAACTTGCTGTTTATAAATAATGACTAAATATGGGGAATCAGGACAAAATTTAACAACAGCATTCTACCACTCTGCAGTACATAAGCACAGAAGGAGTTGTATGATCTCTTTACTATCCAAAAAAGAGTATCTGGGATATTGCAGAACCAAGTGTTTGTATAGTATTGCAAAGAATTAATATAGGTTTTCTGGAATGACTTTATCTTTCCTTCCTTCCTTGCTTGTATTCCTTGTCCCACCCAGTCTCTTCCAGTTTCCTGTTTCTAGTCTATTTATAGCTTAATGTAATAGGTGGATTTTAAGGAAGTGCCTCGGGAACTAGATAGTGCAAATCCCTCTGAGTTATTGAAAATCACATTTCTTATATGTAGCTATTGATTAATTGTGTTTGGTTGCCTTTAGCAGAGGGGTTCAAAGTGTTTGTGTGGAGAAAAACGATGTAACCCCCCTCTGAGGTACAGTTGTAATGGAGGAATAAAAAAGTAGAAGCACAGATGCTTTTGACTCCTCAGGTAGCTGTGCGGCCTCACACAAAACAAAGATTTTAGCTAACACAGGAAGTGTATGAGTCTGTTCACAAGCACCAGCTGACAGATTCCTGCAATACACTTCTAGACTTCGTCTATGGTAGGAATTTTTGCTGCCTTCACAGCTTTTGCCCGTCAAGAAAGGAGATTTGAGCTGGGGCAGCCGCCAAAGCTTTGCCTGCTGTCAAAGAGGCAGCTTCCCGTGGTTTCAAGCTGGGAATCGTGCACACTAGTAATCCTAATTACAATATTTAGCTCTAACACAATGCTTTTAAGATGGGTATCTAACAAGCCTTTTGGGGGATGGAGGGATACCATTAGCTCCTCAGCGTATATTAATTTTTGCAACAGCTACAGACCATCATGGGGCTGAAAGGGAAAGAAGGTGAACAGATCTCGTGGTGTTGCTGTGCCTCCTCCAGCAAGTTATTCCCTGTTGTTATTCCAGCATCCAAAGGGAACAGGAGCTGAAGCGTGACCGTTTTTCTGCAGCAGAAGCTGGGTACCCGCTGGCCTCCTGAATACAAAAATGAAGTTTCATACTGTTTCCCTTGAATGGAAGCAGCGTGACGTGAGCGTGGAAGGAGTGGAACAGTATGTTAAGGGAAACAGGACTGAAAGGAGAGAACAGCTGACTCCAGGGGCTGAGCAGATCTGCCCCCTCTGCTTCGCTGTGTGGGTTTGTTTTCAGCTCAGACCATCTCGTGGGTCTTGCAACACATCTCCACAGCTCCGGGCTGGAAGATGAAACAACTGCAAAGAGGTTGTTCCTTCTTCCTGAAACAAGCTTCACAGGCTGTGGGAAATGAAAGTTAAGGCTGAACTTTAAAACAAGCTGAAAGCACTCAGATGCAGAAGTGCAGAGTGAAGCCATTCAATAGAGTCAGATTTGGAACGGAGCCCTGAAAAAAACCTGCAGTTATGACTAATCCATTTTTAATGTGTGTGGTTGTAGGTAAAATCACTTCTTTAAAAGACCATTTCTCTCCCTGTATTGGTTACAGTTCTTTACCGTCATTTTAGATAAATGATGTGTTGACATGTGAGTTCGGTTACAGATGGGCTGCAAGGACAGAATTATTTCTGATGCTGGAGAGGCTCTGGCTGAGCTGCTGGTGAAGGGGAGAAACGATACAAACAGGATATTCAGTGTCAAGCTGCGGCAGCACCCCGAGAGACCCACCCAGGGGCAGGCACTTGAATGCTTGCTCTCTCCTTCAGCCAAGTTAGCTGAGGAAACTTGATGTAATAGTTGACTGTAGAGCCCCGTTTGTGCAGGGATGGGCTCAGGCAGTGACATTTTAGAAGTGAAACAGTCTGAAATGGAGACTTCTTGCACTGAACAGGTCCGTGAGGCACCACACAGTTTTACAGGGTAGCTTTTGGGTGCTTTTATTTTGTCCTTGAGTTGTCCCAGCCTTGCTTGCTGGTCCCCTTACAGGGATCCCTCAGTGCTGTGTCACGGAGCCACTGATGTGAACACACTGCTGTAGGGAGATGTGTGACACCGTGAATGTCCTGGCTGTTGTGATACCAGCCCAACACTTAGAGAATTTGCAGCCTTATAATCAGGAGAGCTGTGAATAGGAGCACGAATTCACTGCAAACACTCGTTGACTGTGGTGGGGAACAATGTAGGGACTGTTTAGGCAGGTAGAAAACAGCACAGCAAATCCAACTCTGATGGGATATACCCAAAGACTCCCTCAGTCTGGCTAAGGGTGTGGTGACAGAGCCTGTAGTGACAGGCAGTGCTCTGAGGGTGAAGGCTGTTCTCCATGGTGTGTGTGTGTATCTGATAGCCAGGAACAAAAGCAGTTGGCATTTCCTAGGTGTACACTGGAACGTGGTGCAATGTGATAAAGCAACAGGGAGCTCCTTGCTGGCTTCTTGCCCTCTGCAGATTCCTTCTGAATTAGGTACTGACCTTTAAAGCAGGACCTGCTTCTTCGGTTTCTCATTGTCTAAATTCTGCCTTGAAGCTTGAGAAACAAGTCTGTGAAGCTGCAGGGTTTTTTTTTTTTTTTAAGCTCTAATTAGTGAAACACAGAATAGGTTGGAAGGAGTCTGAGGGAGAGAATCACCAAATGGAAACCATTTTACAGATCTGGTGCCTTTTATCTTTTATATTTCTCCATTCCACGGCAGCATGGGCCTGTATGGTGCTGGGTTTAAATCAGCACCAAAAAATGGTTTATATTAAAGACTGTTCCCTAACCCTCTCCTGCTGTTAAAGGGCACCTCTGCCTCTTGATCAAAACACCGCCTTGTTTGGCCTCAGTGATTTGGAAACCCAAAGTTGTGCTCCTGCTGCCAGGGTTTTGTACTAGAACACTGCAGCTGCTTGGCACCAGCAGCACTTGGGAGGTGAGAGAGGTGAAAACCATTATCCTGACTGAAAATCTGGAGATATTTAGGCAGAGGGGCTCTGATGGAAGAACCTCTCTCCCTTTTGGAATGTTTTAAACATTACCATTGCTTCGGCTGCGTTTTCACAGGATTTCTCCGTTTCTCATTCAGGCAGATTCTGACATTTCATGCAGATTATGAAGTGCTGGCCAAAGGGCAGCTGGAACTGGGGCTCAGCTCTGGGTGGGAGGCAGCAGCTGTCCCATGCCAACGAGAGGCCTCGGTGCACTGCTTCAGGATCTGCAGGTGGGACTGCAGGAGGGGTGGGTGTGAATATTTTTGGTTCCAACACAAGGCTTAATTTTTCAGAAGCGCGAAGAGGTTCTTCGAGGCTGTGAGAGCCTAAAGCCTTGGATTTCTCCTGCCTCATCTGCCTGCTGGCACGCACAGCCAGTGCTGTCCCATTTACCAGGCATTTGATCTGTCAGTGACTCATTCCCAGGCTCGCTATCTGCACCAGCAAGGTGCTTCAGGGCTGAGTCGCACCCATGTATCAGCTCTGTTACTGTACCCTGTTATCAGCTGCTCTTTTCAGTCCTGGGGTGCTCCCGGCCTTTGATCTGTTCCCGAACTGCAGCAACAACTTTCCTTGTTTTTCAGTGCTTCATTACACTGTGCAGGGCCATCAGCTCTCTCCAAATGCTGCAATCTCTGCTGCCTGTGTGCTGCTCTCCAGGCTTTTTCTTGAAAGCATGAAATAAAACTCTTATTCCCCTCAGCCCTCAAATAATCGTGGTGGAAATCAGTTTGCTTCAAGATGCCAATTTCCATCAGACACTACATGGTGGTATAATGATAATGGTTAATTATTCCCTTGCTTCTCCCTGCTGCATTTAGCTGCTGCTTTTAAAAACCTATGGAGCAGAGGCTGTTTGCTTCATCCATATAGCACCACTGGTGCTGTGGGCTCTGACCAGTTTGTAAATCCTAATGTTACTGAGCAGTCCTGAATCCTGTCTTCCAGCAGAAGTCCCCTTCTGCTGGCCAGCCTGGATCTTGTTTAATTCGAGGCTGATTCTGTCAAAGCTAGAGACCCCAGTGGAAAGAAAGGTGCTCTGTGTGCTGAAGGACTGAAAGAGCTTTCTGTGTTTTACAGTTGGTTTTTTTTTTTTTTTAAGAGTGGCAAATGGGCAAAGGCAGAGACACACAATAATTTAAAATGTATTTGCTTAAAAACAGCTGAATTCACAGTAATGCTGGAAGAAACCAGTAGCAGCATCTGAGCTGGTTCTGCTGGAGATGGTTCTTATCAGATGACCCAGCAAAACCTTGCTGGCTTGTAGGATTTGGGGCAGAAACTCCAGCATAACAAGCACATTCCTCTGAGAGCCTTCAGAGCAGCCAGTTCCTGCTGATGTGGTGCAGATCAGTGATCCAACTCGTTTTGTCCCTGCACTCAGGGGTGGGCCTTGGCTGTGCTGTGGGGTGGAGGACAGACAGACACCAGTGTTTGCTGCACTAGGTCATGCACAGGGAAGGCTGTGGCTCTGTGTTTGTCACCTCATGGGGTCCAGCCTGGTGGCTCAGCCCTGATCTGCAGCACGTCCCGAATGCTGGGAGTCCTGACCATGGACGGTGTGCTGGTCCTGATGTGATTTAACAGTGGTGAATCACTTTCCTTCCACTGGCCAGGTTGGGCTTGTTCTGTTTATGCCTTGAAACCTCTCCTCTCCCCCACACTGTGGTCTGTGCCAAACTGTTTGGCAAGTTAAAAGCTGTGCCTGCTGTGTGGGCAGGAGAAGGGCCACAGCGTGGTGCAGAAGATGTGTGAGATGTGGTCCAGGCTTGTGGGGAGGACGAGGTGAGGACCTGAGGTGTCATTTGTGTGCTCAGTTCATGACTTGCCCAGCCTGTTTCACAGACTTGCAACCACTGATCCTTGACTATGTTTCAGGCCTGGCCTGCAGTCACTAATTGTCAGTGTCCTGGGGCTTCTCCCAGGTTTTAATTGTCCCTGTTATTATGATGGATGTGGGAAGAAAGGA
The DNA here is from genome assembly GCA_013398115.1 of Falcunculus frontatus. Classification (NCBI taxonomy): domain Eukaryota; kingdom Metazoa; phylum Chordata; class Aves; order Passeriformes; genus Falcunculus; species Falcunculus frontatus. The sequence continues at coordinate 292,435 of VZRV01009344.1, forward strand.
CGCGCTGGAGAAAGGTGGCAGTGTTTTTGCTGCTGCCATTGTCATTGTCGGGGCTGCCATTAAAGCTGTTTATTGGCGTTTGCCCTCCTGTGAAATGTGTAGGTGAGCTATTTATAAATGTGCAAGAGAGATCCTACATCAGAGCTTGTGCTCTGATTTAAGAGTAATCCCCAGCAGGAAGGGAGAATCTGTCCAGTACTGCAAAGGAGGTTCGTGGCAGAGCTGGAAATAATCCACCACTTGTGAGCCTCAGCGTTGCCTGTAGGATGGGGTGGATTTCTGGGGGCAGATGTGGAAATGGAGAAGCAGCATGCTGTTTCCCCACTAGCTCTGTCTGTTCCAGTGTGATCTCCCATCTTCAGGGCAGAGGGACGCCCTTTTCCTGCTGCACAGCTCCCTCTCCTGTTCTCTGCTCCTTATACACAGCAAATGCACTCAGCTCTCTCCTGGGCTGCATCCAGCCTCAGCCTTCACTTGCTTCTACTTTTCCTTTCTAGAGCAGATTCAGCCCGGTGTGCAGGAGGGAATGGCCCTTTTCCTGGAGCAGTCCAGTCACATGAACACAGGAGTTAGTGTCTGTACTTCTCAAAAATTTTTCTGGAAGTAGATACAGCTGTTTGTTTCCATTATTCCTCTCCTGCAAGCTGCAAATGACCTCACCTTTTAAAGCAGGCAGTTTCCTGAAGAGCAAGATTAATATAGCAGGATTATTAGTGCATCTGATTGTCTTTTACCTTTCCACGTGAAGACTTGTTGATGACTAATAACAGAGAAGCTTCTCAGCCTGTCCTCAGTGGGAACATGATTCTTCTTCCTGACTCCCAGGTTTTGTTTGTCATGTTGTCTTCTCTTGCCTTCGTAAGCTTGTTTGGAAATATCTTGCACTCAGCTTAAGGATGCTGATCCATGTTATTTCCAGAAAAAATTGCTTTCAGACCTGTTATGAAGTTTCCCTGTTAACATCAGCCTGAGGTAAAACTTTAGTAAATCCAGGAGCTGGAATTTGATGATCCTTGTGGGTCCCTTCCAACTCAGAACATTCTGTGATTCTATGATTTTATGAAGCCAAGGGAAATTACCTACCATTGAGGCCAGCACCTCAACATCCAAAAGGCTCAGGTAGGATCACACCGACATGGATGCACCCTGAATGGATAGCAGGAGCCTAACTGCTGTAAGAAGGCTGCTGTGCTGTGGTTGTAGTGAGGAAATGAGACTCTCTCTGCTTGAGAGCCCTCGGCCTGCTGGCTGGATCTGCAGGACACACTGCCCTCCCTTGGCCGTGGATGGGCTCTGGGTCTGGGCTGAGGAACCGGCCTTTCCTGAGCATCCCGGTGGCCAAGGGAAGATTGCTGGAACGTGGTATGTGCTGTGATTTATCAACTCGGTCAGAGGTGCAGACCTTGTAGGTGATTCCGACATTCCCTCCAGGAGTTCATGACAAGATTTATGTGAAGCTTCAGCACTGTGTGAAATCAACTGTGAGAAAAATAGCTCAGGAGTGATTTTATCGTCGTATGCGAGAAAGTGATGTAAGAAACCGCAGAAATCTGCTAGACTGATTCTTGAGCATGCAATGGAAGACTTTCATCTGGTTTTGCTTGTAAATGAGAGTTTTACGTAAATGTTGGAAAATCATAATTATGACAAACTTTTCAGAGAATTTGTAATTGCAGATGTAATGGAGATGTGGGAGCAATCTGGGAACAGAGACTTGTTTGAAAGAGACATCTCTGACTTCACCCCTTTTGGGGTTATGCTCACTCAGAGCCTGTCCCTGGTGCTGTGATTCAGGCTGAGCTCTGCACTGGTCCATACAGGTGTTCTAGCAAGTGGGGTGTAATGGTCCCACATTTTTCCACTTCTGCTACATGTTGTTCTTCCTGCCCTTGTGTGGGTTATGTTGTCCTGGCAGTGTCTGACATTGTATTCTACTTTTTCCGTGGCCTGGAGAACCTCATTAACATTCTCTACCTCTTTTTTAGATTACTGAAATTTTGCTTTAGAGAAAGATGGAGGGGGGGGGAGAATTTAGCTGTTTTCCGGTGTGATTGTGTTCTGATGTTTTGTCTTTTGTCAAAATAATTACTTTCAGCAAGAAAACTCACTGTGCCTTGGAAGTGTGTGTACTCACAGCACGTACCCTTGGAGGAGCAGGAGCTGGAAACAGGCAGTGCTTGGGTCAGAGCGTCTCAGAACAGCCGCTGTCCTGAGGCTGCACAGATTGATGGGTATCTCTATATTCACATGGAGTCACAGAGCTAGTTCTTAAAAAAAAAAAACAAACCCAACAAAAACCCCTGTTATCCCAAATATCTCATTTCTCTTACCTGCCTTGCTCAAGGAGTCACGTCCCCTCACTGTGCACCCCCAATGTGGGTTGCAAATCCCCCTGTGTGCCTGTAGCTCTTTCTCTCCACCACCTCTGCAGCTGGGAAGCCCTCAGGGATTATGCCCACAGTGTGTCAGACTCCAGGTAAAGTCAAAATCTAAACACCTACACAGGCAATGGGAGAGCTGGGTTTTTGGTGTTGCTGGGGAGTTCATACTCATCTCCCAGAGGCTGCCCGAATCCATGAGCTGCTGGAGGAGGCAGGGCTCAGGGAACTCTCCCTTGGAAGCAGGGGGGAAGAGCAGGGCAGAGTTACCCACATAGGAAAGCTTTGTGAGCTCGTACAGGTGGAGCAGGCTCGCTCTCAGTTTGCTTCTGCAAAGATCCTGACACGTCTCTGTTTAGGAACCCACTGTCCTGGGGTACAGGACACCTGCTCGTCCCTCTGCCAGGCTGGTACTATTTCTTATTCCTTTTTTTAAAAAAAGATCACTTCTGATCCACAGCACCACACAGCAGAGAGTGTCTGTCCTTGAGGAGCATTCTCAGCCCCAGATGTAAAGAAACCTGACTGCACACAGTGTTCAGAGGAAGGAGTGTTCAAATGATGTCTCGGTTTGCTTGCCTTTTTGCAATTTCTTCTCCAAAAAATATATTCTTTGTGCCTAATTCTTACAGATGGGCCTGAGGTTTCTAATTTTGCTTTCTGGCAACCTTGGGGGGCCAGTATGTGCAGAGAGACATTGGGTTAACATGGAACTGGTTACCTGACCCACTCTTGTTGTTCTGTGACAGCCAAACCACAGAATTTGGTGTGAAACCCTCTGCTGGCTAACAGGGCTCACATGGCACTTGCCCCCATGATGCTGGGGGACATGGGGCAGTCACAGCCCCGGACCACTGGGATTTCTCTGTCCTTCTCAGACTGGCAACACCCTTGACAAGTGGGTTTGGTGAGCAGGAGAGATACTCTGTGGCCATTTCTGGAGTTTGCCTTTTTCTGTAGGAGCCCACAGGTTTTCTCAAGCCAGGACTTACACTTGGCATTCTCGGCCTGTGGACCACCAGAAATCAGATTATGGTGGAAGGAATTGAAGTTCCAGTCAGGGAAAGTACCATGAAAAAATTTCAGCACAGATTTGCCATCGTGGGAAGAAATGCCTTCTCTCTCACTAGATCTCCCTGCCTCTGCTCCTCCATCCCTCCTTTTTGGGAAGTACGTGTGTGACCTCTGTGTCCAAACTCTGTGAGTTTTGTGACATCTCCTTTGGGAGTTTGCCATGCAGGGAATGCTCACCTGTACTGGTAGTGATTTCCTGACTCCAATTCTGGTGAGGAACCGGTTGTGTGAAAGTGGGAAGTTCCTGCCTCCATATCCAGCCTTGGTGCTTCTTCCCATGGCCTTGCACACTCACTGCTCATGATCAGCTGCTCTGTGCTGGTGCTGTCTGGCTGTGCCAGCCTGAGGGAAAGGCACTCTCCAAGCCTGGGATCATTCCAAATCTCCACTTGGTATCTTTCTAGTGATTTACAATTTCTGAGGTTGGGCCTTTGAACCAGCGTTTTCTTTAAAACTGTAATGGAAAGGGAAAGCTGGAAAAACATTCAAAGGATTTTTTTTTTTTTCTCCCAGTGCAGCCAGGTAGGATTTGAAGACAGCCTGGGATTGCTGCTGATAGAGGACGGTGTGGCAGCCTCGCTGCTGAGGGATGGGCTTGAGCACCTCAGGTTGCCACTGCCAGCCTGGACAAGCCCCTAGGTAGCCTCGGGGAAGTCCGGACGATTTGATTCGCAGTTCTCACACCTCAGCTTGACCAAACCCATACCCTGACCTTATAGCTGCGGGCAAGATCCAGACGACTTAGCAGCGGTTGTTTATTCACTTCCATTAGTCACTCACGTAATTAGGAGATAAGGGAAGGTGCATTCCCCGGGCGGGAGCCCTGCCACCGCGGCTGCTGTGGCTGCTGCCACCAGAGGACACTCTTGGATAGCCTATGGATCCTTCCCAGCACGGCAGGGTGCGTTCTGTCTCAGGTTGTTCTCCACTTCATCATCCCGCACTCCCAGCCCCAGCCTCCCTCTCCCCGCCACCCTCCGTGTGCCGAGCGCTCTGTCCTTGGCATTCCTCGCTCTGGCACCGGTTCCTGTGGAGCTGTTCCCTGCGGCCCCGACTATCCATTTTCCTCGGGCAGTTTTATCTCCCAAGGTCACCGTGTTGCAGTATCTGGTGCTTTGCTCTGTCTCTGTCCCCAGGGGCAGGTAGCCAAGACACCACTTTGCTGGGAGAGTGTCAAGGACCTGCTCGGAGCTGCAGCACTTGGCACGCTCGGGACCAAGAGACATAACCCAGACACAACCTGCCCTGAAGTTTGGAAACGCTTGGAGTAGAGATTTGGGTATGGTCCTGTTTAGGAGATTAAGTTCAGTCTGGGTTCAGATCACTCCAGTTCTTCATGTTAAAAAAAGTCCTATAATTCTATTCCCTATAATAAGCGTGAAGTGCAAGGTTCACTGCTTTTGAAGTTAGTGCCTCGATGGTTTGTGCAATAAGATTGACATGTCCTTACTTGCTTGAAACAAATAATAATAAAAAAAGTGTCAGATTTTATTTTTCAGATGGAAAGAGGCATTCCTTAAGGAGCCTGAGCAGGTGGGTATGTGAGTGTTGTGGTTCTCTCCCTTCTGAGGAAAGCAAGTGGGGTAATGTGTGTTAAAAGTGCCTCCTCTCAGGGAAGGTCACTGAGGGAGGGCAGCATCCATCGCTGCTGGGAAGAGGTTTCTCTCAGCATCCCACCCCAGCAAGAGCAGTCTGTGCTGGCTCTCATACAGGCAGCCTTGGGGACAGGGGGATGGAGGAGAGGCTGTGAGCCTTGTCTGGGGCTGGTCACTCATGGTGGCAAAAATGGATTTTGCTCCTTACAAAGGCAGGGCTTCCTTAGGTCCAGACTCAAACGGACAAAACCACTCTTGAGTGTCTGCAGTTAAACCTGTGGTTCACACTTTGCTTGGGACCTGCTTCAGTGCTGGCTGCTCTTGGCTGCAGCTACTCTTGGCCTTTGGAGTCACTTAGCAAAGTGATGGAGAATTGTCCCTGCTCCAGGCAGCACAGAGACATTTTGCAGGGCCTTGTTCTGAGTGTAAAACTGCTTCGTCTGCGAGAAGTTTTGGGATTATTATCATTTTGGAAAGGATGTTCCTTTTTTTCTGGGATCCCCCAAGGCATGAGGTATCTTCTGAGCTGCACTGTTGCCTGAAGATCAGGACAGTGTCGTTATCCCCTGCTCTGTCTCACTGCTAGCACACAGGTTTAGAGGAAACATAATTCTGTATCTCTGCTCATGTCACTTGGCATAGCTGCCTTGAATTCAGACTTCAGTCCACCTGGGAATCTGGTCCATCTTGTACACACAGGGCTTTTTTAAATGTAGTTGTATTTCTCCAAACTCCAAACTCTTTGCCAAGTGCTAATATTGCACCAGAGAGAAAGTACGCGCTTGTGTTTTGGGGAGAACCAAAGAAGAACTCCATGCCTTGTGCTTAGACCAACAGGGCTTCAAACACCGCTGGGAAGTGTTTTTAGGTGGCACTTTCCTTTCTGTTTGGGGGGTGTTCTGTTCAGAAAGTGCCCGCAACAGTTGCTGTAGGAGAATTTCAGCTTTATAGTGCTTTTATATTTGAAGTGTTAAAAAAAAAAAGGATGATGATTTTAGAAATGAAGAGTAAAAATGGTCTGGCAGTCGAGTGATGTTTAAGGATGAATATGGTGCAGGCAGTGTTCCTTATTTCCCAGTAATATGTCAGGAGTCAGGAGGCAGCAGTCTGTGTTAATTACCCTTATGGTGAGCAGCCAGCGCTTCAGCCAGGACTGACTGTGCTGATTATGATTGATTGGAATGCCAGAGAAGGCTCAAACTCAGTGTGTCTTCTCAAAGTATGCTGAGATGATAATAACAATTCATTAAAGTTTTATATTCTTCGTGGTGCTTTGTCCCTTGTGACGGTAGAAGCATTTCTGTAATCCAGAGCATGTTGGATTATTCCTAGAACATTTCTTTCCTAAAGAGTGGTTTTACTCAGAAAACTGCTTCAAGTCCCTGGGAGTGAAACTTTCCTGCAGAGCCCCAGGTTTCACGTGCATGTGGCCACCTGGAAATTAATGGAAAGAAAAGCAAGGTGCTGAAACTCCTAAGAGAAACCCCCCTGCTTCCCTGCATCCCACATTGCTTCCCAAAGTGGCCAAGGAGTTTGGCAGGGCCTCTGGCTCTCACAGAGACATTGAAGGGTCTCCATGTCACTGAGATTTAGGCCATGTGTTGGAAAAGTAGTTTCCTCCTGTAGCTGAAGGAGAAATAGGTATTCTGACATGAGAGCACCTGGTCTGAGGATAAACTTCTCTGGAGAGTTTTCTTGGAGTTAGAAACCGAGCTGTGGAAGAGAGGCTGTTTTTTAAAGTAATGCTTTTTGTCTGAATTTACCTTTTGCAAATATCTTTGTAAACACATGCAATATACAGAGAAGGAGAGGCCAGGGCCTCATGGCTGGGATCTGGGGCAGAGGAGCAGGACACGAGGGATCTGCTTTCATGGAGCCAGCACGTGGAAGCCCCTCTCTCTGTGCCTCAGTTTCTCCAGGAGGGAGGTTTGGTAACAGATCCTGCCTTGCAGGATGACTCCCACAGTGTGGCATCAGCATCTCTGTTACAGGGCCCCAGCAGAGCAGATCTTGCAGTAAGACGTGATTTAAATTATTTAGGGTGTTGTCATGTGATCACAACTGATTGAGTTCCTGTGGCTTCACAAGTTGCCATCTGTTATCATCCCCATTATGAATTATGCATTAGCTTAAATCAAGGCTTAAACCAGAGGAGTTCAAACAAAGTCCTCACACAGTGATACCATAAAACTGTCTTTAGGGTGTTAGTACTGGATCCAAAACACTGCAGCCACACGAGAGATCATGCTGGTTTGGTAAAAGCTCTCTCTGCTGGTTCAGACCATCCTGGAAGATTCCCTTGCTGGTGGTAGGCTTTATGCTGGGCCAGGTGTCCCCTGCTTTACTGACGTAGACTCATAAAAATGGTCAAAATTCCATTGCCTGTGTCCTGGCTGGGTGGACAGAAATGTGACCACAGTCCCATACCAGAGCCCCAAAGATCTCAGCATTGTGTGGTCAGGGAGCTGCTGCTGAAGGCACAGTGACCACATGACAAATTTTTGGCTGGCTGGATGTGAGGCTTTGGGAAGCTGCTGGCTTTGGAAATGCCATGAGTCCTCCCTTAAAACCTGTCAGTTCACGCGTGTGTGGTGGTGTCAAAGTGACCATTAGCAGTAAAACACTTCAAGACCAACTCAGACATTCATCAGAGTCCTGTGGCCTGGAAGTCTCATGGCCAGAAAGCAAGTTCCTCCAGAGCATTCCCATTTCTCAGGCTGATCTGCAGTGCACCATGGAGTCAGTGCCCTTTTCCTGTGAAGGAGAGGTGCCTTGATCCCCTTCATCTTCACCTGAGAGGGTGCTTCCCTCTTAGGCCAATGTGCTGCTGCTCCTCCAAAGCTCTGGAAGCTGCTGCTGCCCAAGCTGTGAAGTCTTTCCCTTTTAGTCATGTAGCTTATATTGGATCTGCATTTAGGGTCTGCTGTCCTTCCAAAGGTGCAGTTCCCTGATGTCCCATCCTCTCTCAAGTCACATTTAGAGGCCAGGCTTTCTCTGCCCATGCTACACCAACACAAGGCAGCCAGCTTGGCAGCCCAGGGTGATGGGGCAGGCTTGGCTCTCACTGCGGGCCTGGGGCTTGCTGAATTTATACACATTTGCTGGGCAGTAGATTGGGTCAGTGACCTTGTTCTGATGCAGAGGCGGGCAGTTTATTACCATCCATTTTGGATCCCATAAAATAAACAGTTCTCTCTGTGGGAACAGGCATCAGAGATTACTGTAGCTAAATCAAGACTTACTTGGCGAGTGTGTGCAGTGGGGAACGCAGAAAATTCATGGCATCCCCAGAAGCCAAGTGCTTTCACATAGAATGTGTGGCTGTCCTGGGGAGGACCACTGGGATCTGTGAGCCAAGCACGATGGACAGGCAGGGAATGAATGTCTCCTGGCATTAGCAGTGGTTGCAATGATAATTTCTGTTTGAAATTTTGGGTCATAAATCTGTTTGTGTCTGCAAGGACACTCCAGTGGCTCCAGCTTTATCCTAGTGTTGGGAGCTATTTTTCTGCAGCTGGAGGGTGCTTGTTCCATCAGCTGGCACCAGGGCTGACTCTATGGCTCCTGGTTTCTGCCCTTGGATATCTGAGGGCAAAAATCCTTTGACTTTAGAGGGAGTTGCTCACACAACGTCCCTGCTAGAAATAGAACCATGTCCCTCCTCTTTAAAGCAGGGCCAGATTCTCCATCTGCAGCTTGATGTGAAAAGCCTTTCCCCTGGGAGAGAGCCAGCCTTCTTTTTTCTCCCAAATTCACAAGTGTCCATACCTCTTACAGTTTTACAGAGGGCTGAACAGTCTCTTCAACTCAGACAGGAATTCTGAGTATTTCTTCACCTCTTTTGGAAAGAGGGTGGTGGATAGGAGAGCAATGGTGCCAGTGTCAAGGTTTTTGTAAACTGAGTTGGTCATACCAGAGATCTTCTGTCACATTTTGTCCCCATTTGCAGTTTTGTCCCCGTTTTGCAGTTTGGAAGTGAGGAGAAAGAATGGTGAAGCTCTGGATGCTGGGATCATAAAGAATCAGGAAGAAAGGAGTAAGAAAGCGAAGGAGAAAGGGTTGTGATTTAGTGTGGACCACCAAGATGGGAGAAAAGTGAGACAAATTTTTGAACTAAGTCTTAAATTTCTCCAAACCACAGGGTGCTGTGCCTGGGGGAGACAGGGAGGGAATGGTTGTGCAATTTCACCCTCAATCATGCAAAGGCAAAGTACTGGACAAAGGGATTGCCTTAGATATATTGCAGTTGGAGCCTGGTAGAGCATTTGATACAGGGTCTTACAAGATCTTGCCCTCCCTCTGAGATTGTTTGGCTTGTTTTGAATAGGAACTCAGTTGTGTGGATTAGCAGAAATGACAAATGATACATGGCTCTGGTCATGCAGATTTTCAACCAATGTGACTGATGAAAGTTTTTGATTCATCCATTTCACTGAGGGCTCCTTCTGTGCATTAGCAAAGCAGTAAAGAGCATTTTAATGACAGTTTTAGGTGTGATGTTTTTCAAACATTACTGAGTACCTTGCATGTGAAGCATGGCAGAAACCAGGAAGTTTGGTCGTTTTGGTGGGAAAGTGATGGAGTGTTAGAGGAGGAAAAGTAGTTTTTCTATATGAGAGAAAAATGTGAAAGCAAAATTCTTTAGGAAGGGGGAACCGTGAAAGCTTTAGTGTGAGAGACAGCAAAGTGGGCCCTTGGGTGTGTGTGACAGACTGACAACAACATAACTGGAGTCAGGTTATTGGGCCAGACTGGGACTGGGGAAAGTGGCAGAGCTCCATGGAAATGACAGAGATCTGGGAGTTCATCCCTGCTGAAGATACAGCTGGGGTAGAACTTACTGATGAGAAATTGCCAATCAACTGGTTTGAAAGCAGAGCTGAAAGTATGAGGGATGAATTAGATAAATCTACTTGCACCCATAGATTAAAGAAGGGAGTCTGCTTATTCCAGGCCAGAGGAGAAGGAGAGAGGCTGTGCCGGAGCCTGCCAAAATCTCTGGGATGAGGGAGTATTACTGAGCAGTGTGGGAAGACTTGGCACACTTGAAAGGAAGTGGAGTATGGCACTGAAGCCCATTCCTTGGGAGCAAGAGGGCTGGCTGGGAGGCAGCCTTGCTGACCAAATCAGTCTTCCTGCCTCATCCTAGCTTTACAGCCAGTCCATTCCAGGAGATAATTGGGTGGTGAAAAAGTTACTTCTGAAAAGACTTAGTTTTGTACCTTCATTTTGTTCCTGTGTTTGTGATTTCATTCCCTGAAAACAACTGTCGGGTTGTTAAAAGCTGCATTTGTTAAGCAAGGAGTAAGCAGCTGGTTTTCAAACACTCCCTGAGCTGGTCCTTCAGGCAACTCTTTGAGAATTTTGCACCAACAGAAAAGGAAAGAAGAAAGGAGAAAGTGGAAGGGAGTGTTTATATTGAAATCTTTATTTAGTTCCAAAAGCCTAGAGCAAAGCATCAAAACACAGAGTGCCTCATACAAGCCAAGACAGGGAATAGAATTTCCATTTTATTCCAGATGAGAAGTAGGTCTTATAAAGGGGGTTGGGTGACAAAGCTAAATGTAATTTAAATTTCTACTCCAATCTATTTTTAATTATTCAAGTGTAGATTCTTTTGTGGGGTTAACAAGGAATTTGCCAGGAGCCAGGCCACAAAGGTTTGAGTTGTAGTTTTCCAGCAGACATCCTGAAAATACACTGTCACAGGCAATCAGTGTCCTTGGGGAGGTGGCCTGTTAGCAGGGTGTTTACTAATTGGGATCATTCCGCAGCGGATAATTGTTTGTGACACCCACGCTGATTGGACCCACAATATCTTCCCATCCTGCAAATGGTCCGTGACAGTTTTGATGAATTTGAAGTTTGGAGTCTGAATAAATCCAAGGAAGGAAAAAAGAAATGCTTCCACTGGAAAATACATGTAGGAGAGCAGGGCTGTGCCCTGGGTCAGCCCCCAAGGATGGAGCCACAGGAGCACGCAGGGAGAGAGGCCACTGGTGGGTCTTGTCACACTTTCTATTTTTTCCTCTTGTGTTAATTAAGAGGCTGGAGGAGGACCAGCCATGCCAAAAATAAAATGGGGAGAATTGGTTTATTTTGCACAGGACAGGGGTGTCCTAACCAAGGACTTTTGGGCTTATGGGGAAACTGCAGATTTATTGAAATATCTGAATGAGTTCAGATGTGGGTCAGGCCTTGCTGCCAGACAATAGCAAAGGGGATGCAGATGTCCCCAGAAACCAGCAGCTCTCTGGGCTGTATGTGAGGGTTTAAAATGCCATTTTGCAGAGGAGATACAGAGATTTTTAAAATTTTGTTTCTGGGGCTGGCCCAAAAGATATTTGGTATTTTTGCTATTTTCGACTGATACATTGGTATGTGCTTTATGGCCAGTTTGAAAATCACAGAACTGCAATAGCATTCTTGTCCAGTCCCCTGCTCAAAACTTATTTGCCCTTCTGTCCCAAGCACAAATTGCATTTTCACGCTTTTGACAGAAATGTGGTTGTCGTGTTTTATCTGGTTTGTATCTGTACTGCACCAAGATGAGCAGGAGAAGCAGCAGGTTTAATCTTTGCAGCTCAGAGCTCAGAGCTGCGGTTGGATTCTGTAAGCTCCATGCAAGTGCAAGTGCACAGCGTTTGCCAGATTTCAGACTGAGGATGAAGTTGCAGGGCTGGTTTCTGGCCGTGGATAATGGTAGATACTCTGGGCTTCCCTGCTCCCAAAAGTCCTAAGTGGTCAATAATTTTTCTATACATATTTCTGGGACACTCTAGGAAAATTAGGACTGGACATATATCAGGTCTAAGAATCACTGCTACAATTCCCATATCCACTGTCTGGACCTTTTGATTGGGAAGTAAAGAATTAAAGAAGCATTACTCTGTAATGAGCTTGGCAAGCCAGGGAAGTTATTAGTGCTGTTAGGAGAAACTATATCCGTGTCCTGGTTAGTAATAGGCTAAAGTAATGGCTAAAGCATAGGAGACAAGGATTCAAAGGTGTCCAACGGCAACTGAGCTCATATTCCTGTCCAAAACAAAGGTCAGTCATCCTCCTGAGCCAGAAATTGCTCCTGGAGAGAGAGCTCTCCTGCTGCAGAAGTCGTGCTCCCTTCCACAAGCAAATGAAGTTCCAGATGCAAATTGGCGTGCAAAGTTATGAGGAGCCATCTAGATCTGAGCTTTGAAAAATGGGAACTCTGTATATAATCTCTCATTTCTTCCAGATCCTCCCTGCCCAGCCCAGCGAGAAGTGTCCCATGGAAGGCAGGCTCACTGGATGTTGTAATCATGGTCCTTGCAGAACTAACCATAGCAAGCTGAATGGTGATGTGTGATAGAATAGAAAATCCCTCTTTTCAATGGTCTTACCCAGGTGCAAACAGTCCTCTGAAGATCTGTCTGGGTACTGTAGAATATTCTCCACGGACTCATCACGCCGGGGCCTGTGATTGCATGGCATGAGTTCAGCAGCAGTTGGCAGAGTTAAATACTGGGAGGGAAACCAGCGCCTTGTCTTTGAGGCAAAGCTGAAGGTGCTTCTCAGGAGGTCAAAATCATAACACTGAGTGCCAGGGCATGGAACCGTGCAGCTTCATCACTTACACAGGCGTGTTGTTTGATTTCATATAGAATCACCAATGCAATGAGAGCTGCACCCAGCACAGCACAGACTGGACGGGTGAGTGGAAATGCACAGGGACCTGCAGGAGGAGATCCACTGCCATGGAAAGGCAGGTAGTGCCTGTCAGATACTGTCCATTACTTGAGATTTCCCCAGGGAAACCCTCCAATCAAAAAAGAACCATATTCCCTAAAATAAAACTTCCAAGTTTTTCTCAGGACCTTTGTTACCCGTGTGTTATGTCGTGGTGCAGGGAGGAGACTTGCCCAAGAGCCACAGAGAGAACAAAAAGTCCAAACTGGAAGTGTCCAGGTGTGCTTTACAGTTGCCCCTTCTATGTAATGAATGGGATTAATTAGCTGTTTCTAAAAATAAGCTGAAGGTTTCCTCAGCAGTGAGAGGCAGGAGACTGCTCTGGTCATGCAGCATTCCACCAAAGCCAGCAGGAACATTCAGGAGTGGTGTGGTCCAGCTTCCTGGCTCCTATCAGCGGATTATGGCTTAAATGGGATCAAGGACTCAGACTTTGGAGTGGAAGCACTGGTTACACGAGATGATCATTTTTATGGGTCTTAAGAGAGGCAACCCGTCTCCTAAAACCCGGCATCCCGCACATTGGCTTAACTCTGATAATCTTCCGGAGCTTTAGCAGATTCACAGGAAAGGGTGGACCTGGAAGGATTCCTGGAGGCTGTCAAATAAGTGTCCAGTGTTTCAATTGCAATGAGCTCCAGTGCATCTTCTGTAAATCTGTTTCAAGCTGTTTTTTCGGGGTCAGTGGAACACAGTATAAATCCCAGCTCGCTCAAGTCCTTCAGGCAGAGAATTTGCGGAGTACATATGGAAATACTTTTGCCTGGTGTTCTCTGCTCTGCACCTCTCCCAAACAGAACTTACAATTGTGTTGCAGTATAAAAGGGAAAAACCTCCGAGCCCGGAGTAAAGTATACAATTCAATAATACGTGAAATTCAAAGCCACACATTAATCACATTCGTGTTTAACTTTGAGATTTAAACCCCTGCAGGTTGGCTGCCCTTTGTTCTGCTAAGTGGAAGGGGGCATTCCAGCCTCTCCGTGCAGAGTTCAAAAGCTGCCTCGGGTAACAAGTGCAATTGGCTTTTTAGGTCTCAGTGTATTCTCCCTTCGGGCCATAGTGAGAAGCTACTGCACAGGTTGGCCCCTTATCAGGCCGTTCAAAGGGAGAAAAGTTTGGATAGCAAAGGTTTGGCAGGTCAGTGCGAGGGGCTGCTCGCAGGTTCAGGAGGCCAAGACAGGAAAAGTGATGATGCTGCAAGTCAGAATCCAGCTGCATTGGCAGGTCTGGGCAGGAAGGGCAAGTTATACAACAGCCTCTCTTTTCCTCCTGCCACCATCCAGCTTCCAAGCCCCTTGTTTTCATTAGTGTCAGCTCATTTGCAGATTTTTGTGAGCAGGATTTCGTGTGGGAGTGCTTGTCTCTGACATGCCCTTGTATGTGTTGGATTATTATTAACTGTTCCTGGTGGTTACCTTTGTCCAGGATTCACTCATCCGAGTGCTGCAGCTTCCTTGCCTCTGGCTGTTCAGACCCCTGTTCTCACCCTCCCCTTTCAGTCCATTCAAAATGCTGTTGCAGTATGGCTTTATCCCACCCTTTTCCCAGCAGCCTGGCTTTCCAGAGCTCCACACAGCCAAATTAAGCCACAGGGAGCAAAGACTGTTCTGCTGCCCTTCAGAAGAGAGCTGCCATAGGAACCTGCCTGCTTGCTAATGCCTGGTTATAACCACTGGCCTTGGTTCTAAACACCAGTGGGGTGCTGTGGCTAACTGGAGAATGAAATGATTCCCAGTAGCAGATTTGCATCAGGGTTATAGTCTGGGTTGATCCCACCACAGCAAGATGTGGCAGTAGTCATGGCTGTGCTGTGGCTGCAGATATACTGGGATTAGCTTCAGCTGGACAAATCCGGGGGCTGGTAGCAGTCCAGCTACTGTGGCATTGTGGGGGGTTAAGCATGTAGCAAAATCCTCACCACAAATCTGGTAAATGACAATTAATCGACAATATTTTGGCCATCAGGGAGTTTGAAGTGCATCTGCAGGGCTGTAATGACATGTTGTCCAGCTTCCAAATCATATTATCCTGTTTGGGTTGACAGGGACCTTCCAGATGATCTTGTTCCAACCTGCTGCCATAGGCAGGGACACCTTCCACTGTCCCAGGTTGCTCAGGGCTCCATCCTGGCCTTGAACACTTCAGAGATGGGACATCCACATCTTCTCTGGGCAGTGCCAGTGACTTGCCACCCTCACAGCCAAGAATTTCTTCCTAATATCCAATCTAAACCTGTTTTCTGTCAGTTCAAAGCCATCCTCCCTTGTCTTGTCATTCCAGGCCGTTGTCCAAAGTCCCTCTCCACTTCTCTTGGATTCCCTTTAGGCACTGGAGAGTGCTCTAAAGTCTCCTAGAGCCTTCTCTTCTTCCGGCTGACCGACTCAGCCTGTCTCCATAGGAGAGGTGCTCCAGCCCTTGGATCCCAGTGTGTCAACCCAGGGAAGGCCTGAACTTAAGATGTTCTGTCTGAAGGGGGGGAGACACAACGAGCATCCCAAGAGTTCTTATAAACATCCCAGAAAACAGGATATGGAGCAGACTGTTTAGGAGTAAACACGGGTGACTCGGTGAGACTGCCCATCACCAGCCAAATGAGCCTGAACTTTGAAGTTAAATGGTCTGAATTCCAGAGAGTCCAAACATTTTACACACTGAAGTGAAATGCCAAGTTCAAGGCGTATAGGAGGTGTAGTGTTGGATTAAGTGCTCTCCATACAGTGATGACCTCTTGCTGCTGGGTCATCCAAGGACATTTTCCATGCTAAGCTCAGCTTCTGACGGTGCACATCATTAATAGTCATCAAAGTGGTTGGGAGAGTTTGATCCTGCGAGGGCCTCTCCAAAAGTTAAAGGAGGAGAATAAAGAGGTCTTTTAACAGGGGGTGGAATTCAAATGTTTGTTAAGATTGAGTGGTAAATTCATCACTCTCACCTGCAAAATTGTGGGCTGACAAATTGGGCTGAGCCCACCAGCCAACAAAGACCGTGTGGCCTGAAAGACTTTCATGTAGAATACAAATATTGAGGTGCAACAGAGGGCAAAATTTTCTGGTGGCTGTCAGTTGAAGAGAGAATATTTTATGAAACAAAACTGAATTCAAGTTGCAGTTATAAAGTATATACTGTTCTTGTAGGGCCACACTGGGGTTTTAATAAAGCAAATGGCAAAGCTCCCACTGATAGGGTTTGGCCCTCAGCAGCTTCAGCTCTGGAAGTTGTTCTGTATAATATGTAGAAGGAAGATGGTTTCCAACCTATCAAGCTTTGATGCAAAAAACTTTTCCTATTTGTGTCCAAAGAATGATTGGTGTTCTGTAAGCACCATGCAAAAATTTCCAAAAGGCTGGATTATTGAATGGTACCTTGGAGTTTTAGTGGGAGGTCACACAAGTCACTTTCCAAACTTACTCCCCGTGTTTCTGCACTATACAAATATATGGAAAAACCTGGAGCAGGCTTTCCAAAGGCATTAAGCACCCTACCCCCATTTTGAGGGCTGTGTTAACTTGAAATCAATACAGAGCCAGGTGTCTAATTTAGGCAGTCCCTGGTGTTTCGTAGTTGCCATAAGGAGCAGCGTTAGTTAGGACACAGTGAAAGATCTCAGAGAAGTTCTGTTGGCTTAAAAAAGGAGCAGGACTCAGCTCAGCTTCTGATCTGAAGGGTTTGACACGGGAGTAAGCATCTGTCAGCTGCCTGGTAACAACTCGCTGTTGGTGTATTCTGATCCTGTGACAGTCCACAATAAAGGGGAAACAATTAGATTTAGTGTTTTACCCTGTAACTCTTGAGAAAGCTGCCCCATATTTGAAAAAAAGGCTCCCCAGGGACATGAGTGTGCATGGGGACTGAGGGAAGCTGCTGTGTGGTAGTTTGTTACATGGCAATCACTCACATTTTCTGAGTCAGAGTTCTGAGATACAGCAATTTCCATCTCCTCTAACTTCTCTTGATTCTTCTGTTCCTTCCTTTCAATTAATGTTTCCCTTACAGAAAGGAGGGGAGATTTCTGTCATAGGTCAGTACTGAAATTGTAAGTTTGGTGCCCATACAAGATTCCTTCTTTCTGTTTTCCTGACTGATGAAGATGAGCTGTATCCCATTTTCCTCAGGGAACAAGACCCATCATGGTGGTTTGGAATATATTCCACTCTCAGCTTGGAATAACTCAGTCTGCAGTCTGCAGCTTTGGTTTATGTCCATAAGGGTTGGATGGATGCTCACTCGACCACTGAAGGCTCCTGTCCTTCGAGGAGGGTAGGAGGTGGAAGACTTCTTTATGATCGGCCAAACTAATTCAGGTTCTGGAACTGTCTTGTTTGGTTTAAAGTTTATAATTAGTGGACTGTGAAGAGGGACAAATTCCCATCACACTGGGAAAAATCAGAGGAGAACAACTTTTTTGGTTCAATTTATATATATATATATATATATTTTTTTATTTTATTTTTTTTTGGTGGGAAAATGAAACTACTACAACATTCTAAAAAGGGAAAAACTTGAGGCTCTTTGCTTTACAGCAAGACAGAGGTGACACCTTCTAGAAATCTGATCAGGCCTTGCTTGGGACAGGCTCAGCTTCCTGACAGAACTCTGCCAGAGCGCGAGATTGGTTCCAATACCCCAAATGTTTAAAAATATAGATAGGAACACACTTTGAAGGAGCATGAAGTAAATCTGAGGTTTTATACCTCAGGTTATATCTAAAAAGACTTTTTTCTTAAAAGGCAGTGTCTGATGAAAGACTTGCAGTTTTTCTTTGGTTCATATGCTGAGAAAAGATATTCTGGCCACACTGCAGGCAGCCAGATAGTTCACAAAAAGATTCAGTAACTTAACATGATCTTACTTGTATAGAACTTGCTGTTCTTTGACCCAAATAACTCAATCCAGGAGGGCTTTAAAAGGAGAGAAATAAGGTGTTTCTAATTAAAAATTTGAAAAAAAGAGAAGTTTTCGGGAAGGAAAAAAATAAACAACAGAAGAACATCAATTGAAGAATTATTTAATTTAAAAAGTTGCCTAATTCTCCCCATGTTTCGACATGAAAGGTGGATCTGTGGCCAGCTTGTAAAGTGCAATCACTTGGCTACTGGCCCACACACATGGGTAGCAAGTCAACTTCTGCCCTACCTCCTCAGCACTCTCTGATGTGCTGCAGCGTGGCAGGAGGAGACAGATGGACGTGAGCAGGAGCACTGCAGAACTGGCAGAGTCAGCAGTTGATTGGATGCCATTTTTACAGCTGTTGGATGTTTGTGTTTGGGAAAGGAAAGCTAATTCGTGAGTTTAAGGCAAGGATAATTCCAGTCCTTCCAGTGCCTCAAGAGGGGAGCGATCGGGAGGGAGTCACAAAGTCTTTGAGATTTTGCAACTTGTGTGCAAAACAGTTCTTAAGGTGACAGATTGGGAGAAAGGCTCTTTTTATTGTTAAATCTTTGGAGGGGAAAGCATGTAGGCTATTTTAAAAATAGGTTTAGTTTAGGGAAAACCTTATTTGATCTCGAGTTTCACTGCAATTTTGATCATTCTCTCTGGCATCTGGTGCCCATTTATAAGGTACAAAGTAAGGAATCAGTTAAAAGCATGCACAAGCAAATGTGAAATTTGTGCTAGAACAACGCACTTGGGGATTTTAATACAATAATTGACCCCTTCCTTGTTTGTCTGTCTAATGCTCACTTTGTTCTCTCTAGATCTCACAAGATATTGAATTTACTGGCTAGAGAAGGGCTGCAGACTAGAGAAAACAGAAAAATTTGCTGAGAAAGCAAAATAAGAGGTTAGTGGAAAAATCTTGTTTTCTCTGGGCAAATAGTATTTATTCTCTTTGTGATCAACACCAGATACTCTCCAGCAACAGTTTCTTGTTTTCCACTCCGCCCTGAAAGTGTTCTTATAACCAGAACTGTTGTTTCAGTGGCTTTACAGGTTTGGTAAAAAAATCCAGAGAGCCATACAATCCACTTCAGATAACAGTAGATCAGGACTGCAAACCTGCCACCTCACAACTTCCCAGCTACCAAAGAGATTTACAGACAGCAGTGACAGACAGAAGCTCTCTTCCTCTTACCCTGCACGTTTGTCATGCTGCGGGCTTTTTATATTTTGCAGGTAGATCTTAAATTTGCAATGGAAGAGGAAGCTGGTGAATATTTTGTGCCTGGCAGGCTGGGAGGGAGAGATGACTCCTGGGTAAATTGTTGTGCTCAATACAAAACAAATGATCCATGCTACAAAGGCCCCTGTGCTTCTCTGTGACACGGGTACTGTGGAACCTTCGTGCTGCCACTACAGTTGGAAGTGTTTGTTCTTTGGCCCGGAAGATGCAAATTTTGGAGGTACCCAAGAGTTTGGAGCGCTGGTCCCGTGTCTCAGCGCTAGGGTGGAGCTGGGGGTGGACTTCACTGAGCTGCTCTGAAAGTGGAAACAGGGACAAAAGCCACGGTTTCAATGGTGCCATTTCAGTGGTGTCTTGTCCCCATCGTTTGCTGTGTCCCATTGCACCAGACTCTTCCAGCTAGATCTGCCTTTTCTGGGCAAGACCACTTCATTCAAGGAATGCAACGATTTTACTATTTCCTATTCTAGCTCTAGGACTAATGTTTAGATGTCTGGCCTCTGATTTAGCTCCTGGCTTCTCAGGTACCAAGTAGCTATTTGGATCCTGTACCCAGGCTTTCCTTAGGCTGGCAGAACAAGTTACCATCATGACCTCATTCCCACCTATAGCCATGTAGCCTCTTTGTTTCTCAGCCTGTTGGTTTTACGTGTTCCCAGGAGCAAGTGCTGGGCAGAGGAAGGATTGCACAGCCAGGCCCTGATGCAGATCATCCATCTGTCTGCCTGGGGTATCCTGAATTCTGAGTTCTGATAATTAAGTGTTTCATTGAGCCTGACACTACGGTGGAGGCTGGAAAAATGTGTGATGTGTGTTAGAGCACTTTCACGTGCTGGAGCACAGGGCTCTGCTAGAAACCACCACTGGGGAAGAGCTGAGTCTGCTATGTTGGATAAAACCTTGTTCTGAAAGGATCCAGTGGGTCCTGAGTGAGGAGAAGGTGCAGCTGATGGCAGCTTGTCCCAGCACGGGCTGCTCCACCTGTGGCCTCTTCCCCAAAAACTTCCTGGGTGGAAGTGGAATGGGCTGAAAAAAGAACAGAACTGTCCTTGGGGGAGCAGAAGGAGACAAAAGAGGATGCTGAGGAGGACCAGAAAGTCTCAGGGAGCTGGAAGACTGTTAGAAGGGAAAGACATGACTGGAAGGGTCCCAAAGACTTTAAATGTGGGAGGAGATTTTCTCTGCAACTTTAGATGAACTGAAAGGCATTTGAGCATGGCTGGTTCCCTGTCATCTCCTTATCACTCTGTCCAGGCATCTCTCCAGAGCCTATCAGCAAAAAGAGGTTTCTCCATGAATCATTTACACTGAGTAGTCCTGCTGCAGACACCATCTCTGCAAGACACTCTTTGGTCCTGTGCAGCTGTACTGTTCCACGTGACATCTCCCCTCAAAATCTCTCGTCCCGAGTGAGACACTGCTCATCATGATAGAAACAGTCTTTTCCTAGAAAGAACAAAACGAGAATTAAATGATAAACGGTTCCAGTAAAAGGAGTTGAATCTTAGAAATGGAGTCAGGTTGTGCTGGAGTCAGTCACATCAGAGATGAATTTTCCCAAGTCCCAGCTGGGTTTATGAGTTTACCTGTAGGAGAAAGAAAAGCCTGGTATGATGCTGAGAACTCCCTGTCCAGGTGCCCGTGTGTGGACAGGTGATCTGTGTAATCATAGTTAGATAAAGGCTGTTCTGTGGTTGGAAGGAAACACTGTGTAGTTTTTCTTTTACACCAGTGGGATTAACTTCTGGTCTCTGCTTTTCTACTCAGCCTCATGTTTATTGCTCACAAACAATGGAAATAGCTCACATTTAAAGCGCTTGCTCATCTTAAAACCAAGACCCAATCAAAAAGGAACTCTTTGAAAGAAGTTTTCAGCAATAATTTATTTCACTATAATATGAACAAGCTTGAACTGAAACTTTTATGACCTATGACTTGTCAGATTTTTCTTCACAGACCTTACCCTTTAGCACATTTTTCAGGATAATACAAACCAATCTGTTTATTATTTTCAATTTAAAAAAGTAAAAAAGTATCGCATCCTCATGAAAATTGCTTCATTGTTGGGCTGTTTGAGTGGTCAGTGTGATATATCATTGTTTGATCTGGCAGAACCATCTATTTATAAGCTAGTATGTGTCAAACTCTTTTTTTGGCAAAACTGGGAAGACACCTGGTTTAGTTTAGATTCCTCGCTATGTAATTCCAAACATCGCTCAGTCCTCTTGGATGGAAAACGCGGGCTGGGATCCAGACTTAAGAGTGCTGCTGTCATTCACAAGATGCTCAAGGGCCTCTGCTCTCAAGGTTCATGAGATCATAAATTCTTTTTTAATTTCTCTTTTTTCATAGTTCAAGTCTAGGCATGAACCCAGTGCAGGGCACATACGAGATGTGAGTGAGGCGCAGTCAGCCCCGTCTGCTGTTTCAGAGTTGCCTGGATTGACCAACAGAGGCAGCAGCAAGGCAGCCACTGAAAATTTGCTGATGAGATCAGGAGGAGTGTGTCACCTTTGCAGAGCTGTCATAAAGCTTGGGAAGGCAATGCAATCCTGGGCCGGTCTTGGGAATAGAAATGAGAGACGCAGTTTTTCTGGAGCAAAGTACATTTAAGGGAACTGGTGATTGATTTGCTGTTGAAAGGCACCGTTCAATAGCAGGGCAATAATGCCTTTACAGAGGTGTCTTTGTAGTTTGTTCATTCCCTCTTGTTATATATGATGTTATATATGACATTTTATATATGATATTTTATATATGACATACTGTAGCAGTACTGTATTTTAATACAGTTCCCCTTTTGAGTCAGCTAGATCGTGTTATTAGAAAAAGTGCAGGCTGTGCCTGTCACTGTTCCGTGGTTGTAAAGCTCAAGAGCTTATATTGATGGATTCATATTGATTTCAGCTGTAATTGGTTGCAGATCTCATAAAGGGCGCTGGGATCATCACTGTCAGGTGATCGGTGTGATGAGAGTTGTAGTGTTCAAGACTCTGTGTGTGTTCAGCACTTACATAAATGTAGTAGTAAAGATGAGGGAGAAGGCAAGGTGAGAGCCAGAGAAAGGGAGGAGGAGGAGGAGAGAGGAAAGAGGGAGGCACAGCTACTGACCATATGCCGTGTTCCACAAACCTGGTGCTTTTTGTCCAGCAACATCAGAGCATTGAATCAGCATCATGATCAGCCTTTCGCAGGCTTTGTTATTCCTCTGTGGTGGATCTTCTGTCTTTTACCCGAGAAGGAGCCCTTTGCAAGGAGCTGACCAGTTGTCTAAATAGGCTCCAGCCCCTCTTGATTATTTTCTCTTCATCCTCCTGGTGAGGGAGATAGGTGGTCTGGAAAACAGAGGCCAAGTGAAACGGTTCATGCCCAGAGCAGCTAAGCAAAACTATGCTTTGAGGCCAACTTATTTTTCATAATTTATCTTGTAATGTAAGCCAATGCAGTAGTTTAAAGCAAATTTATTTTAGGCCTTAAAGGGCAAAGGACTTGTATATTTAACCACAGGCTAAGTCTGACTTAAGTACACTGAAGTCAGCAATGACTGTTACTTCAATGGCCTCCTATCTCCTGTTAGGCAAAGTACTTCTGTTCCTGCAGCCCGTCTTTAGACACGGCTGAGTAATGCAACCTTGACAGTGCACTGGAAAGAAGAAATGGAGCTTGGTTGTGAGTGGATGAGTGGTTATTTGTGGACAGCTGAACGCTTATTAATATTCTGAGTACAACCTTGTTGCCATTTCGAACGTGTGTTGGGCACTGTGTTACGCGCTGAGCGAAGGGTTGGTCACTCAGCCCCAGCACTGACCTCAACCAGCTTGCTGAGGGCTCTGAAAGGCAGCCAGGAGAAATGGCAAAGAGAGAAGGATGTCTGAAGTATTTCCCTTCTTGTTGCTTCAGGTACTTGAGGTTCCTGCAGGCTGGATTTCACCAGCTTGCTGAGGTTGTGCTCCACAGCCCAAAGTGTCCTGGAGTGCTGTGGTGCTGCTTTGCTCCTTTGGAGTGCTGTGGTGCTGCATTGCTCCTTTGGAATGCTGTGGTGCTGCATTGCTCCTTTGGAGTGCTGTGGTTCTGCTTTACTCCTTTGGAGTGCTGTGGTGCTGCTTTGCTCCTTTGAAGTGCTGTGGTTCTGCTTTGCTCCTTTGGAGTGCTGTGGTGCTGCTTTGCTCCTTTGGCCAGGCCTTCTCCTAAAGGCAGCCCGAGGGTCACAGCAGTGGCAGCCTCCTCTGTGGCAGACCACAAGGATAAAACCTGACGAAGTGGGAGAGGTACACTTTAGACCTTCTTTTGCCCAGGGTTAAACCTTCTTTAATCCTCCTTTAGCCCTTCTGATCCACCTCTTCCAATTGCATACTGGAAGACAACTTAGGATGAGGGAAGGGGATTCTTCAGCTCTCCTGTTGAAGCTGTCAGGGCCAAAAGGAACATTACTCATGTCACAGAAGGCATTCTCTTGTTTTCCAATGGTCTTACAACTCTATGCATATTTTACTTTGTATGTCTTTAATGCAAAATTCAGAAACTGTCAAGTTATATGGAGTTTGTGTCTTGTCTTCTTGGATTCTGATATCTGTAACACATCCAGCTCCAACTGTAGGTAGCTAAGTGGTTTTCTGGATCTGGCCCTAAATATTTCTTCTGCTCAAAATATGAAGTGTCACCTTGCTATTAATGGAGCATCTTCTCTGATAGGGCCATTCATTTTCTTAGGTGTCTAATCCCAATTCCAGGCTATTTAAATGAAGTTACATGGATGTGCATGACAAATACATGGATTTAAAACCAGTCAGTAACTGTGCCAGCACAGCCTCTGATGGTTTATGGATCTGGAAAGGTAGCTTAGCTAAGAACCTATAGAAGGTAAAGAAAATATTATTATCAAGAGCCAGTAAAGGGGCTACATTTTGTGCTTTTGTGTTAGAGATTCTTTCCTGTAGCTCTTGCAGAAGCAGTGGGACAGACTATTCCCACTAAATCATTCCTTTGAGTATGTATTGGGTTCGAGTTGTTATCCAGTGAGAGAGAGCAGGATGTTGTGGATTGGAACCATTTCATACTGACTCTGTGTGCAGTGAGAATTCAGTCCCGAGACAGGGAGACACTTTGATTTTTCTTTTTCCTGTGCTAGTAGATCACTGTAGAAGTAGCACTTAGCAGCTACTTAAAAGAAATTAGAAGAACTGTGAACATCCTTCACAGCTTTTAAATGTAACATCTGATTTTTAAAAAGTTCTGTGTTCAGAGCCTGGGACTATTGCAGACTTCAATAAATTAACATTCCTTAATAAGTATGCATTGAGCTGTTTCTTAGACTCTTGCCATACTGTCCTTGGAGGACATGGATGTCCTTCTGTTTCCTGTAAGGAATGGCATTTTATTTCTTGTTTTGCCAGTCTTCAGCATCCCAAGATCTTTTATTATCTGAACCTTGGAATTTTGAAACACTCTGTCACCTTTACCTCTGTACGGCTTCGTTGAAAATTTCATATTTCTCAGAAAAACGGTGCTGGCACCTACCCAACAGTTGGAGAGAAGAGATTCACAGTAATAGGGATATTAATTGAAGAGTTTGCAACGGTTTTAAGAATGTCTTTTTACCCCGCAATGAATTACACATCTTTGTTCTGCTCCCTTAATACTTCTGACTTCTCTGCTTCCTGTTGTACCTATCCATTACAACTAATGAGCTCTTTTATATTTATCCTTAATTTCGTAAGGGCAAAGAGGATACAGGCTGTGGTAACAACTGAAGTGTTTTGTCTTCCATATGCAATATGGAATCCCAATACAGGATCCTTCCAGCTCCTGAATGCCTGTTTGCTGAACCCTGACAATGAACTCTATTTCCAGTTCTGTACATATCCTAGCAAAAAGTATGGCCTGTTCCAGTGGTGAAGGCATAAATTTGTTTTATGAGTGTGTTACACAAAACACCACAAGCTAGTAGATTCTGATTTTTATTTGGTGGTAATCTTGATCAATAGCAGCTAAACCATTTACAGAAGAAAAATAAATGGAAAGAAAATTTCACATTTATATTCCAGCTGTGCAAAGGGATCTTGGGTTTTCCCCCATTCTCTCCTCCCAGAGCTTGTCAGCAGTAGGAATTCATAGTAATAAAAACCAGACTTATTTCCAGTGCAGGTGTTTCTGGAGTGATTGTAATCTTTTTGATTAACTGCATCTGCAATAGATCTCATCATTACAAGCAAAGCAGAAGTTATGAAGGAAGGTGCCCCAAAAGCAGTGAGCTGGCAATTAAAATAATATGATACGCTTTGGCACATGGGATTCGATGGGAATTTTGGAAATACAGTAAAGGTGGGTCTGAAGATGTCATTATGCCACCAAAATCTTTGAAGCCTGCAGCAACATAATGGATTGGCAAAGGCAAAGGAGCCCAATGTGATTAGGTAGTGCTGAAATCCAGCTTTTGGAGATTAAGCTGCATTACTGAGATCAGGGGCCCTTATCAAACTCAGTCTCAGCAGATTGCTCTAAGTCATCAGGGAAATGGCTGCAGAAAAGTGCTGATTTTGGCAAAATAGCATTTCAGTATTTGTGAAGATTCCTAGGATGACAGCCTTGGAGGCTGGGGTCTGCTTTCCTCATGCCAAGCAGCAACATAATGTTTGGGAACATTACAAACGGAGTGGTCTCACTCTGTATTTGGAACAACAAGATTTAATTGAAAGGGAAATTGATTAACAGTTGCTAATCAAGGCCACATTTTCTTCTAGCCTCTCAGCTGGGGCATGTGAAGTATTTATGAATGGCTGTCATTCCAAGTTGAAGTTTTAGAGAGAGTGGGGTAAATTTGCACATGTAAAATGCATGTGCTGTATGTAACCTGCCTAGAGGTTTTCATGGTCTTTACAGACACAGCCTGAGTAGAGTTGTCACAAAAGGGCGGGACTGGGAAAGGTGAAGTAGACCTGATGGAAACATTGTCCCTTCCTGCTCACCTTCAGTGCTCGTGGCAGATCTTTTTCCAGACCTTTCTTGGTTGCCTGGAACTGAGATTTCTTTCCCCTGATGCTCATCACTGCACTGAGCCCTCCATTCATAACAGGACATCATCCCTACAGAAACCTTCTGAGGTGAGGAGTTACTTCCATACATCCAGATACAAAAAAGGGGGATTATCCAGGACGTGTGTCAGGGCTCCAACCTCTGAGTGCCAGTCCAACCCCCTGTTTCTTGAGATAATCCATCCTGCTTTGTGGTGTAAAATCAGCTGACACCTAGATGTGTGGCACGAAGAATTAAACTGTCCTTTCTCAACCAGAGTCATGGCAGTCCTTTGGCTTTCCCGTCGTCACTTGCAGAGAGACAAATGAAAGGATTCAGTGTCATGCAGCCATGACCCAAAGTCAAAAGGCTGTCTAAGTTGTTACTGGAGGAGATCCAGTCGCAGGAAGAAAAATTCTTGCCAAATCAGCTAGAGAAAGTATGTTTGAACAGACAGATTGTTCAGCCATCTATGCAGCTGGCTCAGTAGAGGAAACAGTTATTCCTGGGTAATTGGAAGCAACTATGTGTATATATGTATAAAAAATAATAATATATATTGGACAATCTTTCAAGCTGTCACTGTTTCTCTCAGTGAGGAGGCTGAATTCCGAGGGTAGTAGGGGGAAGAACTCAAATCTAGAAATTCAGGGTTGGTACCCTCCCTCCCCAATAATCCCCTATTTTTTCATAGAGTATGTAGCTCTGGATAGTGCTGGTGTTTGACACACTCCACCCAGCTGTCCCTGTTCTGTCCTGCTTTAAAAAAAAGCCATACCAGATTTCCTTTGCCTCATCAAATATCATCAAACAGGAAAGGCCTTTTGGTTTAGTGAACCTGGTTGCTAAATCCAGGATGGGATTTCATCAGCAGCTGAGTATCGATGCAGAACCACAGCGTGTACTTGCTAGCAAAACATTTCAAATTCCCCATTCTGCATTAATTTGCATTTTGGGGCTTGGCAGCAGCACCAGATTTTGTATTTTTTTTGGGATAGCACAAGAAGAAATTCTGTTCCTTTTGAAGCATTTACCCTTCCCTGCCAACCTTCTCTGCTGGGCACATGGCAGGGCACTGCTGCTCTGGCCCTGGCTTTTCCAGTGGGGACTGAAGGGTTAAACTGAGCCCCAAGCACTTGTTCTTCCAACACATTCTGCACTCCTCACTCTCCAGGATTTATGGTCATCTAGTCACTTGTTTAAAAGATTATTGGAAAAATATGTAAATGAAAGTTAATAAGTGTAGCAGAGTGGTGTAAAAGCAGACTTACTAGCAACAGGATGCAAGGCTCTGCACATGCTACATTTCTGTTGCTGGAAACATCATCAAAGGGCTTTCCAAGACTGCAAGGCCCAGATGGATTTTACATCTTTATGCACCAGCCCCGAGCCAAAGCTGAATTCACAGGTGAAGCTGACACCACAGCACATGGGGAGGTGTCTGGGTTGTGTGTCTGTCCCTCACCCCGGCTGCAGTTCTGGCTCCTGGGACGAGTGGGGAGGTCTCCTCAGAAAAGCGGTTTTGGGTAGAGCTTTGCTAATAATAATAATTTAAAAAATCAGTGCAAAGGACAGCTTTGCTTCTGCATCGGGAATTTAACGGGGCTTTGGCCTTAAAGCTGAAAATACACATCACAACTATTCTTTTTCCAGGCCCACTGGAACTTTTCCCCCTCTAGAAGTTAAATATCTTCTGCCAGCAGCCCACAGGGCAGTGCAGTAACCATGCTCTTTTCTTCCTTTGCTGGCAAAGGAGCTGTAGACTTAAATAGCCAAACACCAGTGCCACAAACCCCATCTGCTTTCAGCACCCGCACGAATCATGGCAAGGGTTTCTCTGGCAACTGGTGGCAGTGGCCACCTGTCTGGGCAGCTTGACACGGAGCAGAAAGAGCAGAAACCTGTTTCCCCAGGGTATTTTCTGTCCCTTTTGCAGGCTCTGCTCTCCTGAGGGAGCGATCCTCCACAGTGTAACAGATGGAGAGATCTCACAGGCACGATATTCCACACTGAGAACCAAAGACAGGTCTGTGGGTATAGTCAGGTTTTTGGGAAAAGGTCCATATGCCAAAATTCGGGAATTATTATTATTTCAGTGTCAAGCAGTTAGGTATACTTGAGCTATACTCTGCAGAACCCCTCTTGGATCCCAAAACAGAGGCTGTTTTACCAGACTGGATTCTGCAGCCTAGAGATGTAGCCAGAGGCCCCACTAAACTCCCAGTCTGTACTGGTATTTGCCCTCCAATTGCCCAAACACTGCTGATCCCTTTTGCATGGGGAGCAGAGAGTTTGAGCTGCTGCAGAATTCAGCTCTGCCCCGCTCTCTCTGCTGGGAAGGAGCCCCAGCCCTCCAGCAGGCCCCGTGCCCAAATCCATGAGCTCTCCAGGGATCCTGCTGTTCACATTCGTCCTCCTGATCAGGAACCAGATGGGCGTGTTCAAGACACCTTAAATCTGGCCTTTGGAAACCTCAGACTCAGAGAGCCCTTACAAAAATAAGCCCTCAAACAATAACAACAAAACCGGCATGTGACTAAAAGCTGGAGCGAGGCACTGCCAGGATTTCTCTTGGCAACCCGTCACTCGAAGAATCTGCTTCTTGCCACACTTGTGCAAGGCACATTATTGAACATTTCCTGACTATTTGCCCAGGATGCTGTAAATGCTGTCCAAATAGCAGGGTCTCGCCTGCTGCTTTGATACATCTGGCTAAATTGCATTAAGCAGCACGCCAGAGGCTGATGGAGTCCCCACAGGACGTGCTCCGTCTGTCAGGCTCTCCAAAGAGCCCGGGTGATGAATGATAGTGCTAACATTAAACAGCCTGCCTGTGATGTTTTTCAAGTGTCCCTCCCCAGCAGCTCGCCTGCTGCCCTGTCTTCCAGGAGATAACCCAGCACAACAGAACATTACCTCATTAAACAAGCTAGCACTAATTAAAAACAGGCAGGGCATCACCTCCCCTATATTTGCCTGAAGGGTGCCCTCTGCCATTTAAATTCCTCTTTGGAAGATTAATATCCATACACATTGCGAGGAGTGACGTTCTTAGAAGCCTTCAGCTCAGAGCAAATGTTAGATGTGTTGAAAGCGAGCATCAGCAACAAAAGTTTCAGTCATGGGGGCTTCAGATGTTCATGCCATACTCTGAGAGGGCTGTGTGGATATGTGTGTGTGAGGGATCTCTCTGTCCCCAGCTTAGAAGAAATGGAGAGATGTGATTTTGTGCAAATCCCATATTAATACCACCCAGACATATTGTTTAGGCCCAGGTTCTCTATCACTACACTCTACCTGCATATATATAGATATATAGATATATATATATACAC
>VZRV01009344.1:321834-599036 GCA_013398115.1 Falcunculus frontatus
ATATATATATATGTAAGTATTTATTTTCACAGGACACTCACAGCAGAGCCTTCTACAAACATCCTGCCACATCACCTCCTCTGTTCCTCCCATTACTCTGAGTTTCAGAGTAAAGAAAGTCCAGGTAAGAGATGCATTTGGCTGGCCCTTGAATGGATGGAAAGGAAAAGGGGAAAATGAATCATATCCATGAACTCAGAGCTCACTTTTCATGGCACTCAGGTTTTTCTTCCCTGATGGCTCTCTGGTTTATTTTAAGCCAAAGGTTTTAAGTTCAAAAAATGACTTAATTTGGAATAATTTGAAGCAAGCCAGTAGCCTTATTTAAGTCACTTACTACTTAGCTTGGCTTTTATTCCTACAGAACGTTTGACACTGCCATGATTTATGCAGAATTCCCATTGCAGGAATGGGAATGTCAGGCCTGACACATTGGACAGCAGTTTACTTCAGAATTTTACTGCCACTACCTGGCTGGCAAATCTAATCCTTGTTTGGATTGTGTGTTCAGTTCATATTGAAGTGGTCAGTGGCAGAGATATGAATACCTATGGATTAACACTTCTTTCAGGTCCAGAAGCATCATGTTTTAAGAAGAGCCTTTCTAAACAATATTTACTAACCTTAAACAGGTGCAATCTATTTGATTGACAGTTTCACAGTTACTCAAATTACAATTATCTGCAGTTACTATGATTTGTGTCCTTTTTTCTTTTACTTTTCATTTATAAGATGATTCTTGAAGCCACGAGAAGCTTGCTCAGCAGCCCACTGCACTGGAAAACCAGCACAAAAGATGCATTTTAAGTTGTCAAACATCATGTAAAGTAGTCAAATGCAGTTGCCTCTGGGTGGAAAAGCTCAATAGGGTTGTTTGGAGGAGCATGGCAGGGGGAAAAAGTGCTTTAATATCTGTAGTAAATTGTGAACTTAAAACCTTTTGGTTTGAAGTAAACCAGAGAGCCAACAGGGAAGAAAAATGGTGACTTAACTAGACCTAGTTTGTGACCTGAAGAAATGGCTGTCTGAAACGCAGGTGACATAGGCATTAGTTTTAGGTTGTGGTGCCACCTGCACTTTGGCAGTATTTAGTGAAGATTTCTGTACAAAACCCATGTACTTGGTTTTGTACAGAAAGGTGGGGACACATTGCACCTTAATTAGCTAATGTCTTGGGCAAAACAGCCCAAACCACTCAGCAGGAGCTGTAATTTCATCACACATTTAGTGGAAACAGGTACCCTGGAAGAAGGATTCTCATCCTCTGTGCCTGTCTCTCCCCCAGGAAATGTTTGGCTCAGAACCTGAGCAAGGGAATTGAGATTTAAAACTGAAACATCGGGCTTGATGCTCACCTTAATGTGCATGTGGGAGCAGGAGAATGGATTTCAGGAGGAAGAGCCAATTTGGATCCTTGCCCAAATCTTAGTCCCCAGTATCAAGGCTCAAGAATGATCAGGTGCAATAATAATAATAATAGTAGTAATAATAATAATAGTAGTAATAATAATAATAATAATAATAATAATAATAATAATAATAATAATAATGTTTCTTATTTCTGTTCTCCAATATCTGTTTCCTGCCAGTGTTCAAAGTGAGACTGTCAGGTACTCCGAGAACATCTGTTTTCTAGCAAGACCCAAAGGATCAGGAAGATATTATCCTGATATCTTTTTATCAGGAGACCATCAGTCCAGTTTTGGAAGGTCATCTGGAGAGGGCAGGCAGCCCTAGCAAAGCTGGCAGCCTCTTGAGGTGCTTCAGTCAGAAGTTACAGCACAATTTCACTGGGTTCTTGAACCTTACAGCTCCCCATGGACTCCCACCCCTCCATTTATAGTGGTGTTCAGACTTGCAGTCAAACTCTTTTTATTCATAAAGCATTCTTCTTGTTATGAGTATGATCTGGAACTCTTCATGATGCTTTCAAGTGTAACAGGTTTAAAGAACTAAACAAACCCAGGCAATAAATGGCTTTTTCAGTTTGCTTTTTGAATAATCTGCAATAGTCATAAAATCAAAGAGGAAATAATAAAATCCAGTATTCACACACGTTATTAACAAAGTGGAAATGGCTTTTAAAAGCTCTCTGCCTCCGTCTGTGCTGTATCCTTGGGAATTCCTTAAGAGCTCCTTTAAGGGGTATAAGTGGCAAAAGTTGTGGTAGAGCAGAGCAGATTTCTCTTCTTCACTGGCAAGACCCTCACCTCCATCCTAAAACTGACTGGTTCCATATTCTCACCCCCTCACACAAGGAGACAACTGTAAATTAAAATGACACAAGGAGATAATTGCAAATTAAACTTCTTGCTCCTGTGGAAATTGCTAAAGGAGAGGGTAGAATTTGCTGATCTCAGAGTTTTTGGGCAGATCAGATAATCTGGCACTACAAATATCACACATTACATGCCTGTCCCTTGGAAATAGGTGCATCTAGTTTGCAAATTCACCTTGAGTTACTGGTTAGCTGTTGCTCTTCTCTTCCATTCTGCAGCCATAATAATCACGAGGCCATGATATACCAATTCCTAAAACATCCTTTCTCCCTTCTCAAAACTAGGCCATCTTCTACCACCATTCTTCTGTCTTATAACCTAAAATTCAATGAAAAATTTTGACCAAGACCTTATTTCTTCTTTGCTTCATCAACCGCCCTAGTAGAAGAAATATTTTTTTTCCTTAGTGATACAGTACCAAAGGAAGCTCCCCCATTGTGCCATTTTCCAAGCTGATGGCTAACACAGTATTCTAGCACGTCCCTGTTGTGCACAAGGAGGTGTGATGAGATGTAGAAGGACAAAACAAAGCTACTGTTGCCTGACAAATGTTTCCTGGGAGCAGGACAAGGAGGATGCACCATCCTACAAAGAGGAGTCTGGCGAGCCATAGCAGGGGGTAGGTCACGTCATTCAGCTCTGTCCTGACAAAAGCAGATGCCGGGCACATCTAACTTTCCAATGCACCAGGAGACAGTGTTTTCACAGCCCTCCTTGCTTCACTCATCAAGGTAATTGGTTTCAGCTGAAATCAGCTCCCGTCCCTCAGAGCTGCCTCCTGGCAGACCAGGCACCTGCACTAACTAACAGAGGCCTTTTTAATTTAATGCTTCTGTTAATACATTAAGCTGCTAAGCAAGTTCCAAACTTTTAACAGTTCTGTATCAGCAAGGCTTCCAGAAGTTCTGTTTCTCTCCAAATGAGTGAAGTCCTTCCTGAGCCTCTGGCACTTGATGGGAGCTCACAAACACCCCTGGCCTGCAAAGCTGCATGAAGATGTTTGTTACTGCACCTGATGGACAAACTCCTGTAATCCACGTTCCCTTAGTGCAGAAACTGCTCCATCCCACCTAAGAAGCTTGTTTGAATGCAGTCATGTTGTTGTGTTAACTTCTTTGAGGCCTTTAAATAACGTAAGACTTGCAAACGGAGTTGAACAGAGAATGTTTATCTCATTGGCAAAAAATTGTGGATCTCAAGCTTTTTCCCTGCTGGGAGTCATTACAAAACCAGAAACAGCTCACAATAGCCTGAATTGATTCCCCTGGGATGTGGTAAAGCCCATCTTCCATCCTGGCCAGGCCTCACTCGGGATATTCTGAGTTGTCTTGGTGTTAAGTAACAGACGCCTTTCTGAAGAGCTTTAACAAAGACATTTTCCAGCAGAAGACACGTCAAAATGGTCCTAACCAGACCTTACAATAGAGCCAATCAGTCACACATTTTGGGAGGTTCAATGGTTAATTCCAACTTCCAGCTCTGCTGCAGGAAGGATTTGACACAGCTGGGTCTGGTTAAATAAGAAACTTGAGATGACACCATTGCAGGCCTAAACATTAGCCCGGGTTAATGGCAACAGATCTCTCTCCCCTCAACACCAAAGGTAGGAATCAAAGCAGTCTTGGCTGTGTCTTGCTCATTTGCAGATCCAGGATGTGTCGGGCTGTACTGCACAAATCCCTGAGCACAGCCTCAGGGGTGACCTTTATTTGCATAATTAAATGGGGCACCTCTCTACCTCTGTTTCTCACTGGTGCTTAGACTCCCTATTTAAACACCAACCTTCCAATTCCTTTCTAAAGGGGAAAATAATTCCCCACAAGCCCTCCAGGACATAAACACAGCACTAACCTTCAGATAGAAAAATTTACTTGCCTAAGAAAGCTTTTCCAGAGAATGAACTAGTTCCTGACTGTAGAATGAGAATTTAGCCATATAAACTCACTTTGGGGTCTGTAGTACAGGATATGAACGTGAATGAAACGTTAAAAATACGAGTCGAGAATAAAAGCTCTCCCTAAATCTCCCATATTGTATAAGCTGCTATGAATTAAAGCCCTTTCAGCCTGACTTTTAGTCATCAACATAATTATTTAGGAACATTTTCCAGACCAGTGTTTTTTACAAGTATTTTAACAACCTGCAAATCAGGAAACTGTAAATCAGAGAAATGAACTGAAATCAGCAATCACAAGGCAGGAGGCCCCTGGCTGAGGCTGTGACAGTGAATAGTGGCAGCTTTGCTCCCTTGCTTGCCAACTCTGGGAATGGCTGCTGGGGATAGGCCTGAGCTAAAATCCACCAGAGCCTGGGGCTCAACAAGGTTGAGAGAGTTTGACTGCAGTGCCCTGGGCCAGAGCATGCTCACATCCCGTTCTTGCTGTGAAAGATGGGGCATTGGTTTGGGTTCTCTCCTTCTTCCTCTCCAAACAGGACAAACCTAGAACTAAAAGTTCTTTGCAAGCGTCTTCTTCCTTTCCCCAGAATGAATCAGTTCTGCTTCGCTTTCATACACCAAATTGAGGCAATAACTTCATAAACCTTAGGCAGGGCAAACTATAAGTTTTAGCGCCAAAAAAATACGACTGAGTGTTTTCTAGAGGTGCACCCCATCATCAGCCTGGCTCAGCCTCACCTCAAAGCAGAATACAGATCCCTGTGCCATGCTGTAAGTATGGCCTAAGTTTTGCTGGAAATGTTTTTTGTAGTGAAGTGAGACAATTTATTCAAAAGTGTTGAATACTGGGGGATTCTAATTCAGCCTTTGCAGATGTGGTTGAGCAGCAGCCCTTGGGTTCAGTGGTCAGCAACCTGTAAGGCAGATGTCTTTGACAAAGGATTCATGTGCCAGAAACCAAAATCACACCTGTCCCATGATTCTGGCATGGCACAAAAGGGGGCCAGTGAAGTCCCTGCTCTGTTCTGTTCTGTCTGGAAGTGAGGTGATTCAGTTATAAGAAAAGTCTCTATAAAAATGTGGTACAATGAAAAAAAAACTTATGCAAAAATAAACAACAGCAAAAGAAAATCACTGTATTTTTTCTTTCCTAGCTGGTACTTACCAAAGATGTCACAAGAGGACTGACACTGCCCCCCTTACCTCCAAAAAAGTAATTTAAGCCTTGCAGAACCACTTATGTAGCCAGATACCTGGAGCTGCATTAGTGCTTACTCACACTTGGCTGTAACCCCAGCCAAAGAATGCATAAAAGGTGAGTTCCAGGAGCTCCTCTCTCAGAAAAGGACTGAGGTGGGGGAAAAGGATGAGAAGAAGACAAATCAATTGTGAGTTTTACTCTTTTCTGAATAACAATATTCCTCGTACGAGTCTGAGAAGAGCCTTTCTATTGTTTCTGAGAGGCTTTTTTTCCACTCCTCATTCTTCCTCTAGAGTTTTCCCTAGGCTTTGCAAGTTTCTGTCGTAGCACAGAATAGGTCAGTGTTCCCTAAATCTAAGTGGTGGCTTTCCTTGCTGAACTTCCTTCCATAAGGAAAATGCATTGGGATTACCAGGAGGGCTGGCAGCAATTTCCTAAACAGTATTTAAAAAGTTTTTAAAAAAAAAACAAATGAAAAATCTTAGCAAATAACACACACAAAGATATTCAGCACTCCCATCTCCTTGCACAGGAATGCTGGCAGCTGCTGCAAGGAGCTGAAAAAATCATCATTATACTCCAGGCAGCTTGAAACCAAATAATATGCACTCACAAAAGGTTTTCATTTTGGAGCTATTGTGCCTGGCCTGTTTGGGAGGAGGGGAGAAAGAGACCTATTGTCTCTTAAAAAGCAAAATAGTGGCCTGGTTTTAGTTCTGCAGGAATGGAGCGATCTGTGTGCTGTTACAGTCAAGACATCCTCTCTGCAGCTCTCGCTCCCTGCTCCACTGAGTTTGCAACTGGTTTGCCAAATCCCCACAGGGTGAGAGGCCTTGCACTCCAGCTGTTGGAGAAGGAATATCCCCCACTGCTCAGCGTGATAGGAGAGTAATAAAAACATCATTTCTAATAGGAAAATGATGCTTGCAGAAGCAAATGGAGGCTGGTTTTACAGAGAGGGGGCTTTGGGAGGGACAAAGCCATCCTTAGCAGGCTTGGGGATCAGAACTTGAAAACAGCAAGAAGTGCCCCAGAATCTCTCAGATCTAGGCAGATAGTGAACCTTTATAGGCATTTGTGCTTGCTGTCTAAAGTCCTGTCAAACTTTTAATGGACACTACAATTCTTTATGAAAAAGTTGTTTAGGAGCTTTCTAGAAGAGAAAATACTCCTCTATTCAAGCAATTACTGCAACTTTTCTCAGCCTCCCTTTTGTTCCTGACCACTCTTCTAAACAAAAGCAACTTTTAAAGAAAACTACTGACTGTAGGCACAAAGCATCAACAGAATTTCAGCTCTGTCTTTGTCAAGGACTTAACATTGATCACAACTGTGAATACAGACCTGTTGAATGACACTTTTATAAGTCAGTTTTTCGTTGTACAGCCTTGCTCCGGCACCCTTAAAAATATGTAGGAAAGATTGTACCAACACTGTAAACTCAATAATTATTTCATCATGGCCTATCTCGCCCAAGCCTGTTCATAGAAGCTCTCATCATCTTCCAGAGAAATGGATTTGTAAGGGAAAAAAATTCACCGAGAAGGGAGAAAATGTGAATTTGTTGCATGGGCTCGGAACAAAAGCTTGAGGTTCCGATTCCAAAGCACTCTCTCTCCAGCTGCCTCACGCTCTGGGCAGCAGTCTCCAGGAGTTGTTCAGCATCCATGTGTTTCACCAGTCAGCCTTTGGAATAACAACATGCTCAGTAGGCTTCTCTACCCTTATCTGTCCAGGAAGTCCCTTTGCAGAGAATTGCTCTTGGCAGGGAAAGTGTCAGCGCGGTGCAGCCGATGAGATCACCGTGAGTTACCCCTTGGCTTTGCTGGGATCCCAGGCTGCCTTTTTGGAAGAGAGCAAAGAATTGCGCCCTTTCTATTGTTTTTGTACAATTAGGTCATAATAATTCCGCTTCGTATCTCGATGAAAAGAGAGGAAGTATTCAAGGGGTCTTGCCCAGTCTTTTTTAGGTGAAATACACAATTGAAAATCCTTGTTCTCGAGCTTTTCCTCAGCATGAGGAACTCAGAACTGTAGAAGTAAAATGTTTTGAACATTTTGAGTGCATTGTCCTCTTGCGGTAAGTGCTCCTTTCCCAAAACTCAGGAACTAAGATGTGCCACCAACTATAAACAGAAGTGATTCAAACTAGTTTGTGAGCGTCTCTGCTTACATGAATTTAGTGCTAAAAACATTTTCATCATTTAAAAAAAATAGGGCCTTTTCCCCACTTAAATAATCTCAGCTATACTTAGATATTGATCTTATAATTAAGGAACAAAGGCATTAATCCCTTCCATTTGTGTTCAGCTGTTTTTAATGAAGAGCCTTAAGTGTAACATCAGAACAATTTGGACTCCTGGGATGTGTAAGCACATGGTGTCTCTTTCCAAACAAGGTTCACAGAAGTTGTCTCATTTGAAGCACCAGGACAGCAAAAAAATAATAATCCTATGAAGAAAAGGAAATAAACTGTAGGATTTCATATGTTTTTCATTGGTCAAAACATGATCGTACTAAGAAAATGGACAGGTTGAAAACTAATGTTTTGAACTTCTCAACACCAGGATTAAACTCCTGTCTTTGAAACTGTAGGAGTTTGTCCTGTGAAACAGAAACAACTACTTCAGCAATGAGCATTAAAGGATCTATTATGATACTTTAATATCTGGTCTGCTTGCATTCAGCTGGGCACAGTGGTATAGGCATGCACTGGTTGCTCATTGCAATGATGTTTCTAAACCCAGATTCATATATAAAGTGGTCTGAAACATCCTCTCTCTTCCTTTTGGGATACTCATGCTGTCCTGGGCCTTTTCCACTTAGGGAGAATAAAGGAACCTTGGCGTGTTTCTGGCATCCAGGGAGAATGATGTGAAAATATCTTTGGATCAAGGCTGTCACTTTCTTTCTCCAGACTGTTTCATGCTCAAACGTTTTGTGAGCCTTGGCTCAAACACTTTGCATTTCAGATCGTATCCAAGCTGGCTTTCAAAAACACCTGGCATCAAAATCTTTGAAGATGCATTGCAGATTTGTGATGCTTTGGAAGGTCCTTCTGCAAGAACAATGTTGGTAGGAGAGATGGGACCAGAAGTATCTCTTAAGTCAGATGTTTTGTAGGACAAAGGACAAATAAAGCTCAGTTAAACAGTGGAAAAAACCTTCAAACAAACAAATCCCCAGTTAGTTAGTTCTATGGATAGAGGACCTACAGGGAAAGGACAGGGATTTGGGAGCATGGAACTTCTGAGCTCACTGAGATGTGGCCAGAAATCCTCCAAATTTTATGAAATAAGTAAGTCTCTTACATTGCCTTGATTATTTGAAAAATTAGTATTTCCAACTTATTTTTATAATGCTGGAAAGAAGTGTTAAGGCGAAGGATTGGACCTCCATGACATCCTTGCAAAAAGCCACAGTACATAATTCTCTTCAGAAATATACTGAGCTGAAAAGACTCAAAGGCATGAAATAGGCAGAGTTTTTGTCATGGGGGACAGGGTTCAGAAGTTCTTGGTTTTGAAGTTATCAGTGGATGTCTCTTTTTTTTTCCAGAATAGAAGGATAACACAGTTTGTTTTGCTCATAATGATTTGTATGAACTTACATTAGAAATAATTTCCTTCTGATGAAATTAAAACTGCATCCTATGTGGAATTTGAAAGAATTCCGGATGCTCTTCCAATGTTGTTAATTACTACTGATGAGTTGGTTCTGCAATATCTAACCGTTGTGAAGAGCAGTGGAACATTTGTAAGATTAAATGGAGCTGGTGTCAGTCAGTCTGACACTTTTATTTATTCAAAGGACAAGGTTATATCCCAAGAGTCTTCAGACTGTTGCTCAGCGTATGACCTCAAAGAAGCAATGCCGAGAATGACCCAACACAATGAAATTCGTGAGCCCATGAGACAAGACAAAATAATTGACATATCCAGAAACCCCAGATGTTGCTGACTTTAGCTGAGATCAGGTTTGAGGTTTTAGAAACCTGTTGATAGTGAATGAGAGATTTTTTTAGAAACACAGAGAGGAAACTTGCAACTGAAACTCTGTGTATAGAGGCTGAGAGGGCTGTGGCGGAGACAATTGTTTGTCTCAGAATGAGAAGGCACCTTGTGCTGAGAATTAAAATACAGGTGGAGGATGAGTTAAATGACAAGTCAGATAATAAAACACGATAGAGATGACAGGAGAGGAGAGAGTTATTAATAATGTGAATGCACTTTACAAGAATATCCATGTGTGGAGAAATGAGTGAGCAGGATTAAGGATGAAAGTGGAAATTACAGTGCAACTTTAAAGAATTAGAGAAAATACTGTGATCTCTTCAATAGTGAGGTGGAAAAAAGAGATACTGGCTGTAATCCAGACAGCTCAGCTGTTTTGTAGAAATACCACATTTTGAGGAGCTTTGAGAGACAATTACAGTTCTCAGGACCAATAAAGCACCAGGGGCTGATAGTGTTCCTGCTGCATTATTGAAAACAGGAGGGTCTACATGGACTCAAAGGCTTTTGAAACTGATTTGGTTTGGAAACTTGAATAAATTCCTAGTGAATGTGCCCAATTCTCTAGAAGGGAGAAACCAGAATGGAAGAAATGTCGCAGTATTTTCCCATCTTTGTACAGCCTAATATGTCCTAACTGCTTTATAAAAAAACCTATTTTTGTTCATAGAGAGGAGAGACTTCATCCATTAAGAGCTCAGGAGAGGACAGGAATGTGATCAGGATATNATCTCTCTCTCTCTCTATATATATATATATTTATCTATATCTGTGTGTATGTTTGCTCTCTAGCTTTTAGGGAGATATAGAAATCTTGTGTATTTGTCACAAATTGACTTACAGCAGAAAAAGGGTCAGGGTGGCTGAGAAAAATGAATTAGAAAGGTGCAAATATGAATTGATTGTAATGGCAAATGTTGCACATTCTGCTCTGTTTGACCTCAGTGAAGGGTTAAGTCAGAGAGATGCTTTAGCATCGTTCCTGTAACTTTTAATATGACTGGGTGGGATTAATGCACTTGTGAAATTCTCAGAGTGGTGTGAATTTGAATGGTTTACATTTCCTTTTTGACCATTGTGGTGAGTTAGCTGTCATGAGAGAGAAATACAGCTCAGAAGAGAGTTGTAGACCAGAAGGTACTGCAAATAAAAAACCCAACTCCAAAGAGTACTTAAATTTGAAGGGAATAAAGCCCAGTTGTTAGCTTAAGATCATCTTGGGAATGCTTTTCTGGGAGTCAGAAAATACTCTAGATTATGTTGATATTAAAGGGTTTGAACACCTCAGAGGAAACTGGGGCTTGTTAAGAGTGATAATGATGTTACTTTTCCTGAAAGTAACATTTAGGTCCAAAAGAGTGAGAGAGACCAAGCTGCAGAGCTCCAAGTTGTTTGATCTCTACTTAGGTGGAAGAATGGTCGCTAAATAACTTGAACAAAGTCCTGGGATAGGTTTTTGGAGAATGTAGGGGAAAATGTGCGGAGAAGATTTAATAAAGATGAGCTTGAAGTCTGTAAAGAACTTGATATAGTAAAGGTACTGAAATCCCTGGCCAGCGTGTTGGCAGAGCCAACATTTAGGATGATGGAACACAGAGCAGCCAAACACTTCTTGAAAGGCTGTTCTCATGGTATTTGACCTGGGTGCTGATCAAAGAGACAGCATGACTGAGCATGACCAAGAGCCCTTAATGGGAACTAGTAACAATGGAGAAAAAAATGCCCTAATGGAAAAAAAAAAGCCCTTGACAGTCTTAGCAAACTATGGAAAGAGCCAGGGAATTTTTGGGCCTCTAGAGCTAGTAAATAAGTAACTTGCACTGCATTAAAAGCTGGATGTTGTAACAGGGTTTCTATAATGGCAGATATGATGCAGTTAAAGTGCGCTGGGAATTTTCCATGGAGTAGGTTGGAAGGTAGACCTGACCCAAATATTAGACATCAATGTGAAAATCAGGGCAAATATATTTGGGAAGTTTTAAAATAGTTTAGAACTATTGGACCAAGAACTGTGAAAGGAAGCAATTTGGCTGGAAGTCTGGTTGGTGATTATTAGAAGGGTTCTGATGGCTGCAGCTTTGGTTTTCATGTGAATTTTTACATAAAAATTGTCTCTGCTGGAGATAAGGAGC
The DNA here is from genome assembly GCA_013398115.1 of Falcunculus frontatus. Taxonomy (NCBI): domain Eukaryota; kingdom Metazoa; phylum Chordata; class Aves; order Passeriformes; genus Falcunculus; species Falcunculus frontatus. Next base: position 333,357 of record VZRV01009344.1, read on the forward strand.
TGTAAATGCACCACGCTGGGGTAATTCTGACATGACTGTTTGACCTTAATCTGTTTCTTCACTTGCATTTGTATTCTAACCTTCTCAACTAGCACAATGTTTTTATGACTTGGACTTACTCTTTATGCTGTTCACTTGTAGGAGCACTTCTGTCCTTAGCTAGCCTGAAAATTGCAGGGATTCTGGGATATGAGCCAAAGTTCTCCGAAGCTCCTGGAAACATTTGTGGATGAGGCTCTGTCATACGGCTGTTTGTCAGGACTGAAGGTGTTCACGATTCTCTGCCAGCTTCAGACTCTCCATGTTGACCTAGACTGGTAGAACTGACCCCTTCATATTTTTCATTGCTCAGATCTTTTTCTTCTACACTGACATGCAATCAAATCAACATTAAGTGATTGTTTGGTTTCCTGAGAATATGTGTGACTGCATCCTAGGGGAGGTGATAGAGACGTTTTCTAACTCCAGAAATACTTTGGTTTAAATTCTTGATGTGCTGTGATTGTGGGTAAGTCCTCCTTTCCAGTATCCTTGTTTGGCAAAAACCCCTTATCATATGTATTTTAATTTTAATNATCTATATCTATATCTATATCTATATCTATATCTATCATAACCTATAATCTATCAGTATATATGTACATATACAAACATATTCATACCTATGTACCTGCACATTTACAGGCACAAAAGGCTCAGTTTATTATGCTGTGATTTCCCTCTCAGCTCACCCTGGCTCTTTGCTCGAGCTCTGTCACAGCCCCTCTTGCAATGGCTTTTCAACTCAGAACTTTTCTCCACATCCCACTTCCTCTTCATGGATTTAAAGGACAGATTGTTCTCCCTCCAGTGGCTTTTGTTCCCATGACTCTTTCTCAGACTTTTGCATTAGCCATTAGTATCCTGTTGCCCCCGATAGCTCACTGAACTTGGTCTTGAGTCAATGGTCTTGTTTTGAGCCGATTAGAAAAGATTTCCTTTCCTTTATCAAAGCTAAACAAAAACAAGGAAATTAAATTAAATGCAAAACTATGTTTGAATAACAGTAGGGCTGTGACATGAGGCAGGAAGCTCAAAGATAAGGCTGATGATCTGCCCAGAGCTGCTGCAGGAATGAAGGCCAGAATGTCAGCCATGATCCAGCATTTTTGTGGGGTTCCATCACCTGTCTATCAGAGCAGTGACTGCCCAGAGTAAGAAAATAGAGTCTCTGGACTGGGCTGGGAGGAAGGGGATGTGTAATCTTCCCCTGTGCTGTTCACCACTGCTCTCTGCAGGCTGAGAGCTGGTGCCTCCATGCAGTGAGTGCAGCACGTGCTCTGGGAGCAAAGGGACCTCTCACAGATGGGAGATCTAAAAGGGCCTCTAATCTCTGTCCTCACGGTGCCCATCCCTCATGAATGGATGAAATAATGTCTGTTGGGCATTTGGGGCTGCTTCTAGGGTAAGAAACATTGCTAAACTGTGCATCTTCTCTGCTGTTGTTCAACAGCTTTATTGCTCATCCTTCTCTGATATGTATTTTTATAGCCTTATGCAGGGACAGAGGGCAAATATCCATTTATTCTGTCCTTCCCTCAGTTCCCTTGATGAAAACTGAAAATTGTGTCTACAGCTGATGTTAAAGGAGCTGGATTATTGCTATGGTGGAAATCATCATGTTAGTAACTCGAGTATATCTACTGTAGTGACTTCAGTTGGAAATTAGAGTTATAAAGTGTCCATTCATCCTACACCTTATGAAGACTGCTCACACTACCCCTCCATGCTGGCGTCTGATAATTTGGTAGAGAAATAACTGGGTGTTATGGCTTTAAATACATTGAACTGTCCCATAGTTTCACTTTGCTACAATTTCTGTCCTAAGTAGGAGTTATGATGCTCATATGCTCACCAGCAGACTGAGAGCCAGGCTCAGAGCTGAAGAAGGCACAAAGAAAGCTTTTCACTCTGCTAGCAAGTACTTGGTCATAGAAACACTGGGGAAGGCAGAGGGGAGTGAGAAATGCACAGTAAGAGCTGTAGATCCTTTGGCTTCCATCCATTTTCTAAGACATGAGGTAAATCTTCCTTTTTTTATAACATGAATCTCTCCATCATCCTTACTTTATCTGAGCTCGTTTCAATTGCGCTGACTCTAAATATTGCTTTGGCTATTTATTTTTAAATAATGTGTTTAAAGTTCTTTCAAGAAACAGAATATTTGATTGAAATTCAAGGGAGGGCCCTCTGTTGGAGCACTGCTGACAGACAGCTGTAAGGACGAAAAAGCCGCAGCTCTGGTAATAAAGATAAAAGGAGCTCAAAACATGAACTAACTTCCTCACTTGCTATAAATTCAGCGTGGTTTGTTTCTTTCAGATTAATTGAACACTGGCAACTTCCAGTAGTTTTTGTTAGGAGGTATTGCAGATATTTTGCTTGGAAAATCTTTTTCTCAATTAACCATTTTGGCAAAATATGTGGACCTGAGGGGGATTATGGACAATTTCAAACCTCATATAAAGATGTATAATGCTTTAAAATGTGCGGTGTTGCTGGACTGCTGGCTAGTCAGAACATGCTGGGGCAACTTTGGTGAAGAAATGTCCCAATCCAGCAAAGTTCAGCACCCTGGAAGTGGTCACAGGAATTAAAACTCCTGTAGCTGAGTGTCAGGGCTTGGCCCTGCAAGTGCTGACAGTGCCCAAAGACAGCCCTACTTGGAAGTCTGACACCTCCCTGTGCAAAGCAGGTGTTGGCAGGAACTGGGGGTTCTTTGCCCGTGTTATCTGTGGCTGTTATCAGTGAAGCCACTGCCAGAAGGATGGAGACTATAAAAGAGCACATACCAGTGACCCTTAAATTATAGAGACGCCTAAAGCTTGGGACCACCTGGAAGATGATGTTAGGAGGGAAACAGAGATGATTGATGGCTTTCTCCTTTTTTAGTGTCCTGATTGCTGTTGTCATTCCAAATGCCCACCCTTCACAGCCTTATCCTGCTCCATCTCAGCATCAGTTTAACAGCATGGATGGCTTCCTTTGCCTGCGGCCATTTAGGGCTCATCCATCTGGAAAGACCTGCCACAATGCGTGTGAGAACTCACCTCGGCAGGAAGGAATACCAGAAACTTTGCCTTAATGATTGACAGAGTCCCTGTGATCACAGTACACAAGCTGGTATCCTGTGTGCTTTTCTCTCCTACCCCCGACTGGGATACATCCTGTGTGTTTGTTTTTTGCTGTTTTCCCCCTTCACTGGAACAGAGGAGAGAGTTGTTAAAACCCTGTTTTGATTTACTCTTCTCCCTGTGCAAACCACTGTGTTCTCCTTCATGGTATTTGTTCACAGAAGATCTCGCAAAGCTGAAGGGCAGGTGTGTTTTTCAGAAGATAAGTACACCTTGTTTTTCTTTGCTTAGCTGTTTTCCCTGACTCCAATGCTGGAAGAGTGGTCCCTGACCTCTCTCCCTGATCTCTCTCTCCCTGATGCTTCTTCTGGCAAGATCAGATTTTCTTGGCATGACTTGAAATTCCCCCTGCTATGTTCCTTTGAGTTTTTATTCACTTTTTGGGCACACAATGCAAAGAAGGGACCAACCATGCAAAGAGGGGACCAGCAGCAGAACTACCCAGTGGAGAAGTGGGGATGACTGACCCAAGCAAAAAATAGTGCTCCTTCCTCTGGCACAGGAAAAAAGAAAAAGAAAATCACATGGGAAGTATCTCAAAGCAAAACCAGTGAGAATTTATGAATTAGAGTCCCCAGAATACTCTTGCTGTGAGTTGGTGACCAAAAAAGCTCTTTAAACAGCAGTGTCATATGACAAGTGCAGAGCCTAAGACTGTTCCCCATTTGGTTTTGGTTACTTAATACAAGCTAGATTGACAGAAAGCTCTTCAATGAAAGGCCTTAAGGAAGAACATATTGTTGATCTGGAAAAGCTGATAAACAACTGGCAGCCATGCATGGTATTTTCATGCTAAACCAAGATAAAAAGATTCCCTCCCCATTCTCCCCCATGCCCCCTTGTTTCTTTTCGGGATAATGTGAACACATGTTTTTCTCCCCATGAAAGGGACATGATTTTGATCAAGGCTTTGGCATGTCCAGCAAGCTTAAAGCAATTTTTGTGTTTGCAAATAACAAAAATGATCCTTTTAAGATTGGCAGCCTCCCACCCTCGCATGGAACAAACCACCTCACAGCTCTGACTGTGACACACAGGCCAGTGAGCCACAGGGAGTCTGCATAGCACTGCTGAAACCTGATCGTCTCCTCAAATTGAGTTTTGTAACCAAAGCAGTGGCTCTCTTCCTCCACAGTCACATCCAGGGAGCTCTCATGCTTTACACCAAATAATAATTAGCCTGCCACAGCCTGTGTGACACTTAAAAATGTCTTTACCAGTACCTAAAGACTCATCACCGACTTTCCTTTATTTCCAATTAAAATAAACATGCATTAAGTAAACATTCACTGTCAAGTTCTAAATGTGAATTACTGCTGTGTGCTGTTTGTCAGGCCTCGTTCTGGGACATGTTGCTTATGATCTGCCCCGGCGTTTGTTACATTTTCCCCTGTAAGAGTGTTTGGATATTTCATCAATCATGCGTGCAAGTTCCTTTGCCGTCTTTTGAAGGACTGATGTGGTTTCATTTATAAAAACCATGTTGAGAACATGTTTCCTTTTAAAAAGTGAAACCTCTTCTTAGCAGTGCTTCATAGGGAAGTGGCAGGGACAGAAAACAACTTTAGCTGGTCTTGAGGAGGTTTCTCTGCTCCAGAGAGTTTTTCAGTTCTCCATGCAAGCAGCCAGGGCAGCCTTCTTGAAGGGCTCGTGGTAGCAATTAGGTCACTGTACGTGGATGCCACAAAGTGCAAGCAGTTCTGACAAAATCCAGGTCTAAACATATGCTTGGAAATTTTCCACTGTGCAGAGACGGAAAGAAGCGTTTCGGTGGTCTAGAACATTCCCAAAGATACACAAGATAGTTTAAAGGAAGATGTGAAGGAATTCTGGTGTTAATGGATCATCCCCACGCAGTCTTGGTGTGCCTGCCCTTAGGTGTTGGGGGGAAAGGTTTTCTCTGCTTTTAGCCTCAGGCAATTTAATTTCTTCACTGAAAGGGTGGTGAGGCGTTGGAACAGTCTTCCCTGGGAAGTGATGGAGTCATCATCCCTGGAAGTGTTCAAGAAACACCTGGCATCTGTTCGGTGAGTGGATTGCAAAGAATAGCTTATAGGGAAATTCTTGATTAAAAAAATGGGTTAATGAATTCATTTGAACTCACCATGAGTTCATGAGACTAATGAACTAATCCCAAGCAGTGACTGTGAAGCTTCTCTGATTGTCCCTCCACCTTGACTGGTATTTCAATCCAGAATTTGATGGACATCTGGGCAGAACAGAAATAGAAAATAAAAGGTGCTGTGAGATGCCATGTGTCTTGGCACAGGCTTTTGGCATTGGGGCCGGGAGGCTGTGCATCAGTGTGGCTACATGAGCTCATGTCTGTGCAGTTCACATGCTCCCACTTCCCAGTGAAACAGGAGAGGGTGCCTTGGCATCGCATGAAGAAGCTTTTTGGTCCCTTTCAAATGTCAGCTTTCCCCCTGGAGACTTGTTAAGCACAAAATGACAGTGTCCCCAGGTCATGCATTACTCAGCAGCAACATGAGGTCCCCAGATGTGCTGTGCCTCCAGCTCACAGGATGTTCTTTGTCCAGGGGACGTGGTTCCAGTTTTTGGTTTGGTTTTGTTTTAGTGCATCTGGCTAAAAAGGGCAGGAGCCAACGCACTGATTTGACTTGAACTTGAGGCATCGTTCTCAAACACAAAGATCCTCCCACTTTCATTCTAGCTTGAGCTCTTGAGGAGAATAAGATCTTCTTTCAGTTCAGTTTGAAATTGTTGTAGCATATGGACGCGTTTAGGGATGGCAAGAAGGATCACCGTGCTTTGTAATAAGTGAAGATTTAAAAACTGAGTGCTCTTCCAGCTGTACATGTGCGAGGGGCAGATCCACTTATAGATTTATCAGGCACAGAACACACAAAGAGGTGCTTGTACCCCATCCAAAGCTTCTTACAAAGCAGTTTAGTTTGCACAGCTCTGAGTCTTCGCTGTGAGTTCATCTTCCTAGAGTGCTCCACAGCTTCATTCACAGCGCTGTGTTCCAGTTAACTCCATTGATTTCATCAGAGATTGGTTCCTTTTTCCTGTCCCGACACATCCATATGGCATAAGCTTTTTTTTTTTTTTCTGTCACATAAATATAAAATAATGAAGCAAGGCCCAGGGGTATGCCAGAGAAAATGAACTCAAGATGTCAGCTGGCTTTGTGGAAAAAGGAAGATGGATTTTGGCCCAGCTAGAGGTACTGCATTAAGGGACATATGAGGGATGTTGCAGGATTACTCTGGGATACCATCAACAGTAAGAAGAGAAACTGATTGTCTTCTAATGGAACTCTCCTATGAGAGAGTGAATCCTGAATTCTGAAACATCTTTGAATTGCTTAGGACTGCCTGGGAAGTGCCCTCAGTGTTGCTATCCCTTCTTCCAAGGCAGGTGCTGTTGTGTCACCTGGTCTGGGGGCTCTCTTCAGTCATCTCTCATCACTGCTGCTGATTAAACTTCCTAATCAGGATTAGACTTTGTGATCAAACATTTGTCTGTGCTGCTGCTCATAGACAGACTCAATGGTTTCTGTAAAAGAATACGGGACCAGCAAGGAGATCCAAAGGTAAGAGGAAAGGACTCAGACTACAGTCATGTTTTCCAAGAATTTGTGATTCTGGAACAAGTAACAGAGCCAGCAGGATTTATATTAAACGTATGATGAAATAACCCCAATTAAGGTGAATGTTGTGAATTCTCTGTTAGAAAGAGACATGGTGAGATGTTTTCTAATAAACATCACTAATTTGGATAAAATAAACCATCAGTGGGGCTGCAGTCGGTAAAACTGGCCTAGTTTAAGAAAGCTCACTGCAACATTGACCCAATGAACTGTGCATCAGGGGCAGGATTCAGCCCTCCATCATCAGTAGGCTGATGTTCAGCCTTCTCAGTGCTCTTGTCTGTGTGACAGGCTTGACTTGTGTAAGTAGAAATCTGGAAAACGTCTTAAAATCCTGCGAGAAACGCCCAAATTTTTCAAGGCATGTGTTCATAGGGAACACGGGTCAGGGATCATGTCTTTGTCTTCCATATAATCTCTGCAGAATGTTATAATGAATAAGATTTTATCTCTCTTTACACATCCCGAATTTGGGGATTAGCATCCAGATCTAGAGTTAGGAAATAAAATGGGCTCTTTCCTGCTAAAATTAATTATTGCAAAAAATGCCCCCAAACACATTAACTTCTCAGCTCTTTTGTATCAGGTCATTAACTGCTCAAAATCGTGTGGTATTGTCATAGAATTAATGATTGCTCTTTCAGAACACCCAGTCTCAGTGGAATTACTGTGCTAGAAGAACCCATTAGTTTGAGCTCTTTCATTTTTATCCAAAGCCATCTGTCCCAGTGCTGCAGCATCAGATCCTTTCAGCCGTGAAATGCTCAGTTGGCACAAACCTTTCCCACCATTTTTATCAGGTTAATTGATGGCACTCATATCCAAGAGGAAGGTGGTAAGTGCCACCTGATGTGCCTGATGTAGGGATCTCCAAGAGGAAATCCCAGTGAAGTAGCCTTTCAGTCCTGTCTTCTGTTTTCCCTTTCAGAGCATATGAAGCCCACAGGAGCAGAATCTGTATTAGATAAGGGACATTAATCAAGATTTCCTCTTGGAGAAATTGACAGTAAGAATTCGGCACAAACTGATCAGGTAAATCCCAGAAGCCACTGGTGCAGCTCCGAGGAGCATTAAAATAGATGTCCTCCACATGGAAGATGGGTAAAACAGAAGGTGTTGGCTCCTCTTTTTATAATGGGTGTAATTCTGAATTTAACCATTATTAGGATTTGCTTGTTTTTAAATTAGTCCCATCCCCTTTCCAGGTTGTTTTTTTAAAACTTATTCACTCTGTCACAGGAGCTTGCTGTAGGTCCAGCTGCAGGTCCATGATTTCATCGCTCCTACAAGTGGACTAGGGATGGAAATTGAGAGTCAGGGATGAAAACCAGTGGAATTCAATATCTTTCTGAGCCTGAGCTTTGGCACTGGTGAAGTCATACACAGAGATTTCTATGAAATAACTCCTCTGTGGATGTTGGTTATGCGAAGAAACTCTGATGTTATGTACCAGGAGAAACATATTCGAGCTTCAGTGCAGACACTGAAGTTTAGTCTGAAATCTGTGCTGGTATTTTTTTTTAAACCCTCTCCAAAACCTACAGGAAAAGTTAGGTATTTTAACCAATATTTTAGAACATTTTAACGGGAAGAAAAGAGCTTATAATTAACATCCCTCTTAGTCTCCTGTTTTTTCTTTTAATTTAAAAACATCTGGAATCCGGTGTTGACAGATAAACCCCTTAATCTCTTTACTTATTTTAAATGCTCTCTCCAAGTCGTATTTTTCACTTCTAATTTAGTGGCATCTGAAGGGTGTGTGTGGGGAAAGTGAGCCAAAGGCTGAAATATCTGCAGGAGCATAGGTGCAGTGACTTCATTGTCAGAAATACACCTGAAGAACCAAGGGATGCCCACAGACCAACCTCCTTTTGGCTGCCTACATCTGTCTTGGCAGCTGGTGGTGGGTGAAGTCTTCTCCATGTGCAGAAGCCAGGCTGCAAGAGGCTTTATAATTAAGCTGTGTTCAGTTCACGGTCCTTTTATAGGTTCCTGTGCAAAACTAGTGCTGTATGGATGATTCCCAACCAGCCTTTGGTGAATTGGAGCTGCTGTGGATGAGCTCAAAGCAGCCCCATTTTCATGGAGATCACTTGTATCGTTGCCAAGAAAAGCAAACAGTTTGTTTAGTGGCAGTCACTTTCCAAGGGGTCGTGGGAGGTCGCTTGGCATCTGACACCGTTAATATCTGAGCTTTAATGGAAGGCCGGGTGACAAAAATCTGGCATATAATTGCATTTAGAGCTGTGAAATCCAAGATTACTTGCTGAACATGAGCCTGTTTTCTGACATGTTCCTCCCACGACAAGCAAGCAGAGTGCCCTGTTAGGAACCTCCTGCTTCTCCTAAGATGGATTTTGTTTAATCACCTTCGCTTTGTGGTGAACGCCTGTCAGAGGTAACTTTGTCCGTACTAAATCTGCTTTTTCTCTTCATTGGAGAAAGGCACATAAATCCTGATTATGCTGTGAAATGTAAAGGACACACCCCAGTGCTACTGGGAATGGTTTGGGTCTCCTTGCTGCTTCTGGAGTTTTTTTCCTTAAAGCACCATCTCCTGCAATTGAGAGATCCCGTGGTGTTTTTGGAATTAAAAGTTTGTGGAACTGCAAGTTACAGGGAAAAGCTTAAAAACATGTGAGCCATATATAACAAAAGGCAAGTATTGGGAATATGGTGGTTATTGGTTTTAGTTGGTCTGTACACTGAATAAATTCTTTGGGAGTTGCAGAAGGTTTGAGTGTCCTGACACTTGAGCGCTTGGAGTTTCCAAGGCTGAGGGAGCAGTCCTTCATGGAGTGGAGGGAGAGCAAACGCCTGTTCCTGGGACTCATGGTAGAGTATGGAGAATGTCAAGACACTTGCACTGACATTTTTAAGGCAACAATCTCAATTTTCAGTGTTCTGTCCCACACTCCATAAATGAATAACTGTGAGACGTTTTAAAGAGTCTTCACTTCTACTTCAAGTTGGAAGGTATGTCAGTAAGAAACGGTGACTAGAACTGAACAAATAGGAAAAAATCCTTATGGATGTTATTTCAAATTCCAAAATTAATTTGTTTGGCCTATGTTCAAAAGCCTCCCATGTCAGCTTTGTGGAAACACTTGGGTGCCAGTGTTTTACAACCAAATGAGGGTTTTAAAGCTCCAATACTTCCAGTGAGTCACTGGAAGTGAATTTAGTAATTTGGAATATCTAATTCAAATTTTGCACTGTGCTAAGCATGGCAGTCATTCAGGTAGCAGCATCACGAACCTGAGTTTTTTTCCATTTCCCTAAGAGAACAGTTGAATATTAGTCAATAAGCAGACTCTGGCTTTCAGAGGAACACGACTCAAAATTCTCTAACTTGAAACAGTGGAAATTTCAGATAGTGAAGCTATTCCAGGAAACAGTGAGCTACTGTGTTTGTAATATTCTCAGTTTGGAAGGATTCAGAAGGGTACTGCTGATGCATCTAAAGCTGCTCCCAGGGAGCTGACAGAGAGAACGTTAGAGAAGCTACAGGCAGTTCTTGTTTTCAATAGAAATTTTATGTGTGCAAACATATATCTCTTGCTGGTATCCCCGCAGCTAAGAGGTTAAGAACAAAGCCCTGCTCATCCAAAGACACCCTTCTCAAATATTTAGCTCTGGATGGCAGCAGATTCAGTAGGGAAGTTGGAAGTTCTGGAAACTCCAGGTTTATCAAGCAACTAACACTTAATCCGTGCCAGCTGCCTGTGGTTTCCTTCCTACCACTGCCAAACCAATCCTAAATATGGGTTTCATATTAGAAATAAATCTTTTAGTATGTTCAACATGGTCATGTTTCTCAAAGCATGCAAAAGAGTGAGGAATCAGACTAAACTGAGGATTGTGGACAGTTTTCTTTCAGGGTAGAATATTGTTTTTCTTAATTTGGGCTTTTTTTTGTAGTTACTGTCACCAGCCATGACTTAACAGGACATAAACTGGGAGGGAAGAAGACTGGAGTAGGGTCTGTGTGGATGGGAGGGAGAGCAGGTATGCAAGGATTAGAGACCTAGGAATTTGCTGATGTAGGGGATGAGCAAGGGTGGCTGTCGAGCCATACTCAAGAATTACCCTTCCCAGTCCCATTCCTTTCACTTCCTGCTGCCCCGTGTGCCCGGCAGCCCAAGGAATTATTTTGTCTTTATTTTCCATGAGGCATTTTCTCCCTTGCAGTCTCAGGCTGAGCTGAGCTGACTCCAGAGAGTCCAGAGCAGAGCTGATGGCTCTTTCCAAACCGTGCAGCTCTGTGCTGGCCAGGAGGGATGAGTAGACATGAGGTGAGGAGCTGGAAAGGGTAAGAACTAAGCTCAGGGCTGCTTCATTTGGGGCTTGTTGGTTACATAAATACTGCACTGCCCTTTTCTGCAAGGAGACAGAGCATCCACGTGCAATTCCAGAAACAGCACCACCTGCACTGGGAAGGGGTGGACCCGACACAGGATCTCTGTGATGGCGCAGGGGTGGAGTGGGAGAGCCATGGAGACCAGTGCCTTTTGTAAATCCCTCTCTAAAGCAGCAGGTTACATAATGGTTGTGAGCAATCCTGGTGTTTACACGATCCATTACAGAGTCCTTTGGCAAGTGCCCACCTGCCACAGCTCAGCCAACACAACCAGCCAAACGCTGATCTCACACCCCCACAGCCCCACTGAAATGGCTGTGGATTTATCTGGATCTGAATGAGGTCAGGACCTGGCCCAGGACCCACAGGAATGGTCAAAGTTGGTGTGTGGAGCTGCTCACAAACCCCTGCCTCTCTGCTGCTCTTGCAGGCTCTGAATCCTTTTAAGGCTGCTTTGCCACAGCTTTTGGGTTGATCTAGCAATTGAAAAATATTATTTCTACTTGTCAAAACAGGAAAAAAAGTGCAAAAAATATGGACTTCACATCCCTGTGCAGGGCTTCTGGCAGCTAGTATTCTTTCTGCGCTTGTAATGACAAATACTACTAACCTTAGCCATTTTGCTTGGCACTTGGGATTGTGTTTTCTGCAGCCATTATTCTGCCCAGAACAGGGAACAGTTTGTAATCACTGCTTTGGTTTTTCACCTGCCTCATGTCCCAAACCAAGGCTAAAGGCGAGGATTAAATGCTTTATTTGCATGGGAACAAAAGCCACATCAGTCACGGGATCCTCTAGATCAGAAAACACCTTTTTTTTGGAAGACAGTAGAAAATATCTCTGTTATCTTACAGAGTATTGTGAGCTGTGGGAGGGTTCTTGGTCAACCAAGCACTATGGTTTTCTTCAAAATTATCTTTTCTAATGTTACGTTTTTTGTTCACATTTGACCATACAAAATTTGCTCCCCTGAATTTGTTTTGCCAAGGGCCTGCAAGCAAATATTATTATTTTGCAAGCAAATAAGAGAGAGAGGCAGAACAGAATAGAAAAGAGGAATTCTTGAGTTCAGGTTCTGCCTGGGTGTGACATCAGTGATATCAACGCCACAAAGGTTATGAAAGCAGACCAAAGAGGTGGCCACAAGGCCATAGACGTGGTCATATTATGACAGCAATATAAAAACAGAGTAGGTTGTCTGCTGCTACGTCATCTGTCACTTTCCAGAGAGGCCTGAGTGGCCTGTTCCTCTCAGATCTACTGGTGTGAGATCTCCACAGACACACCAGCATGGGCTGAGCCCTTGGATGTGGTTCTGTATGAACTCAGTGGGCAGGTAGATGTGCAGCACTCACAGGGAGGGACCTCCCTGGTTGTGGGGTCCCTTCTCTGCACACTGCAGGATGGACAGCCACGCTCTGCAATTTCATTCATAAATTCTTCAAGCCCAAGCCAGTTTTGCACAGTCCAGTGATATCCTGCAATTTCAGCACAGGGTGGTCCTTTTAGTTTTCAGAATAATACTCCAGAGTCTTTTAACAAAATGGATGTGATATAAGCAATTGCTGCATTGGATATTTCACTGCTAGACTTGTAAATATGCAAACCCATCTGGCTGGACCATATTTTAAGAGAGTATGGATGCTAGCTTATGTTATTACGAGGAAGGGGAACATTATGATGTGCTGTAAATTAAACAGCCATGTCCTGCACAAAGAACTTTCCATCCCCATCACGTTGTAGGCAATTTCTAGGAATAGTTTCCTCTGTTTCTAGAAGAAAATGATACAAAAGCTAAACCTAGAAAATCTTCACTGAGAATGACCCAGCTATCACCTCCCAGCTCTCTGATTTTGCAATAAAGCAGAAGCTGATCAAATCCCATGGAGCTGTTCAGGGTGCAGAGAAGTCTCCCACGTACCGCAGATATTTACTGAACAACTTCAATATCTTGAATAAAAACAAATGGGGCAGCTTTATCAGTAGACTTTCCCCGCTTTTCTAATCCTGTTTCTCATGCAAGCTCATTGTAATAATCCAGGCTGGATGTTGTCCAGGCAGCTGGTGGATGTTGTCATTCTTCCATTGACTTGACAATGGAGGTGTGGGCCAAGAGTGAGAACCTGGAAGAATAATTGCCTTGACCAAGACGGGTGGGAAAAGGCATCGCTGGCAATTTTGGAAGTAGTAATTACTAAGAGCCATGCAAAATCCTCTCCATCTCTTTCCGGATGATTGAAAGGATTCAGCTCTGCATGCCATCACTGGGGTTTTTGGCTTGGCGAGGTATTTGGAAGTTCATTCATTACTTGTTATAATCCCTCCCAGTTCAGCTGTGCTGAAAGCGAAATATTTACATTAGAAATAACATCCTCACTGCCAGTAACTGAGCTGCCCATTGTAGAACCTGTGAGGGAAATGAAGTCTTTATAGTGCTCTTTGCTCTGCCATTCTCTTGATCACTCAGATTTTGCTCCCTTGGTGCTCTAATGCACGTGTGACCTTCTAAACAAACCCCGAGCACGGCAGCAGAGCCAGCTTTTTGCTACATAGAATCAGAGTTTCAAACACGTCCCTTTTGAACTACCCACCACTTGAATCTCTGACCAGTTTTGGACCTTGGCTATGTCCGCTCTGTTCAGGCTTTCTTACTTTCTGCAGATTTATTTTGCCCTGCTAACATGATTTGAGTCCAAACACTACATCACAAATGTGGGTTTTTCGGCAGCTCTCCAGCACTGTGCTGAATCTTTCTCTTTTGCCTTGCTTTTAAGAATTCCAGTCTATGTGGACAGAGCTGCTGCTGCTTTTAAGGCATGTCTTGTTGAAGCTTTGCAGGCTCGTTCAGATTTGCCCAAGACTCTATTATAAAAGGAGAAACTAAATCTCTTATCCGTTCCACTTCCAAATCTGTGTGTTTCTCTTATTTCCAAACACTTCATTTAGAAAGCTGGCCAGAGAATCCTGAGCTAATGCCACGTGCCTCATGCAGTTCTGTTGTTTAGTCCAGGCAAGCTTTGCTTTTGTAAACTTTTTTAGAGATCTAGAATTAAATGTGAAACATGAGTCAAACAGTTTTTGAATGTGTTTAACTTGGAACACTTTTTAGTTATGATGTCCTGATTCAACACAGGAGAATGTACTTTTTTGCCCTTGAACAGCTTTGTAAGATGGCTATCAACTGGATAGATATGGACTTACTCATCTTGCTCCTGATTAATTTGCTTTGGTTACTCCAACTCCAGCAAGACAAACCAGGAAACTTTGCCAAAGAAACTCACGTTTCTGTGACTTGAAAACGAAAAGAAAGCCTGGATCTGCAGGAAATGTTCCCATCTTTGAATGGGAGCAGACAGGCACAGAATCCACTTTGGCCTACCACTGTAGCAGAAATGTTTTATGCAGACCAGGTATAAGGGAATTGAGCACAGCCATGTTGTGAAACTCTTGTCTAACACATAAACCTATAGAAAAACCCCACCACTGTTAAAATCTGCAGGGCCACATGGTGATTTGAAAGATCTTTTGGACCAGATCTGAGTAATTCTTTAGCCTCGTTCTTTCACCTCAAGGATCTGTTTGTACCAAAGAGCTGTCATTCCTACTCCAGTGTTTGATCTACTGTTTACAGCCCTGTTGACAAATGCTGCATTTTTATCCCTCTGGCTTCGTCTGGATGACCTTAGGTTTTGTCTTCCACTGCCAGAGCTGTTGTGCAGACCTGCAGCAGGTGAACAACAACAGAGTTTGCTTTTGGTCAACCCCGCACCGCAGAGCAAGAGGATGTGCTGACTTTTAGGGAGGTTGGTTTAGGCAAACTCCATCAAAGAGTGCATTACATCCCTCAGGAAAAATTGTCTTTTAATGGCCCCTCCAGCACCTCTGGAGCTGGTCTGTGCTGGGTCAGACAATGGTGCCAGCCCCTGGCCGTGCCCTTACGTTAAAGAGATTTGCACCACATGTAAACATTGCTTATCACGACTTCCTCTCTGCTGACCACGGCATGGAGAACTCATTTTGGCATGGAAAAAAAATAATGGTAATCTATAGCCACCATATCTGTCCTCTATCAAGGTCAGAGCATTCCTGACCCAAGTTCTGGCTCTGATGCCTTGGAGCTCTGTGTGTGCTCTCTGGTTTAAAGGTTTTCTGCAACAAAAAGCTATTCAAAACTCGGAACGAAAACACAGAAAAAGCAGGGCATGGTCTGTTATCCTAAGTCAGCTCGTGGAAACTTGTTGCCAATTGACCAATATTTTCCACTCATCCAAGATAGTGATGGAGGTCAATGTTCATTTATTACCTCAGCTGGCCTAAAATGTCACCAGTGGTTGTTTATCTCAGCTGTGCACCTCATGCAGCTACAAGCTGTAGCCTTGGCTGCTTGACAGTGCAAAACCAAGAGGGACTCTGTCTGAAGTCATGTTTTATTCAGTTGCCTCTGGCCAGATTCGTTCTGTTACCCTTGTACAGTCACGTTATTTGTATCAGTTGGCCAAGGATGAGCCCGTGTACATCAGGAGCAACTCAGAAAGCCACAGTGGAAGTGGGAGGATTAGCGGGGACCTGGTGTCCCCACCAGGAGAAAAGAAGTTGTGTCCATGTGAATGGCTCTGTATTGGTTATCTGCAGGTGCTGGGTCCTCTTGTGAATGTTTCAGGCCTTATCTGGGGTCTGCACTGTCTGTGTGAAAGAACAGTGCTAATCTGATCATCTTCGGCAAGGCATTAAGTGACACCTCTTGTCATAATCCAGACTTTTGGTTTGGTGCTCACTTGGCTTTCAACAAACTAGTCTCTTCTGTGGGAACAGAGTTCATGTGCAAAAGCTCTGGTTAAACAGTTTTTTTGATTTTTTTTAAACAACAAACTTGCATTTGGTTGTTGCAGTAGATTATTGACATTCATGTTTCAGCCTAAAAGCAAGTTTAAAAACATCACGTTTGGAATTTCATATTTTTTATCCCACTGACAAACATTCAGATCCCATTCCCTCAGCTCTGGACACAGAGATGTTTTCTCCTCATTTCTGGAGCTGTGGACATACTCCAGAGCCTGAACATGCAGGGCTTTTTCTATCCTAGAGATCTTCAGAGATGGACAAAAGTTAAGTATATGGGTCCTCCGGATTTTGTCAAAGTTTGGATTTATGTACTGACAGAAGAACTGGAATTTTTTTCTTGTGATTGGGTACTGCTCTGCATTTGACCTATGCATGTTTTTGAAATGGATCTAATATTAAGGCAAGCAGAAACAGAGACTCTACAGGTTGGGCTTCCCTGAAGACCTTGTTCGAGGTGGAGAGGTTCACATGTTCTCCTGGAGAGGAGTCCAACATGTTTCCTGCTTAAGAAGCTTTCACTCTTCAAGGTATGAGCCTGGCTTAGATACTTCCATGTATATTTTCTTAGAAATTCAAATCTATGGGAGTAAAATTCCCATTTTGGCTCAGAGAGTTCAGGGGTTTTGCCACTGCTCCTATTATTACTTCATTAAGTTCTCCTTCTTTATGATTCTTCTGCATCATACTATTGAGTTATGACCCCTGTGACTGGTCTACCAGAGCATTGCTTTGCATTTGTGACCAGTACTCTCCAAATTTCAGATCTTTGGTTTTAGAAGCCCTTAAATCTCCTGTAGTTTTTGACCATGTTCATTTTAATGTCTTTCTTGGTGGCTTTATGCTTATTCCCTTAAAAGTTTTTTTCCTTTTTTTTGTATGATTGTCACATCAGCTTGTGGTCAGCACATGAGCAGATCAAGCTATCACCAAACCATCCCATGGTTCTGGATTTGTGAAGTACCTTCACTATGGAAGGTAAAGATCTGCTGATCAAGATGCTGAAGGGACTGGTGGTTTTTTACCAGATCAGTCTCACCCCATAATTAAGAAAGGATGTTTTTTTAACCTCGGGGATGGAGCTCTGCAGGGGTCACTGGTGGGGTGCTTGTCACCCATGATGTTTATCATCCAAGGTTTTTCAAAACAGACTGAGAACCTCCATCACCGGAGAGTTATAATAGTGTGTTTGTCACCCTGTGCTGGCATCTACGGTATGAACAAGACAGGGCATCCTGGAGGGGGCTGGGGGGGATTGTTCTCTTGCAGTATTTGCTGTCTTAGTCTTGTGTGGTCCTTGCCAATGTGTGTTTATTTCCCTCTTCGCAGCCAGTGTGGTTTTATTCTTCATTCAGGGAAATTTCTGGCTTTCTTAAAGTGCCTTTTCACCTGCATGATGTCAAAGAACAGAAACAATGTTAATTTGAGACAGAAACAGAAGTTTTGACTCTGCTACCTTTGCTTTCTTCCAGTGATCCTGAAATTATTTAAGGAATTCTTCTGGCATAGTGAGAAGGAAGACATGAGGCTTAGATTCATGCACACATGGCAAGCATAGATGTGATATTAAGTCATGTAGTCTTTTACGGGCAACCTCTGGATGTTGGCTGGAATATTTCAAAATCCTGTTATCACCCAATGGGTAAGATTGGAAGGGGCCACAGTGGGTCCTCTGGTCCAACCTCCCCGTTCAATAGAACTCCATTATCAATATTCAGTCCAAATCATAACCCTTTATTTATTCGTTTATTTAGTTAGTTAATTACTAGGGCATAGGAGGGAAAATAGTGGAAGAAATGAGAGTAGATACCTCCTGCATCATCTGGTGACCTGGAAAAAAGCTTAAGATGTTGTATGAACACAGGAAATTTCAGGTCAGGGCTGTAGTGCTCCATCATTGTCCTTCCTCATCACTACAGATTTATCTGCTGCCTCTAACTCCAGTAACAGTCAGAATAACATTTTCTTGGTGACAGCGTAATTTTTCTCCTTGTTTGCTTTCACTTCTTTGCTCCCCCGTGTATCTGGACAAACACAACTTGCAACCACAGCCCTATGGAGCCAGCAAGGATGTAAAACACTGAGTGGTTTGAGTGGTGGCTGTGCTTGGGTAAGCACAGGTTGGTCTCAGAGCCGTGTCCAGACTCATCCTCTAACATCAGGATGTGCAGCAATCCATCCCTTCCCCTGAAACTCTACCTGCCTGGCTAATATTTGGGATATGGGTGCAGAATGAAAGCGTGGATGGCTCCTGAGAAGCAGGGCTGTATCTGGTACTGACTAGTGGTAAATAAAATCTGGGTAAACTGACCCAAATTCAAAGTGGAGCAAACCCCACATTTTCTTTCAATTGCACTGCTGGTATTGAAGTGTGGTCTGCCTCTGCTGTGGTAGTTTTACTGGTGAGGAACTGGGGAAGTAGGAGACTCTAAACCCATTTGGTTCAGATAATCTGTTACATGAACTCTGTTGTTGAAGAGAAGGAAAAAAACCCCATAAAATATTTATTTAGAAAGTGCAGCTTGTTCCCATTTGTGACCAAACATATTAAGAAGACTGAGCTTTGTGGGGGCATTTTTGAATGGAGGAGGGGGGAACCCTGTAATCAGAAAAGCCTGTGAAAAGACATTATTATTTTCCTAAGGAAAAGAGTCCATTTTAATGTACAATCCATGTAGCACCCTAATATTGACCTCTCTACTCTCAGGCTGTTCAGCTCCCCTTCTCCTGCAGAGCTTTTTCCTTCAGTGTTTACAGCTCTCCTTTCATGGATTCTCCTCCCTTTTTACCTCTCTCATCTCCTCTGCCTTTCCTCCATTTGGAGCACAAGGGAAATGATGAAAGGGGTTCTCCTTTAAAATCCAGCTCCCTGTGACCTCCCAGAAACTGATATAGGCTCTCACCTCAGTGGGAAGAGCAGCAACTGGGTATAGGGCAAAACGGGCTGGACCTCTGCACCAACAAGAGAGGTCTTAGTTGTTGAAAACTTGTGACAGAACAACTGAAATCCCAAAGTTTACAGTAGGAAATGCTAGGTAAAAAATTTACGGTCTGGATTGTACAGGAAAGTAGAGTTTGACAAAGTGTTTCCTTGGGTCTTAAAAGCTACAAAACTCTTCATTTCTTGGAGGAGAATTAGTGTGAGGTAACATAAAAATATTAACTGCAGGGGCTTTCAGAGGAGCTTAAAAGTTAGGAACTAAGCTATCAAATAACTCATCATATCTATTGCAGGAAAATGCAATGGAGCAATTTATTTTCTGCTGCTAAATTTCCCTCTTACACTTCTGGGAGGGGTTAACATTTTTTATGCTGGATTAAGGTGTTCCATAGCGTAGAGAAGAAATGCAAAGGGCCGCATTTTTGGGAAATGCACTCCCCTGTGCCAGTTCATTTGGACTGAGAGTGCATATGGGCCCTTTGGTGACTTAAGCCCACCACCAAACTCAGCAGGAACATGGGATTGCAAGGAGTAAATGTCATATTGAGTAACCACTGCTGAAAGAGAGGGCTCTGTTTTTTCACCCAGTCAGGAAAAATTGATGGTACATTATGGAAGGGGGGAGAGGACATTTCATGAGATACTCCTGGAAGAGTTTTGTGTTGGGATGGCTTTTCAAAGGAGCTGATTTAACCAATTCCTTCATCCCCACAAATGTTACATAAGAACCATTGGCAAAACTAACACACACACACACGGTTCTTGTACAAAGGACTGGAAAACCAACCCAGATGTTTACAAAGCAACCACAAAAGACCGGAAGAAAAACAAACATACAGAGACGTTTTAAATGCAGAGCAACCAACAAACACAGGAAAAAAATATCCATGTTCCTGGCAGTAGCTTTTGAACATACTGAAGCCATTTGGGGCAACCCTCCTTTAAACTTCCCCCATGGCAGGTTTGAATTATCAGTTATGTTTTCATTCATCACTTAAGGTCAAAGACTTCATCTTTCAGTATAGGCCTACCCTTCTCTAAAAAGACAGATGGAAAAGGTGTAGCAAATATTCATCTATTGCTTGATGATTAGTCTTAATTGGTTTATGGCGCTTTCCCCTAGTTCCCTTCTCCTGACAGAAGCTTTACAGCGAGGACATGAAAAAGGATGCTCTCGTCTCACTTGTGTTCCTCTGCGAGCAGACTGGTGCTGCTCCTGCTTCCCACTGGCCTCCAAATTCCTTAGGAATGGTTGAAGTTGGTGTCTTTGCAGGTCCAAAAGTGCGCTGGACCACAGTGAAAAATTGCTGTACGTCCACTTCCTTCAGGCTGACCTTTTGGGCTCTTTTCTGGGGACTTCTCAGTGCTTTCAAAGGTGAGAGAAGATCTGAGTGGAAACACTTCCCTCACAGGTTGAAATGCCTTCCTGTGACACTGACAAAAGAAAGAGGATGGTTATGCCAACAACATGGACCCTTGCAAAGCTGCTCCTGAGAGGATGGATTGCACTGAGTGAGGAGTCTGCTTTCCACACCAACTTCTTGGTCTTCTTTGGCCAAAGCCACTACCCTTGTGATGTTTAGGTCAGAAAAAAGAGGTTTTTTTCCCTTCTGAGGTAGTTCTATGTCTCCTTTGTTTCCTCAGTGAGAATAGCTTGGAAAAATGCATTGCATTTGGACAATTCATGCAGTCACTCCTAAAATACAGCTGACATTTTCCAGATGGCTTAATAACAAACTGATTTAATATCCTTTGCACTTATATAAAAGTATTAAAGGATCTCACAGATTCTTGTGCCTGGGTGAGGTGGTCCTGAGCTGAGGACTACCAAATACAAGGCTAATTTGGATCTATATATGAACTTCACAGATTTGTTGTTAATAAATGCGTCCATTAACTTACAGTGAAGGTATCAGGATTAATCCTGCTTTTTCTTGAAGAAAACTGTGTCTGTTACTCCTAAGCACAACAAAACACTGTAAAAGCTGTTTACTTTGGCTTCTGGTGTCCTGGATTTGCTGAAGGAGGTCATGGCTTTTGTCCTCATCTACCTACAAGGCAAAGTGCTTGAAGAGGAAAAATGCTCCTTTCAGGCTGGAATGTTGAGGTTGCAATTTATCGTATGGGACTTGAAAGAGGAATTTTCAGTTCTAACTTGTTTGAAGAGGAATGGGCTGGTGAAAGAATTTAAGGGCACTTCTGAAATGAATGTTGCCTGTCTATGGAATGGCCTAGAAAGGAAACATCCGAGAGGATCTATAGCTCAGCTATTCCACACTGCCTGAACAGAATAATGAAACACTTCTCCTGAGATTTACGAGCCTGGAAAGCACACTGCAGATTTCCATCAAGGCCTGAAAATACTGCAGTCTGCTGTCATAGTCTCTAGCACATCTCTTTTTCTACAAGCAATACAGGCTGGGAGTATTGGGAAGGAATCAGAGATGAAGTGCAAATGCAAACATGGAAAATAAATATATTCTTTACCGTCATGAGACTCCCGAGCTGCAACTGTGAAAGAAGTTTTATCTTTCTAGTGCAAATTCTCTATTCTTTTTTCTTTTGTTGTTGTTTTAATAACTAAATACTGCCTCCAAATTGCCACCATTACATTGTAGGGCAAGGGCTGGTGGGTGAATCACGAATTCTGTTGGAATTCTCTTTCTTTAGCAAATGCACAAGCAATGGAGGTGGTGAGTCCAGGCTGCTTCACTTTCCTCCCTGAAGGGCAGGGGCTGTCAGGAGTGTGCTGGGAACGCTGTTCCCTCGGCTGATAGGAATGCTCATCCATCCCTTCCTGTCCGGGAAAGGATGAGTGGGGCAGTGAGTCATGCACTTCATGATTTTGTGTTGGAGTGTGGAAGTCACAGAGTCCTAAAAGCAGGATCACAAGGTTGTCCACACTGTCTCTGCCCCAGAGCAATGTCAGAGCTGAGAGGTGTGTGACATTTGTTACTCCTTCTCATACCCAGCAAACTGCAGTGCCTGAGATTTCCACCCTCTGTTTGTTCTGACTGCACAGTGGAATTTTCTCCTTGGCTGTAATGCCAGTCCCTCTTGCTGCAAGTGTTTTCTATCACGGTTTATGTCATAAACCACGAAGTAGATAATGTTCCTTGGCAGCCACATCTGCTGGCGATATTGTTGGTATTATTATTTTATCACTGCTGTGCTTTTAAAATGTCCAATCCACAGGTTTGAGAATGATTTTGGATTTGAGAAAACCTTTGTCACCTGATTAGGTGCATCAGCTCAAGGAATGAAATCTTACCCATAGATCTCAGATCTAGGAGTGGGGACCAAAGCCTCTGTGTACACACCTAAAGAGGGACTAGTTTGTGCTGTCACCTCTCAGCCACCTTTCTTAGTGCCAGACTCCCAGCAGAGCTTTGGAGGACCAGCTTTAAGCTCTGCTGAAAGCCCAGCTCGCAACTTGGGTGTCACAGCGTGGAGCTGAACTCATTCAAAAATTGAGCACTGAACCTCTCTAATAAAAGGACTTTCTCTGCAAGGTTTCCCCAAAGGCAGCCCAAAAGAGCCTATGGCCTAAGTGAGGAAAAAAAGTCCATCCTGATCCATGGCTCTGTGTCCTGATAGGAATTGCCTGTTACAAACTCACAGTGCATGGGCTTGGCCGGTGATTTCCTTGTACGGTGCCATGGGCAAGGACAGCCCCAGTTGCATTTGCAAGGAACAATTTTGTGGGTAGAGAATTAGAACAAGTGCCTTGTGTGTGATGATTGATACTGCCAGGCGGACAATAATTATGATTTACACACGATTTCTTTATTCTTGAGGGGAAATCCCAGTTGCCAAGTATGTTAACGAGGTATGTAATGGTGTGTTAACGGACACCATTAGTTTGCTGGACAAAACCGAGACCCCTTGCCAAAACAAACCTTCTCCAATGGTACGTTTTATGGATCAGCAGATTCTGAAAACGCTTCAGAGCGGGGCTGGATGGTGGGGCACATGCTCTGGGAATGGCTAACAGTTTCCTAACCACAAGTTTAAAGGTATCTGTTAGTAATTAAATGCACTCGAGCAGTTGTTAATTCCAGTGTTGTGCAATTTCTCTATGAGGTGCAATAATTGCAGTCCGGAAATAGTTTGTTTTAACGTTATGACCAGATTAGTATGGAAAGTAGTCCCAGCTTGTAGCAGCTCGTGTTAACTTCCGTCACCAGGGCCCAGGCGCTTGTCTGTGCTCGGGAATGTGCTCATGGCCCACGGCATGCAGGGAACTGTGCCTCCCAAACCCTTCCTGGCACTGGCAGGACACAGTGCTGAGCTCAGGAAGGTTCTTGGGAGATGACCCTGGTGCCACAAAGAAGAGTCTGGCAGGCCCTCATGGCTCAGGGTGATCTCTGAGCACTGAGGAGGCTCTTGGTGCAGCTGCTTTTGGAAGCAGGAGTAGCTGAGAAACTCCTGCATAGAGAGAATTGGGGTGGCCCAGAGCCTTTTTGAGGTGTGTCAAGGCCTGGGCAGTGTAGGAAGTCTTGGACTGAAGCTGAGTCAAAAATGCTCATGGATACCGGTGCACGTTCTCAGTGGGAGCTGCCTGCAGCTTGGCAAGAAGAGTTTGTCCTGTGGTGGGAGGATGGTATCACACCCTCCCAGCCTGCAGTGCTTTCCCTGAGAAAGCCTGATCTCAGTTTTCAAATTGGGTTATTTGTATAACCCACGGTTCACAAAAAAAAATTTGTGGACCTGGACTTCTCTGTTTCCAACAAAAAAATTCAAATTGTGGGGACTTCTGCAGTACCAGATGTGTTGGACAGCAGAGGACAGTAACATCGTGGAAGTGTTGTGCCATAGTATTTGCCCCAGGGGTTGGATCAATGGACAGATGTGAATATCCTGAAATCTCAGAAATCCCCAAAGCACATTTTATAAAAACCAAACTCTGTGACCCATTTACTCCAAAGCAGGACTTCTGTGGCCTCCCTGTACTTCTCTCTGCTCAATTCTTCAGCATAGGTGTACTCCATAAAGCTTCTTAAAGCAGATTATTGCTTCAGTTATGAACCTTCATGTATTAATACAAGAATTTTGGAGCACAAATATAAATTAAATACATGGCTGACGAGGCTGGAGTGATCCAACAGTGATGCTGCTTCTTCCTTTGAAAGGTTTCCATTCATCTCATACATGATAGTCTAATCTTTGGCTGAGACAAGAGGGTTACCTGGATAGTTTCCAGTTGTGTTAATGGGAGCTGTGAAAATCCTGTGCATATCAGCAGGAGAAATGGCCCCCCTTTCCAAAGGGAATGTTCCAGCCCCCCCTTAGTGCATTACAATAACCAGCCACCACACTTAATTGCTTTTTGTACCACTTTCCCTCCCCTCCTCATATCTTTATCTCTTCGTGCCATAAAAACACTGTGTTTTAAAATGAAATCAAGGAGACAGAAAACAGAGGAGACATGTTTTGCATAAAAGAAGAAACATGTGTTAGGAATAAAGGCCTGAAATGGGCAAACATATTGAAGACATCCATGTCTTCCCTCTCCCCCTCTGCCCCCTCGCAGGGAAGCAGGAGGGAAGCATCCTTTCTGTCTCTTCTTGCTGGGATGGGGGCTTGGTTTTCCTGCAAAATCAACTATTTGTCCTCCCAAGAGAGGAGTCAGGCAGGCTCAGAGCAAAGTGTGGAGTTTTTCCACCCTGTGCTGTTCCGTGTGGATGTGAGCATGTTCTGGTACTTGTACTGCAGCTGAGCATGCTGCTGGCATAGGCAGGTGAAATTCCACTGGCAGAGCCAGAGATGACTCTGGATGGTTTTTCAAGGGAGTGAGTTGTTCTCATTGCTCCTGGGAAGGACAGAGAGGCATGGATTAATCACGTTCATCCTCCGTGACAATCCTGCTCAGGACATTCAGTGGATGCTTGTACTGAAATCAGATGTGGGTCAGTTAAAGTGAACTGTAGTTGGCACGGGTAATCCAGCGTGGATTGCACAACTTTCCCATGAAAATGTTCAAGTGACTCTCTCACAAAAACCTCCCTGCTGCTGCTGACCTGCTCCCTTCACCTGACCTGGGTCTCAAGCTGTGCTTGTGCTGTCCTGCAGTGATGCCAGGGCAGGCAGAGCTGAAGAATGAAGGGCTTTCAGGGAGTCTGACTCCACCTGGGCTGCTCCTTCTTTCCTTCTTTGCCAAGAAAAATAAAAATATATTCTCCCCACCAACTCTTTAAAAATGTTGAGGGGGGGAAACTGCAGAAATATTTTAAGTGCTTGTTGTTTTTCCTAAGGGGACAAAAATGCAATGTGGTTTTCTTCTAGCCATGCAAATATTTATGTGAGCAAAGGAGAAGCAAGATCAGAGAGGATCACTGGGTTTGGTTGTGACACAGGCTTTGGTGCCAGAGATGTGGATTTACTCTTGGCTCTGCCAGAACTCGCCTGTGTAACCTTGAACGAGTCACATTCACCTCTGTGCCCACAGCTCCCCTCTGCTACAGCTGATGAGAACCCTTTTTTTGGGTATTAACTCCACAGGGTCGGGACAGATTTGGGGGAAAAAGGAGCTTTTCAACTCAACATGAAGATCTGAGCGCTTAGGTGATGTAGTAATCGTGGAAAATTATGGCAATTTGAGCTCAGGAGGGCACCTCCAAAATTTGCACCGTGCCCTGCACGCTGTGCTTGGTTTGCTGGAGTCTGCTCCGTGCTGCTGCAACGCAAACAATGGTCTGCATTCAGCAAGTAGCTCCTCAAATTTCCTGTGGATATCCCCAGCAAATCTGTATTTAAATAAGCAATAGTTTCTTAATCCTGGACTGCAAGTTGCTGGGGCAATTTGTACTCAAGGTGAATGCTGAGGTTAGGGAGATGTTGAGATGTATAAAAGAAGCTTGCCATCAAAATTGTTTCCAGCTGTTTTCATTATGCCCCCCTTCTGCAGAATAAACCAAACATTTTAGCTTTCAGCTATTTCCTTCTGGACTCTGTAAAGCTACCTGTTCTCAAAAGCATTATTTGGTGTCTTTAAGTGCTTTAGTCTGATGTTTTTACAGTTGTATCCAGCCAGTCAAGAAAAATGCCTCTAAATAGATAGGAAAGGCAGCTGAAAAGATGGAAAAGCAGTTTGATTAAATGAAAATATCCATTCAGTTTGACTTGTTGAAAGCATAAAAGTATTTTGGTAATACATTTTGGATATGCTAGAATTTCTCAACAGTCTTTTATTCTAGTCTTCCCCTGCCAAACTGGCCCAGGCCACAGAATTTAGTAAATAACATGAGCTGGTGTCTGGTTTCCTCCACATTTCTTGTCATATCTAAGTGGGCACTGCAGCCCAAATGACTCGGAGCAGGGTTCAAAGCTGTGTTGCTGGGGCCACTCCCAGTCCTAGCAGAAATGGGTACAAATTTGAAGTCTTTTGCTAAGATAAATATCCATCTCAAAGAAATCAACATTTTGCTAAGTATTTTCATGCAAAGGAGTGGGCAAATTATGTCAAAAGAGTTTTAAAGACATTTTCTTGAGTTTTGCTCCAAAACCTAAAGCAATTAAGTGTCTGCTATGACCATCCTGTGCCTAGCAGATCTTCAAGATCTGAAAAGATCAGATCTTTCATCCAGAAAGATGTCTCTGGCAACTGAAAGATTTATTCCCAGAAGTGAAAGTATATTCTGCCCTTTCTCTTTTGTGAATCCATTTCTGTATAGCTCTGAAGAGTGATTCTTATGTGCTGGTTGCCCACTTGCCCAGTATGAATATGCTGCCTTAAAAGAAAAATAATTGATTTTTGGCCAAAAGGACAGGAGAAAGGTTAGGAATGTGCAACAAGGTTTCTCATAACTTTGGAGCAGGCAGATGTTTCTCTTCTGTTTCCAGCCTTCATTTTCTTTGCATGAAGAACAAGTTCTTTAAAACCAAATAAATATCCCTTTGAGAAGAGCATGGTTCCCACTGTTATTCTTTACATAAACTCTTTTGTAGCTAAGGCAGAGTTTAGATTGTTGATTTTTATTGCAAAAAATGAAACGAAGAGAGACTACAGTGTAATTTTTTTTCTATAAATGGCTTCAATTATGGCTTAAGAGCTGGTCAAAAGAGTAACAACAGCAACAATAACAAACGCTCTGACATCTGACACAATATGGATTGTCATTGTTCATTCTAGGTAGTGTGAATACGACTAAAAATACTTTCTTCTTGCAATTAAGATTTCATTTAAACATCCATAATTGCAAACATAGCAGCACATATTTCATATTTATAAGGATAGCAGAGGGGACTCTTGGAAGCAGTAACCAACAGCAGACTTCTGCTGGGGCAGGCAGAGAGGAGAGACAAGTAAAGGTGGTTATTCATGGTAGAAGTGTATTGGGTGATGTCCCCTGTCCCTGACTGGCTCCTCTGTGCCTGTAGGACATTTCCTACCTGTCTTGGTGATGGAGACAATGGGATGCCGCTCTCCTCCTTGGGCACTGAGACCAAACTGGCTTGGAAAAGCCTAGAGAAAAGGTGAAAAATGTCTAATTTCAGGTTAATATCCTCCCCCGGGGCATGCCCCTGAGGCTAATGCTGCTAATTCCAGCCCTCATTTCCCAGGGAAAAGGACTGAAATGTTTCCCAGGACAGAAAGCCTGGCAGGGGAGAGCATCTGTGTGTGGCTGGGAATGGACACTGAGATCTCTGGGGCCTACTGAAGCAGGGCCAGAGGCTGGGGGTCACTGATAAGGTAACCTTGGCCACAGTTTGTCTTCCTAGAGCCTGACTGATGGGAAATGTGGACAAAAGCCTTTGTGAAGCTCTGCTTGCCATATGTAGCCGTGCAGGGCTGCTGGGGAGGCTGGGCCTGTTTACCCACCAGGCCTGAGAGAGGCATTTGGTTCCTGAGTTTAAAAATCAGCACGGTGACCCCTTTTCCAGAGGATGCAGGAAAGGCTGAAGAATTACAGAAACCTCTGTCTCAAGTCTGGCCATGATGGGATCAATGAACTCCCCTGCCTTCCTCTCCTCCCTGCTCTGCGCTGGGCATTTAGGATTTTCAGAAGTTCCCACTGGGAAATCTCGGGAGGAAAGAGAAATATGAAACGCAGAGGCAGGTAAAAAGTGCTGAGGAAGGGTGAGACAAGAGCTGCCTCAAAGGAAGCCTGTTGTAGTCAGTGAAGCAGAACCCGGGTGCTGAAAGATGTGACATTCCTTGAGTGGACTGAGTGCCATGGGAATCTGGGATAGCCAAAGCAGGACGTAGTGGTGCAATAACCAAAGGACAAAGTCTGTGTGGAGTCAAGACTAAAATCACTAAAAGCAAGAAAGACCAGACCTGAGGAGTTCAGCCAGTTATCTCAGACCCATGGGTTTCCCTTCCCAGGGAGAGCTTTATGGGCTGTGAGACCCTTCCCAAGAAACCTGTGCTGGGTTGAGGTTAAGATGGAAGGTAGAATCATAGAGTCAGGAGAAAGAGGGTTTTTCCACACTTAAAAATCACAGGTGGCTCTCCAGGGCTTCCGGTGATTTATTGTTTCACATTGTGTGGGTGGGGGGCTCTCAGCCCACCCACACTCAGCCTTTTTTTCCTATAACAAACACAAGAACACGAGACATGTGAGTGAGTTCCACATGTTCACACTCAGCTGACTTCTTCCTCACCTCTGTGACCAGTACTGTCCATAGAATCACTGGATATTTTGGGTTAGAGAACTTTAAAGATCATCTTGTTCCAGCCCCCCATTTTCAGCTGCAAGAGCATTTTTTAGCCACGTCCTGGGTCTGCTGGGATGCCTGGGGACATTTATGTGCCTTTGCAGAGATGTGTGGCACAACCAGACAATGTTCCTCATCCAAATGCACTTTTATCTAATCTTCTTATAGCAAGGGTTTTCATGCTGGTCATAGTTCTGAAAGTTTTAGGGTGAACACTTGCAGTATTTTTCCCTGCCCTCTCATTTTTCTTCCTAGACTCTCCTAAAAACGCCCAGAATTTGGTACCTTTGGAAGATTCTAGCAGCTGGATATCAGCTGTGCTGATCCAGGGGAACATGAAGCTCAGTTACCCCACTCTGCTCAGTGTCAGTATTTTGCCTCTGGGGCTCTCATGTGTTCTCACCTGAGTTTCTGGCATCCTCTGGCTGCATGCAAGCAGAGGCATTACTGTCACTTATGGATGATATTTTTCATTGAGCCACTTGAGAGTGAAGAACCTGTTTCCTGTTTAGAGCTCGGAGAGCTCATCCCAGCCATTTCCTTGCCAAGGGTTTTGGAAAGGAACACTCATTATGTCCTTCCAAGCACTCTGAAGACATCCGAGTTCACATCTGACAAATGGCTAGGGATGGATCTGCCTGTTCCTGCCCGCATTCTGCCCGAGTGGGGCTGGGGATCGTGGCCAGCTCCAGGGCTGTGAAAAGCTGGGTTAGCACATGCATGATTTCACCCCACCAAGGAATGTGGCTGCTGGCCTGGAGCTGCTGTCCCTCCATGCAACAGACATCAGGCTTCTGTTGGTTTACACGAGTCCTGAGAAAAGCCAGTTTGGAGTCCTCGTACTCCAGCTCCTCACACGATTAGCAATAACCCAAGCACAAAGTTTGGGTTCCTGCTCCATTTGTTCTCGTGCATTTCCCATGCACAAATTCCAGCTGCTCTGGCAGGAGAGAGAGAGGATGGTTACACCTGAGGATTTTGCGTGGGGATGTGCCTGGGTCTGTTTAAACCTGGGCAATTTCTGGCAGAAAGTACTAATCCTTTACAGCCAGTGTTGGGTATCTCAGCATGTGTTAAACCAGAGCGGAACAGCTCACCCAGGGAGGTGTTCCAAGTGCTTTGCAAGGCAGCTGGTGCAATACAGAGAAGCTGAAAAGGTGCCTGGTTTTGGGCTTGTTTTACATGCTGAGTCTTTCCAGATCACATATTCCTAAGGCCCAGTGCAATGTAATGAGATGACCTGTTCTGAAAGAGGGAAGGGGGTCCTGGCTTCTCAGAGCTGCTATTGAAAGATGGTACCCTATAATCTCACCATCAAAAGCTCTCCATCTGCTGTTATATCGTATTAGCAGGCAGTGACTGCTTCCATTCCCCCTCAGACCCCACGAAAATTTCTGTGGAATTTAGCTGGACATCTAAATGTGATGTTATCACATTTTATCACATCTAATGGGATAAAATTTTGGGTGTTGCCACAACCTAACAAAAGCAGGGCATCGTTCCTACTCCAACAGCAAGGAGGAACATTTAAAGTATTTTTTAGATGTCACTTCTTTACAACTCCACCAGTTTAGCTCAGTTTCATCCTAAGGGATATTTCTATTTAGGAGAATACTGCTGATGCTGGATAGGTATAGGTTGGTCTGGAACAGGAGGGAGCTCTTTAGCATAAAAATACCTTATTAAACCGCAGCACACATCTCTTAGCAGGCAAAAAGTCCGTGCCCTAAGAGCTGAAAAATCACTCTGTTGTGGGGGGAAGGATATTATATTCGATAAATCATATGGAACTATTTATCAGCAATCACTTCTTTAACTTTTCCACAGTCTTCAGTTTCAAAGCACATTTTGAAGTGACTGAAGTTTGTACAGAGCAGTTTATTTAAAAAATTATTTTAGGAAAATTACCTCAGGCTTGATTGTGTATTTATGAAGGGTTTCTCTTTTCTTTCTTTCTTTTTTTTTTTTTTTAAATATTAACATAATGTAAGAAAATGGCTTTATTAAGAACAGTGGAAAAATGTGTAGAGAAACAGAAAAGATTCTGTAGCAGACAGTCTGTAATGGGAAAAGTTTTGCTTGTCGTGCAGTCACAAAGGGCAAAGTCGGTGGAAAGACCTTGATTTTGATGGGCTTTGGATTAGGCTCATTACTGGTGTGGGATTGTTCATTACAGAACCTTGAGCTGTTTCTGGTTGTATCTACATCCTCCTCAGTGAACGTATTTTGATTTCTCTATTTTTCTCCCTTGCTATTATAAGTGATTATTTTTAATAACTTCATTTACCTACCTCATCCTTCTTGCTGCCTTCTCCTTAACCTGAATCCTGTCCTGATCTTTAGTTAAAAATGAAATTAACATGCTCATAAGTCAAACAAATGAATGTTTTTTACCCTGCAACCATTGTTGCACAATCTCTTGCAAATCCATATTGGCCACTTTGTGCTCCTGACATTGTTCATTCCTGGAACAATTCTGGTCTGCTGCAGTTTAATTATGATGTGTTTCAGTACACAGCTCAGCGTGGTGCTCATAATGATGACTTAGTGATTTTCTAAACCATGAAATAAATCTGATTGTGAGTATTTGGTATGTGGTTTACAATCAGCTGGATTATGACTTTTCCCAGGGGGGTCAGCCTTTCTATGGCGAGCCCAGAGGTTGGAGTAGAACTAGCTTTTTGCTGTGGGTTGTTGTGGGCTTTAGGGTTGTTTTTATTTAAATGAAACTCATTATTTTTCATTACGTGTCACCTGAATCATGCTCATACTCCACGGGTTTAGACGGGGAGCTCCAGAGATGAGCTGAAGTGTGAAATTTTCATGGGCTGTATGGGCAGGGACCACACTCCTGGAAGGTAGACTTCATTTCATGGCCTCAGAAAAGTGCTGTGTGAATCCCGCTGATTGCCCCTGGAGCTGGGAAGGGAGCAGGAAAGAGGTGACTGCTCAGGTCAGTGCACATGCAGGGCTGGAGGGGCAGGTTGGAGCCCTGGACGTGCTGGGAATGTCAAGGTGCAGCTTGGATTCCATATAGACAGACAGGATCCTTTCCCAGGCATCCCCGGCTGATGAAAGGGAAATTGTTTGCAGTGACTTGGAATGGATTAAGTAGACAAAATATGAATGTTTGAATAAAGTAGTAGCCACAGCTCTTGTGTAGACAGTAAACAATGGTTTATTGACAGTAAACTCTTGCTCTTATGGTAAAATGTCTTAAATCACTTATTTCCTGAAAGGCTCAGGCAGGGTGTCTTTGGTCACTCACACATGTTTTGTACTTTATCTCAAATCAAAACATCCTGATTTCCAGTCTCTGGAACACATTACTGGTCCATGCTTCCCCTGTTTGAATAAAAGGTGGCAAACCCAGCTGTGCAGTCATCAAGGCTGTTTTAAACAGCATCTATGAGTTAAGAAAAGGCTGTGGATAGATGAGACCTTAGGATTTGTGCAGAAACATCCTTGGACTTGGCTTGACAAATGTTGTGTTGTTGGCTAACTCTTCTTAATCCCTTTCTACTCAGACTTCGATGTGATTGCTCTGAAGGAATAGAGTGTTTTGTCTCTCCACCTGATCTCTCCCTGCTCCAGCCTTGAGCATTCAGTACTCACTCTCTACTCTGATACTGTCAAAATGAGTGAGAAAACAAAAATCATCCTGCTAGAAGTAGTTGAGGGATCTGTTTGTTTTGACAGCATTGGCTTTAAGAGTGATTGCACAATCAGTTGCGCTGGCCAGTGTGGTGAGTGGGCAAGGGAGTAACCAGAGGTGTCCTGAGGATAAACCCAGGCACACAGAACTCACTTGCTTCTACCCATGCAGAGACAGAGGTGACAGATGTGTGAAGGAGACAGGACAAGTGAACACGCCGGACGTGCCCCGGAGTGTGTGACAATTGCTCTGCGGTACCCATCCGTGTGCTGACTCCTGGTACCTGTGTCCAGGTGGTGCATCCATCTTCCACAGCAGAGTAGAATGACCCAAATTACTTCCCCCCGAAGAGGTGCACATCAGCCCGTCTTGCAGTGAGGGTCATTCAGGGCAACGTGCTCATCTGTGAGGCAGTGCTGGGTGGCCCCCAACACAGGTGCTGTGCAGGTGTCTGCAGTGATGGAGCTCCAGCCTGAGCCCCTTTGTTAGGAGGAGAGCACAGGACAGAGGAGGGGAGCTGGAGGGCTGGACTGGGCTGGCAGAAAGTGGTGTGCAGTGGGAATGGCAGCAGGAAGGGAGCAGAGAGTGTTTGGGGTTGCCTTGGCTCTTCCTCTCCGGAGTGAATCCCTCCATCAGGGCCAGGCTGGGTGGGGCTCTGAGCAGCCTGATCCTAGTGCAAGGTTCCCTGCCCGTGGCAGGGGGAGTTGGAACTAGATAGTCCTTAAGGCCCCTTCCAACAAACCATTCTGGGATTCAATGTTTGAGGTCTTGCTTATAGTCCTGAATAGCCCAAAGTCTGGACTGATCGCTTTGAAAGTCTCTCTTGCAGCCCTCAGCATCCAAAGGACTCAAATCTGTGATCATTCCAGACTTCTTTTCCAGTGAGGGACTCGCTGTGACCCTCCCTCTTGGGCCCTGGTCTCAGGAGGTGAAGATTGCTGAGCACTGTGTCAGCTGTATCCAAAGTGGTTTTTGTTTAATGGTCTCCACTGCTGTTTATATTTTCTAATGTGCTACGGCTGGTGTTTGTTGCCATTAAAACTTCATTTGTTTGGAGGATCTTTTCAACAAACTGAAATCCAATAAATCATGAGTAAAATATTTATTATTTCAACTGGATAAGAAGGGGTGGGGGGATTGGACAAATTAGTATTCCTTCAGCACCATGTTAAATGGGAGGGCAATGGGGTGTGTTCGCCATGGGACTTTGTCCCCAGAAGAACAATTATTTGGCTGGACAGGACCAGCTGAGTGACAACTTCAAATTTGGAAGCAGAAGTGGAGCAGAAGTACTCTGACTACTCCTGCTTTATCCTGTCTGCCCATGTAATCACATCCACAGATGACTGTAGTGAGCTCAGGGCTCCTGGATTAAAACTGTCAAAAACACAAGCCTCTAATGCCTGAGTTAGAAATCCTGGGCTAACAAACTGGTCCCACTTCTGCTGGTGGCAAAGCTGCTGTTGTCTGAGGTCAGGACTTCACTCCAGGTCTGTTTTAGTTCACAGACAGTAGCAGACTCCAAACTCTTCATCCTGCTGTAGGGTATATTACACTAGCTTGTGGTGGGATAAATGACGTGGAGATCTGGAGCAGAATGTGGAAAATGTCATCACAAGCATCATTACATTAGAGCTGCATGGCTTTATTTATTTGTTGAATAGTGAATTCAATTAGAAATAGGGTGGGATTCAGGGCTGTTCATGTACTTGTGCGTTCAGCCAGTGGCTTTGGCTGAAAATGCAGAGGGAAATATGGGAAAGTTGGACTGTGATTTCAGCGTTTCACATAGAGGATACATTGCCTATTCACTTGGAAATGATATCTAATTTTTCAACATGACGTATTTTTCAATGCCAGAAATAGAAAAAAAAGATTGTTTTTGGACTGACCTGAACAGAAATAATTCTGAAGTCTGTCCATGGGACTGAGGCAAAATCTCTGCATTGTCCAGTTAAGCTCAGAACAGGTGTGAAACGTGGATCCAAATTACTGGGAGATGTAGCAGGCTCTGTAAGAAATGTGAAAAATATATATATAGCATTTCAATGGAGAACTGGTATGTTTGCATGTGACAAAATCTGCCTTTTCAGTAAGGAAGATGCCCTTCAGCACCTGTGAACCAGGCCCTGGATGTAAGCAGCTCCAAAATATTCATGCAAGGATTTGGCCTCAAAGTTTTACATTAAATCCAGTTTCCTCTTCCTGCATGATAATTTCTACCCCACAAAACCCCCAAAAGTCATCACCTTCACTATCAAGGCCTCTAGATACTACTATAATGCCATTAGGATCCTAAATACAATAAGTCAGTGTCCCATCTGTCAAAAACAGGACGTGTGGCAACCCTTCCCAGTGAGTCATCTGTTCAGCACTCCCAAGTCTTTGAGACCTCTGCACTCACCAGGGAGCTCTGACATTTACCAATGTTATCTTTCTTATTTCAGTTTTGGCACCTTCTTCCTTTCCTCAGAGACCGTCCTGGGCAAAAACCACATGAAATGAGCAGCAGACATCATCTGTCATCTTTCTGGAAGGTTACTGGGCTTGAGTGTGTTGTTTGGCCACAGATGGTGGTAACTTCACCAGAAAAACAAAAACCCCCACCACGCAGTGAAGAAATCATTAACTGGGCAGAGTTTTACATGAGAGATCAATTTGTTGAAAGGGAAGAGTAATCCTTGCTCATAGTGACTTTTGGGATGACTTAACCCTCAAGAAGCAGATTAGAAAATGCTATGGAATGCTTCTTTTGCCATCATTTGCTGTGAATCAGCAATAAAGTGGCCACCCCCTTGGCAGCATTCCCACTGGGGTCGATGGAGCCGGGATTTCGCCCCTGGAAGTCCTGCTCTGCAGGAGGGGCTCGCCATCAGCCTGTGTCCACTTTTCACTTCTGTGAGCACTGGTGAGTCTACTTACAGTGTTTCATAACACAGGAACAAAGGGGTTATTCAATGGAAATGAAGGAGGCAGAGATTTAAAGCAGATGACAGTAAATGCTCGCTGCACAATAATGTCAACACCTGGCTTTTTATCGCTGGTAGACGTCAAAGTGCTTTACAAGAGTCATCAGTGCCAGTGTCTCTGTTTAACAAAGAGATGAAGAAACACTACCTGTTCAAGGTCACCAAACAGACAATGCCAGAGTAGGAAATATCCTCCTCCACTATGCATTGGTTTCTGGCTAAAATCAAACCACTTTTATGCTACAGAGCTCACCCTCCAGGTCAGCACGACACCAAGAATTCAGTGGCACGGGCTGTTTGTGTGAAGAACAAGCACATGGCACTGGGAAGATGTAAAAAAGAATTCAGGTCAGACAGTAGCCTCTGTTTTTGTAGTGATGTGTCTGATGCCAGAGGAGAGGAGACTCTCTGGCTGGATAACACGTTTCAATTTAATTAATGCTGAGTGCAGAGCTGGCTTCTAGCAGTCAGGGTTATCCTAAAAACCCTGCAAACTGCCCCAAGTGTTTGGTGGTCCATGTAGAAAGGGAGCTGTCATTTTGGAAATGTACCCTGTCTGAGGGGAGCAAAGGCTGGTTGTCACTAGAGATACTCTCACACAGGGGTTAAAAATGACCCAGTTTTCTTGGAGTTATTCAAGAATGGGCAGTGAAGCCTGAGCT
This sequence comes from Falcunculus frontatus, assembly GCA_013398115.1. NCBI lineage: Eukaryota > Metazoa > Chordata > Aves > Passeriformes > Falcunculus > Falcunculus frontatus. The sequence goes on from VZRV01009344.1 coordinate 369,232, forward strand.
AAACATTCTTGTGAGGCTTCAGGGTTTGCCCAAAAGACCAGGCTGGACTTGTGGATTCTCGTACCTCCACACCAGGTGCCATGCTGTCCTTTGAAATGCATTCCAGGAGGCTTTTGCCACAGCCACCATGAGTGCAGTTGGCTCAGCTGAAGGTGGGAGGGTTGTCCACCATCCCAGACAACTCATCCTGCCATGTCCATGGATAGTCCCATAGTGAGAGTGAAGCCTGTTCTCCATCTGAACTGCTGTCCCTCCTTTACCTCTCTCCAAGAAGAGAGCCCCCAGAAGCCCATTAACCCTTTCCAGACTCACATGGGCTCACACACGTGCTTTTTAGTGGCATGGTTCTTGGCAAGAGAGACAACCTTAATATTGCTGTTGGACCTATGTGCATGTCTGTTGTTCATCATGTGTGAATTAAATGAACGGCCCTGAACTGGAGAGAGAGAAGCTAATGATTGCCATATTGTTTCCAGCGGTCCTCAAGCAAAAGAAGCTGTTTGAACTTTCCCCTAAAGACGCTTCTCCCTCTTGCAGTGATTTTAACATCTTGAGTTCCTACCATTTTCAAGGTGATTAATATTGTAATGATACCTCTTCTACCTTCCCCTCCCCAGAGGAGTCGGGGAGCAGGGGGATGGAGGCAGGACAGAGAGAAGGAACTTTTCAAAACTAACTCCATGTGCAGCAGTAAAAGTCATGATAGCTGCTTCTTTTCCCCTCTCCTCTAGTTTCCAGCAAATTCCCTTGTGCTTTCAGGTATTTCATTGTTTTGTTTTTAATTCCTCTTCAATGCACATATTGACATGTTTCTTTCTGTCTATTTCTGTCTTCCTTTACCCAATAAAATGATCCCACTGGGAAAGTGAAGGTCCAAATAGAAGGTGGAAGGAAGGAAAGCATCTTTCCTCATTACTGAGAGCCAGACTGATTGATAGCGTGTGACTGAGGAAAAGACCCTCTTTGGGGTGGAGATCGTAGCCTCATCCTTAACACAAGGACAGGCAAGAGGCTGGAACTCAGAATGGGGACTGCATTTGGAATGTATGACTAATTGTGGTGATTGTCTGGCCCTCTTCCCAAAAATTAGGGGAGAAATGCTGTAGTGGGCATTGTTTTCATCCTACAGGATATTTCAAGTGCTGTGCTTTGAGACTAAGGAAAAGACTTCATCCCGCTGCAACTGGAAATTAGAGCTCCCTGTGACCAGAGATGACCTTCTTAATATTGCTTTTTGACATCTGCACCTGGGTGGATCGTGCTCCGCAACCTTGAAATGGACAGTAGGAAAAAAGCAGCAGAAAAATGAGACAAACCCTCACATTGTTTGGATTGCCAGTAATAAATCCTAGGGAGTGGAAAAGGGCTTCCTTGTTGGCAGGGTGATCCCATCATCTTCATATCAGAAAGGAATATTACAGAGTAAGAAGAAAAACTCGTGAGGATAATTAGTCAAACTTCCCCAGGAAGGTGTTTGAGGTGCTACATAATCTTGTCTGGGCTCCTTTTCCTATCAAAGCTTGGACCAGATGATCTTTTGAGGTGTCTTCCAGCCTGGGCTGTTCTGTGGTTCTGTGATCATCAACATGTTGGTGGCTGGGTGTCACTGTCATTCAGTTCCTGCTGAGTGAATCTGTTTGCACATCATTCCCCTATTACCTGGTCTCCTTGAAATCTTACATTGCAGTTTTAGGGGTTTTTGGGAGTCCCTTAGGATTACCTATGCGACTTTCCTCTGAGCTGTCTCATTTGATCAAAGATGTGTCTCTGGAACCTGCAGTGAGTGGAAAACTTGCATTTCCAGCTGAGAACTAACTGTGCAAGCTCAGCTTTGGAAGGAATTTCCCTCTGGTCAATAGTCTGGCTCAACCTGGTGGCTTCCTGGAGCAAGGACAGCACCTACAGAGATCTGAACTGTACCTCCAGTGCTGCTGCATCCTGTCCCTCAGCTTAACCACATGCAGCATGTGGGTCTGGGATAACTCTGCTGTTTTCAGTCTGATAATCCACAATGGACTGTTAGAAGTTCCTCGGTTTGGTTGAAAGCAGAAAATTACAAACTAACACACCCCCACCCCTCTTTGATTTGAATCAAATTACCAGTGGGAAGGTCCCTTAATTTGCTCAATATGGAAAGCATTCCCAGGAAAGAAATGTTGGAGAAGGGGATCATGAAAGCTGAGACAAGATGTAAGGGTGTCACAAACAGAGGCCAAAGTGGAAGAAAATAGAGAACTGGCCAAGAAAATGTCATCAGTGACCCTTGTGGTCACTGTTTTGTTGGAATGGGGAGGATGGAAATCAGCTTGGAGAGGATCCAAGATGCTGGAGACAGGGAATACACCTGCTGTGCTTATCTTGCCCTAAACCACAGATGAATCCAGTTTCTCCAGAAGCTTCTGAAACAATGTCAGTCCCAGAAGAAACACCACTGTGAACATTTCAGCAAGGACCTTTGTTCTTTAAATTGCAAAGAATTTTGAAATCTAACACAGGCGATAAGTCAGTTTCCTCTGTGGGTTTTCAGATTTTTTTTTGGTACCCTTATTTGATTCTGTTAATATGTATTGTAAAGATAAAACAGGCCCAATCACATACTGGGAATCCAAGAGGAGGCAAAAATGACAAGGGAGAGCTGACAAGCGTCATGGAAAGAACCAGATCAAGGGAAAAAGTGAACAAAACTGATGGCAACTATAACAGGGTCTGATAGCTTAGGTGGGCAAAGCGTGGGCTTGGAAAGGGGCATGAATTTCCTGGCTTCACAGGAGACTGAAGACAACACCACTCAAAGCCTTCTCTGCTCCAGGATGCAATTTCCTCCCCATTCTACTGACGGATCCTTTTCTGCTGTGTATATTTTTCTTTCAACCAGCTCAGCAGAAGTACTGAAAACTGGCAAGGCAACTCAGACCGGTAAGAGATCTTGTACAAATTCTTTCTTCCTTCACAGGTTGTTGATACATAGTGTAACAGAAGACTACAGATAAAAATGGCATTTTCTGTCAACGATAGTAAATTTCCACAGCTGACCAGCTGCAGTGTGTGTGTCCTGGCAGGTCCTGAAACCAATTTTTATAGAACTCTCCAGAAAACCAATTAATTTGACTACTGGCATAAGCAGCATGATAACCTCGATGGTTGCTGTAAATGAAGGAAGGGCTTCAATAAAAGCAAGGGGTCAGATTGTCCATCTTGGTGGCTGTTTGGTACAAACCTCCCGTTACTTAACAAAATATCCAGACTTTCTGTGTGTGAACCCTTATTTACCCCTGCAGACAACACAGACCCTCAAAAGGGTACCCTACTGAGAGTAGAAACAACGATCCTTTGTGCTTGAAGGGTGTAGTGCACAGTTGTGGAGAGCTGATTGCTTCAAGAACCACTTTGCTGGCTGTGGACACGGCACACATTTAGCTCTTTTGAGGGAGGAATCATTGGATTTTGCTCCTGAGTGCTGTAATCAGCAGTGATTTGGTGTAACCTCTAAGGGAGCCAGTCATATATAACTCTTTAAAGTCAGTAGGGCTCCTTGAGGTGTGGGGTCCCTTTTGCCACTTCACACTGTGGGCAGGTGCCTTGTGGCAAATGTCCCTGACCTCCCACAAAGGCTCTGAGAAGAGTAAGTTCTGCTGCAATCTCTGCTTTGGGTAATTTGTAAGGGAGGCTGTGGCTTCTCCACAGGAACCCCTGGAGCGGTGGTAGGGTCTCTCTACAGCCTGACTCAGGTTTGGAATAGTGTGTCATCATGAGCTCCTCTGAAAAAGTTTCAGGTTGTCCTTGTGGAAGACTGGCTAAGCTGACCTCCAGGGGTCTCTCCCGACCTACATTTTCCTGTGATTCCGGGATGGAATGATTGCGAGCTCAGGACCTCTGCAGCACAGGCTACTTTTATTTCCACTGAACGTGAATAGGAGCATTGTGTGGATACCCAAGGGCCCTGACAGACAGGCCCTGGCAGTGACTGGAGCTTTTACTGGCCTCAGCTCTTGGTCCCTGTCTCTGACAGAGGATCTGGTGCTTGCAGCAGCAGAGAAGGTGCGAACTGGAGCAGCTGAGGATGCTCAAATTTCTTGTTCCTACAAGCTGCCTGTCATGGGCCAGCCATGTTTTAGACCATGGCAGCCAAATGCTCAGATAATGGGAGACAGAGCTCTACCTTTACACAGCCAGGCTTGGAAAATGAGGCCAAAGTGACTTGGGCTTGACTTCAGGTTGGAAAAGGGATGCTGCAGTCCTCTACACTGTCTGAATGCTAAACAAAGCACAGCATGGCCCAGAACCCAAGTCTTTATGCACTCTCCCACCTCTGAATACCAGCTTTGATTTTTATTGCATATTTGTCCGCAGCAGCTGTCAGAAAGTTGAAATGCTGGAATTATTGGTGGAATAAATACATCCTTCCAAACCCTTGCTACGGCTCTCCCCGTTGGGAGTTTATGTAATGTACTGAGTGGTACAAAAAGTATGCAGAGAGAACATTCTGCTTCCTGGAGGTTTCAGCTTGGTTTGACAGCTCGGTGCTGACTCACTGTCAGGACCTGGGTTTAAGCTCTGTAGTGAAGCACTGAGGGCTGGGAGGCACAGCCATGGACATTGCCACAAATGGATGTGAAGCCAGGCTGTTACCATCCTAGGTGACTTTTTGCCTAGGCAGGGCAAATACCATGGCATTCAGCCAAATGCCAGCTTAGAGCAAGGGCTGCTTTAGCTGAAGAACCATTAAAGACCCCAAAGTGGCCTCAAAATGCTGCAGGAAGATGAACATTTCTTTTAGTGCTATTTTTATCCAATATTCTAATTCTGTCTTGTTCCCTTACATAACTTTCAGAGTTACAGCTGAATAAACTTTCAGAGAAGAGAAATATTCCTAATAGAGCTCTAACTTTCTCCAGATTGAGTCTCTGAAATCATCCACAAAAGGTTTCCAGTCCATGTATGTGGCATAGGACTTTTGTCTGACAAGGAAAGGGTAGAAAGAGATTTAAGCCCCGTAACAGCTGAATTTGTTCCTCCATGGCAAAAGGCAATTATTTTGTTTGGGTTGGATGGAGTTTAGTGAGATGGGGTCAGCACAGCAGAAGCCCTTCTGAACCTGACCTCCAAGATGTGCTCCTGGCCTGGTCCTGCTCCCCCTGCCCACAGCTCCTTGAGCCCTGAGCACACACAGAGGAAGTTGAGGTGCATTCTGTCTGCCTCCCGTCCCGTCAGTTCAAGCTCCAGCAGTGGAAAAAAGGGAGATCTGGTTCTTTTCCCTGCCCCAGGGCTGATGGATGCCCCGGGCAGCTGCTCTGCCTGCACTTGGAGCAGACCATTGGAGCTGTGAGATTTAGGGAGTGACTGAAGTTAACTGAGCTCTGGCTCTTCCCTGCTGCTCAGGGGCCGTGTGAGGCAGCTCATGACTTAGCAAAGCATTGAGGATTTTCTAATGCTCTCCAGGGACCAGGTGGGTCCCTGGCTGCTGCAGGATGTGGCCTGAGTAAAGCTACCTTTTCTTTTCCCAATTCCCTTTTCATGTCAAATCTGCAGGAAGAAAATCACCAGATGTCTTCTCCGGCCCCTCCCTGGCTCTAAATAGGGAATGCTCAGTGCGGCATCCCAGAAAAGCCATTCTGGTGAGCAGCCAAATGTGAGGGACGGGGAAAACAGGGGCTTGAAGAAATGTGAACAAACCCAAAGCAAGTCAGTCAGGAAAAATGGCTGTAAAGGCAATGCACCTGTACCCCAGCAACTCTTTTATATAAAAAATGAAGAAGAAATCTCAATGGACTGGTTGTTCAATTTTTTTTTAATAATTGAGAAAAGTTGTTAACAAAACTATAGAGCAAAATCACAGGACTGGTGAATTAGACTGTTTTCTAGCCATCTTTCTTTCCCCAAAACACAGCCTACGCTTGGGTGGTAGTTTAAATTTGTCTGATGTACCTAATGCAGATGCAAAGCCCAGTGAACACAGCAGGAGGTTTTTCCACGGGCTTCTTTAGACTTTGGATGACTCTGCAGGCAAAACAACACACACGAGCAATCAACATTTGCCCCTTCTTGGAAGCCCATCAGCCCAAAGGGGCTGTGGCCATGTGTTTGTTACATGCTTATTGCTGCATCTTTCTCTGATGCCCTGTAAGGAAAGTGCAGCTCATCAGGACACGATGCAGCAGCGCTTGAGATCTTGGCCGTGGAATTGTTTATTGAACAGTGACAGACTGCAGCACATCCCTTTCAGGAATGATAAGGAAAGGTTTATGCAAGCCCACATCTGCACTTGGCTGGGCACAATAATGTCGTGTTCCTGATTAGCCGTAAATTTCTCTGAAGCACGTGCTGGAATAGGAGCGCCCATGGTGGCTGATTTCTGCCGCACAGCTTGTGTTGTTTCCACTGCTCCAAACGCGGTGTGCAGCAATGAAATATAGCCCTGTACAAGTGCTGGGCCTTTTTATTTCCTACTCTGTTTCTGCTGCTTGCACTCTGCCAAGAATTATGATTTTTTTAGTCCCTGTTAAAGGTAAGTGTTCAAGGCCGGGTTGGACGGGGTTTGAAGCCGCCTGATTATGGCAGGTCCCTCCCAACCCAAACCATCCTGTAAGTGAGCGAGAAATGTTTTTCTACAATCTTCTCATCTGGCTCTCCTGTGGACAGTCAAATCATCTTTAACCTGGTGCTAAAATATCCCTTTTCCCCTTGGGAAAGATCCCTTTCCTGAGCCACACTGCCCAGGATTAACACAGTGAGGCTCAATCTGGATGGGCCACGTGGTTTTCCTTGGGCACTGTGATCCCATCCATAAAGCCCTGGGTCTTCCTGGTTCAGTCATGACCTGCAGCATCTCTGCTATTGCAGTAGACTAACAATATTTAGGACTTTGGCAGCAAACAAAGGCAGATTTTTGTCACTGTCGCTGTGCTAGAACCCCCCCATGGTTGTAACAGAGATTTCCAAAGCTCTCGTGACATGTGATCCACAGAGGGTTTTCTGTGTAGTGCATCTCCCTGAAGACCAGTAGTGATGTCCTCAGGGTGAGAGGTTAACAAAGGCTTCTCGCACTGTGAAAGTCTTTTTCTGACATTGGAAGCAGGGCTTTGGTATTAGATATTGCCCTAGGAATGCATTTGCAAAATACACTAGTAGCCATTTACTGGTTTGTCTTTATACCTAGGTTATGTCATTATTCACCTTTTTTTTTTCATGGTCTCCTAGTGTCTTATTACCTCCCAGAATTTTTGGGATGTTTAAAAGATGGCAGGAAATAGGGAGCAAACAGCAGTAGAGGGCTGAGAATAGTGTTACCTTCCATAAAGTATGTCTACTTGCCCTGAATCCAGGGATAACAGCTAGTCTGACATAACAATAATATAAGATGGCTTTCTGCCTTTTCCAGAGTTAATTTTGGATCCCAGATATGAAAACTGGACAGAGAAAAGACAATTGCCATGTCTGTCCTGGTGTTTTCTCTCATTTATCGAAGCTCATCTGATACAGCTGCAGCTTGTTCTAATGTTGATCTTTGACATCTGAGGAGAATTTCCCAAAGAGTCCTTCTGGATGGGAAGTGCAGCATGAGCAGAACCAGCTTCCATCTGGAGAGGGGACATTGAGGTATCAGGACACCAATTATTTTGAAGCAAGGAGTGAACTCAGATATTTTATGTCAATACCAATATTCTTGCAAACAGGAAACAGCCAGTGGCATGTGCAGCCTTTTCTGCATTTGCAAGTAAAACCTGGAGCTCCTCTGTATGAATTAGAGCAATCAGAGAGAAACTATCAGCTAAATCTGAGAATGAACTGAGGATCAGAGAGGGTCCCCCCACGGCTCCTGTTCAGCAACTCTGTATATTGTTTTAAAGGACCCTTATGCAAGAATTACGTTGCATTCTGAAAGAGGAGATTGTTTCACTTACTTGTTGTGGGAAGGTCTTCAAATTACAGCCCTTCCTGCTTATATTATGGCATTCTGGGATTCATCCTGCTGCAGTTGCCCTGTGCTGTAAGGGATGCAGGATCCATGGCAGATAAATCCACAGCCAAAGCCTGTTGTTACAACAGGAGTCTCTTGCCAGAGAGTTATTTCAGAGTTATTTCTGAGTTGTTTCAGAGCTTCTCATTACAGCTGAATGCAGTTAATACTCATGTGTGCTCTGGAAAGTGTGTGGGAGACAGGTCAGGGTGTCCTGGAGCACAAAGTCACCGTGGGGTTCCACAGCAGGTACAGCATTGAATGGAGACTGTGGTGGCAGGGGACAGCTCCAAACTAATGTTGGACAAAACACTCCTACCCCCATTCTGCCTGGAAGGCTCAGTTTTGGCTAATTCCACCATCACAGAGTGAGCCACTTTGCAGGGAGATGAAGGGGAAAGAGGTAGATTCTATCTGGGAAGTGGGATGATCCCAGTGGAAACCATGACGGCAACCTTGACCAGGAAAAAACATTTGTGTCCTGAAACTCCTATTCATGGGTCTTCCAGTCCTGACTGCACATGTCCCTCTTCCCATCAGTGGCCAGGCTCCTTGGGTGGATTCCCAGCCATTCCTGTCACTGGTGCATCACCCTTTTCACTGCTTGAGGAGACCACAACGTGTCAGAGGAAATGGAGCTTGCTCCTCACCCATTGCACAAACAGGGATGTGATGCAGAGCTGCATCTGCCATGAGGCATGAGTGGCACTTGGGCTTTGAAACATCTTGGTTTTGCCTCCAAAAATTGCTATTTTGAGAAGAAGAAGTTTCTGACCCACTTTCTAACGTGCTGCAGTTGAACCTGGAGCTTCAAGATCTCAGCAAGGTGGGGGTGGGGGTCACACAAGCATAACTTCACAGAGCTCTGGTTGTCCAAGAAATAACAGATAGAAATTATTCACAGCCGAGAGCAGTCTTGAGAAAGCATCGCAAGGGGAATAAGGTTGGAGCTTTTCAAATCTCCTGGGATCATCTCCTTTCCTGAAGAGCACAAAGAGAGCCTGGTGGTCCTCGGGTGAGGAGCAGAGGAGGTGGGTGCTTCACGTCCTGAGTCTGGTCTGAAGTTGGCTGGCAGCACCTTTCAGTGGATAAAGGCTTTTGCATGCTTGCTCTGACTGCTTTGACACACAAACAAAAAATTAGGCAGTGTGTGGAAATTAAAATGTAATTAATCATATTCAAACCTTTTGAAGCAGCCACCTCAAAAATGCAGCTCTTAGGCCTGGTTGCAGATCCTCGGCCTTTATCAGGGTGAGGGGCATGAGCCTGAAGCCTGGCACCCTCTGGCCTTGGCTGCAGAGTGGTTTCTTTGCTGGGTACCTGGCATTTCTCAGGCTGTGCTCTGGGCAGGCCATGCTATATTTAAATACGTTTTGCTGGTGAGGGACTAAAGGGCCTCTAGAGCTGCAACTTCCTAAGGGCTATTCTGCAGATTCCTTCCTTCCTCCTTTTTTTTTTTTTTGTTTTTTTGTTTTTTTGTTGATTGTGAAAGGAAACTCTCAATCTTCTTAGGAAATAATCTTTTGTTTATGTCATGAAAAAACCTGTGCTCTCCTGGCCGAGAGGGTGGAAGAACCAATAGGAAGAGGTGCCACTTGTGCTTTTTGATACAACCAAACGCGTCTTAAATAAACATATGTTTATTTTTCTACCTTTCTGTTGAATTGCATCCTTGCCAACATAGAAGGTAAAAGTATCCAGTTCAAAGGAGGCAACTGCAGGCGTAGGCTGACATCCTGTTGTAAATATAGAACTGGCCTCATGACAATGCCCTGCTCGGAAACAATGGGAGCTGGGAGAGAGAAATGTGTGAATTAACACAGTTGAGGCAAATGATGAACAGCTGATGGAGGAAAAGAGCCGTGGGCCAGGCTGCCAGCTCTCAGGGCTGCCTCTGAGCTGGCCTTTGTCCCCTGCACAGAGCTGTGTAATGTCTCTGCTGTGCCCCTGTGCCAGCCATGATGCCACCTTGAGGCACCAAGGACATGGGGCACCCTTCTGTGCCAAACCACAGAAGAGATTTCCCCGTCTCCTTGCTCAGACTGGGGCAGAGCAGGAGCTTTCCTCTGCTTTTGCCTCTGTCCCACCTTGCCAACAGGATACGTGGCCTTGGAGCCAGGGCAGGTTTCTGCCCTGCCCAGTGCTCGGATCAGGATTTGCAGTGCAGGAACCAGCAGTGTAGCCAGGCTGATTCCCTGCCCTCGGGACAGTTCTGGACAAATCCCTGTGCCCAGGTTATATCCTCCCTCCGTCATGCATTGGAATGGGCAGTGGACACCCGTTTCCAGGAGCAGGATGAGAGCCCCAGGCACTGCTGAGACAGAAAGGAGGTTTATCCCAATCAGGCTTTGCCATGAGGAAACAGAGTTCCAGGCTAATTAGGAACCTTAGTGGTACTTCCTGTGATACCTGGGAAACCTGCCCTGGCTTAGTAAGAAACAGCCTGTGGCTGTCAGCTGTTCTTGGCTCTGGCTGGGGACCTGGCAGAACTCACCAGCTCCTGTCCCAACGAGGAGCAGACTGGGATGAGAAAGGAACCTGGGATAAGACAGGAACCACATGCCTCTACAGCTGGTTTTCACATTTACAACATGCTTGTGGGGACATTGTTGTGACCTGTTGGGCACTGATGGCTAAAGTGGGTGAACTCCCACGAATCCAGGCAAGATTTTCCCTCTGGTGAATCCCTTGAATAAAATGTATTGAGGTTTAAAAACTTGGCAGAGGGAAGCCTAATTTAGCTTACGTTCATCCTTGTTTTTCTTTGACTAACTACGGGTTTTTTTGTGTCTGTCATGTTAAAAATGATGGCTTGCACTGGCAAGTTTTCACCTCAATTTTGTCCTAAGCCACCTTCAGCTCCTGGGCTGAGCCAGCAGGGCAGTGGCCAAGGTGATAGCAATTGACTGTCACCAGTTTATCTTATCTAGCACACAGAGCGTGGCATTCGAGAGCTGAAGCCCTGGGTTTTCTTCCCTTCTCTTTCTGTGCAGCACGGGGTGTGCCCCATTTGACCTAAATATTTGTGAAGTTACATCCTTGGGACAGGCTGACAAAAGGTTATAAACTCATTTGTTTTCATCTTTTCCTAAGGCCAGCAGGCTGCAGCAAGGCATCATAGCTGCCTCATGTGGGTGCCTCACACCTTCCCCTGACCCAGCTGGTGCTGGCCAACATCTGAGACAGGGCTGTGAGCCTGATCCATATGAACAATTCCTGCTTCCTTACCCCGAGAGACTGTGGCAGCTGTTGTCTCATCACTTTCTGTAGCCATGGACCTGGAGGTACCACTGGGGATAAGAAGCAAATAGGGTCATGGGACATCAGGTGTCATGTCACTGTCAGAGGGGCTCTGGGTGTTCTGGGTGTGATGCACAGCTCAGCAAGCCCCTGTGAACCAGCAAAGTGCTGTTGGGGTCAGGGTTTTCTGTGTGTTCTGGGTGTGATGCACAGCTCAGCAAGCCCCTGTGAACCAGCAAAGTGCTGTTGGGGTCAGGGTTTTCTGTGTGTTCTGGGTGTGATGCACAGCTCAGCGAGCCCCTGAGAACCAGCAAAGTGCTGTGGGGGCCAGGGTTTTCCCACTGACATCAGTGCCATTGGGTTCCTTTGTACCTGCACCCTCAGCTGTGCTCATCTTTGGAGGAAAATAGGAAAGAGTGAGTTTTGCGTGTTAGGGGAAGGAAACCAGGCAGCTTAATCCCAAAGGTGAAGTGTGTGTTCATAGTGACACCAGTTTTTACATCTCCCCAGCACTGTTCAACAGCAGCTGCACTGAATTATGGTTGTGGCACCGCTGTTTCTTTCTGGAACAGAGAGGAGTGAGGTGCAGCTTCGGAATTTAGGCACGAGACAGAGCAGAAGGCGTTTTTCCACTCCGCTCTTGGCTTCAACAGCGGTCAAATTCCCCAGCAACTTCAAGAGCCTCTCCTAATGTGGGTGCCAGCGGTGCCCAACATGTGGGCTGCCCTGGGTGTGAGGCTGGTCCTGGCTGTGCAAAGATGCTTTTGCAGGGAGCAGTCCCAGGTGTGTGTGGGGAACAGTGCTCTGCCTCAAGCCAGTGCTGCATTACAGACCCATGGAATTGGGGAGAAAACAGCAAGGATGAAAGATAGACGATATCCTAGAATTTTGTGATTCTGTGAGCGTCTTGTCTTCCACAGTGTATTTTAGTTTTTGGGTTGCAGCACCTCTGTGCTTGTGCACCACTCCCTAGTGTAGTTAGAGAGCTCACTCATGCTGCCCTACCAAGCAATCTCTCTTCTCAAAAAGCCGAACAAATCTGCAGCCAAAGTGTTTCAGAGTCAGTGCACAGTTTCCCCTAAACCTCCCGATTGTGCTGGAGTTTGGAGTCCCTGCTCTGAAACAGCGGCTTCCCCTTTTTCTATGGTATCAGTGGGCAGAGGTTTGGGGGCACACTGTGGTGCATGACTGCAGATCTGTCAGCTGCTGGGTGGAAGGGGGATCCCAAAGCATTCAGGGGAGTGGTAGGTGAGTTATTGCAGGAGTCAGAGCAGCCCAGAAGCAGAGACATGCAGGGTTTGAGGCTGGTACTGCCTGTGATTTGCAATGTGTGGCCAGCAGTGCTGCGAGCTTGATCCCACTGTTTGCCATACTCTGTTATCAGAGCTGCTCAAATGTTTTCCATTAGCTAATCCTTAACCCTTTGCAGGTACAGAACAACCCTGCATTGGAACCAAGAGCCAGAACAGAAATAAATTCTTTGTGCTTTTTCTTTGGAGGATTTTTACAATCACTGTCTCCCCACACCACTAAAAAACATGTGAAAATCATTTAGAGAGACACAGCAACCAACAACACTCTCCTCTCCCACAGGTGGTATTTTAGAAGGAAAAAATATCTGTGGAACAAAGTGATTTAAAAACCTCAAGGAGAGGGTCAGAATCCAAAATTAGAGGTGTCTTTCTTTGAAAACGGACCAAGGGATTCATTCAGTGACAGAAGTGCCATTTGAAAAAAATGAGCAGACTTCCTGGAGCAGGCCAGACACACCTAGGCAGGTCAAAGAGAGTTGAGTGCTTGATGGGTGTAGAGGCCCTTCCCTATGGAACTGATGAAGATTTTTTGAAAGAATACATGGATGTAAGATTTCTGGGTTCTTGTCCGAGTGTTTTACCACTCTCAGGGTAAAATTGTTTTTTCCCTGTAGCTGATATGAATCTCCCACGCTGCAATTTATTTTTAGCTGTGCACCTTTGAGAGAGCAGGTTTGATCTTCTCTGTTAGCTCATAATCTCACGGAAGCTGCGGTTCCCCATCGCTGTCTCACGCCATGTGCTTCAGCCTCACTGGCTCCCTCCCCTTCCTCAGGGTCATGTCCTGGGAAGCCCAAAGCTGGATGCAGTATCCAGACTTGGGCTCCCCAGTGCTGAATACAGGGGCAGAACCACTTCCTTCAACCTGCTGGTTGCACTCTCTCTGTTGTGGCCCAGTACAAAGCTGAATTTTGTCCCCAGAAGGGGACATTGAGTGAGGCTTAGCTGCAGTGTAATAAATATCCCTCTCTCCCTCTGGCAGGCAGATCTGCAAAATGTCCCTGACTGACCTCTTGTGAGTCTATATAAGCACCAGGGCCACATAAGGACTTGAGCAATCCTGTATAGCTTCTATTTTTTGTTGTGCAGTTCCATGTTGCATCCAGCTTCTGATTGACCCTGTCATCGAAGCCTGGCTTTAAGTGTTTGTAAGCTCACAGCAAAACCAGCAGCAAGAGTAAAAATGTGTCTGCTCCTTGAAATTAGTGTCCCAGGATCTTTTGCTCCCTGAACATTGGTTCAGGTCTCTGGGAAATGCAAAGATCTGGGAGAGGTCTCAAGGGAAACAGTGTCCTTCATGTGTAGTCTTATTTCACCAGTCTTGGAGGACTGGCTGTTCTGGACCACTTACTATTCACTCTGGCTGCAAATGAATAAATAAACAGGAATGCAGCTGGAGCAAGGACTGAACAGACTGGACAAACCCCTGTGTAAAAGGTTTCCACCCCAAAGAACCTGCACACCGATAACTGATTGACAAATATATTATTTGTGTTGCCTGTGGGGGTGGAGAGCTGAAATTCTACGAGGAAAAGAGGAATTTGTAGGGGCTCCCAAAGTGATATTGTTATGTCCTGAATCTGCAGGCAGATCCCCAGCTGTTGAGCAGCAGTGAGACTCCACTGACATACATTTTGCCCCACGTTTAGGAAGGTCCTTTTTGGGTAGTCCCAAGGCCATCCATGTCGTTGCTTCTGCTTCTGCCCAGCTGCTCTGTCCTAATCCTGTGCCTGGGGTACACAAAATTTGCTTTGCTCTTCGGCCTCAGCCTTGTGTGTGCTTCCAGCTGTGCTCTGCTACCACGACTGGTGGCACAGGAGATGGGAGTGCCACCTGCCACCCCCACCAGTGCCACAGAGCCCACGCTGGGGCCACGCTGTGACCTTGGATCACCTGTGCTGGCAGGAGGGTGAGGTTCTGTGTGTGTGTGTGAGCCAACCAGGTGCTCTTAGCCCAAGCCCTGAACTTTTGCACCACGCTAAGGGGAAGGTGGATAATTTGGGGGTGGTGGGAAGCCTGAGAATACAGCAGCATTCCTGTATCCAGACTAGGTGGGGCAGCGACAAGGGGATATCAGCTCTCCTTAGCAGTCAGTGTCTGAAACTTCCTTGTATTGTTTGTCCAATGCTAAGAGCTTCCCCCCAACACTAAAAATAGCTTTTTGTTTGTAAGTTCACTTCTCATTCACGCTTCCTCTCTTGGTTTTCTCAAGAGGTTCCTTGGTATCTTTAAATTTGCTTGACCAACAGGAACAAAAGGCAGCAAAAGCCTCCTTGTGTGAAGATGGGGAGGTTTTCACCTCAGAGAGAGAGGGGGGGAGGCAGCTTTTAATATCATTTTATATTTAGTGCAGGTTCGACGGAGGGAGCAGGCACCATGTTCAGCCTTTATTCCATTTACCCAGTGAGAGCAGAAGGGGAATGCATTGTCCTCCTGGGATCCCAGGGAATAGTTGGCAGTGATACCACATAGTGAAAAAATGTTGTTCTCGAAAATACTCGAGCAACCACCAAGCAACAGCAATCACAGGGACTCTCAGCTCTACCCTTGGCAGCTGTTATCTGGACCAGATGTTGTCCTAAGTAAAAGGGAGATGCTGTTTTCTGGAACAGAGGGATATATATTATTTTCTGACATTATTGCTCGACTGATTTCTTTAAAAAATAATGCCTTGTAGAATGTTAATAAATAGCTGTTTATTTTGACAGCAGTGTCAAGAGCATGCTAATGTGTTATTGTTTGGACTGTGGACACTTAAGACATATAAAGGGAGTTTGTGTTGCTGGTTTCAGGGAAGCAGGAGGGTTTTGCTCATGGTGGACCCAGTCCAGAGAATGTGCTTTACATATGGGTGTTTATATCTTGCTCTGCCTGTAAGAGTTCATTTGCCTGATGAAAGATTGTTTGCTAGCACTCTAGGAGCTGGCAGGGAGGTATTTATACCATTGTCAGCTCTGATAAAAGTTTCAGACGTTACAAAAGCTCTTGGATTATACTGGAGGGGAAAAGAGAATTAATTAAATCTGAATTTCTTCTGAATTTGTTAGTGGTCAAAAGTGATCTGGCCTGCAGGCCTTGGAATCTGGGCTGATCTACTTGTTTTCTGTTGCACTGAACCTGGTTTGAAGCCAGGCAGCTCTGTCTGGTCACAGGAGTGTGGAGCTCCCTGTGGCACGGGAAACCAGGCTGTGCATCGGGTAAGGCAGCAAGGGCAGTGCTTGCTGTTGATGTGGAGCAGTGTAAATGTGTCTGATAACTTACCCTGCCTGCAGGCACATCCCAAAACTCAAGTCCTGGGTGTGAGTGTAAAATCACAGGGCTAGAAGAGCCTCCTAAAGGGTCGCCTCCTCCTGCTTGTTCTCTCAGATGTGGAGCAAAAGCAGCTGGTGATGGAGACCCTGAGGCAACCCTGTCCTATCCCAGCTGCCTGGGAAGTGTCCCCCATGGCACAATCACAGCCTTTCTGGCTTTGGTTTACTTCTTGAAAAGGCAGTGGATGTGGTGGTGCTGCAGCACGAATACTCAGTCCTCCTGGAAATATTGCAGCTCTTTTGACTGCCTTCGGGAAGCCAATATTGCAGAGCAACCACTGCTAGGCTGTTTCAGCATCTATAACCCATATGGGAAGGGAAAACAGATCTGTGAAATAGAGCCCTTCGTTCATACAAAAAGTAGCCCTGGAGATGTGAATATCAGTTTTTTGGAGAAGGAACATATTCTGAAATCAACACTTGTGCTGGAGCAAGTGCCCAGCGTGTGCATCTCCACCTCTTTGAGGATGAGCCCCAAAAGATACCACGAGCTACAGCAGCGGGAAAAGTCACAGTCCTTTGCCTTTGTGACATATTATGCATTGAAACAATACTTCCTCTGGAAAGGTCATGGCACTGAGTCGTGCAAAAAGCCTTATCAACAAGTAGGCGTATTATATATGAAATGTAGGCTCTCATACGTGTGAGAATGTTCCCTGAGACAGCAACTGAATTTATGTGGTGTTGGTAATAGGTGGATACGTTTTCCACCGGGAACAAGTATAATAAAATCAGATTGCCACTGAAACTAAATGCTAAATTGAATCATAAAATTCAAATAAAAACAAAGTGCTGGTGGACTCCCATCTAAATCGGATTCAATTAAAGAAACTCTTGAGGCCTAAATTACTGTTGAAGCAATTGTGAAGGACAGCCCAATAACGAGTCAACATTTGAATGAATTACTGTCCCTAGAATCCCCTTGAATTCACACAAAGGAATGGCCTTTTCAGCTGGTGTTTCTGAATTATTCTGCCTGTCTGCATGCACAGACTCAGGTTATTTTGGGCTGTTTGGGGCTGGTGCAAGGCTGTGTCCATGGAGGGTGTGCAGCACAGCCTGATGAGCCCCTCCAGATTTGAGTGGTCTGCTCACTTCCAGGGCAAAGCTCCACACAGCAGAGGGTTTTTTTCTCCAGATAATAATGAAAAAAGAGGTTGGTGAGACCAAATGATCTTTAGTCCATCTGGCACGTGCAGCTTAGGGATGTGGTAACTCTGCGCTGGGTGTTGTTACCCCTGAACACGTTTTTGCCCGGGCTTCTGGCAGTGCCTTGAGATGAGTGATCTCTGACTTCCACAGGAACAGTGTCTTAATGAACTACTGTTTCAAAACATTATTTTTCAGTCAGGTGGGAATCTGCCAGGATTTTTTTATTTATGCTTTCTTTTGGCATTTTCTTGCAGTCGTAATTACGTAAAATGTTTGGTAAGGAATTTTCCGACTAGGTTTTGTAATCAGAAAATGTTAATCTAAGATAACCTGCCTGTGTTTGTATGTACAAGAGCCGGTTCAGTAAATCTCCCAGGCCCAAAAGCGTTTCCAAGTGGTTTCAAATATGGAAAGCATGAGATCTGGATTTTTGTTTTTTAGGGTTTTATCTTGCTTTGCTCTTGCCTATAGCATTAAAAACAGAATGAACATTTCAGCTGATCCACACTATTTCCCCTCCTGAGATGATCCCTTTGCAAGGATTTTGGAGCTCTGGTTTTCCACTCCATCTCAGGGCAGTAAAGCACTCCCCTGGCTTCGGTCTTGTGCGAGTAGGAAGATTTACTGGAGCTTTCTGACAACTCAATCTGAGTTCCAGTTAGATGGAAGAAAACCTCCCTGCAGGGACATCTCAGCTGACTACAGTGCCATTTACCACAGTGTTTTTAGTGCATTTCTGGTTGTCAGAACAGTCACACAGTTCTGCACACTTTCAGGCATACCTTGTTCCCAGTACGGAGCACTGGCCCCTCTTTCCAATAGCAAATCCACCCTTTTTCCCTTTAACCTCTTTGTCATGGAACCTAAAACTGGTTTGGATGGACCAGATCTGTTGGGAGGCCATGGGAGCAAAACTAGGAAGACATAAAAAAGGTAAAATGTGATGTACTGGGATATCCTGGCTTTACCTGTCCCACGAGATCTTCAAACACTTCTAGCTACCAGAGGACAGAAACAGATACATGGAAAATAGCAGAGGCCTTACAAATAACTGGAGTTTGGGGGACAGGGTTAGAAGGGAAGTGAAAGGAGGAGGGAGAAGAAACCCTAAATTAAAAAGACTTTGCTAACCTAGACATGTTTGAATTAAGCCAAACATTTCCTTGGAGGCAGGCTTTTTCCAGAGAACCACAGCTCCTCTGTGCACCTGAGTGACAGATGCCAGCTGAAGTGACTGTTTCCTCTGGAGGAAATGGTTTGCTTTCTGTGAAGGCCCGGGCATGTTCTGCCCTGCTCTGAGTGCCAGCACATGCTGATTATTAAAGCAGTGGGCAACACAAAATCTTTCTGGGCAGAAATCCTTCCCTGACTCCACGGAGCCCAGGGGGATGGCACAGATGGCCACAGTCAGCAGCTCTGGGTGCACATTCCGGCTCAACCAAGAGGAAAAACATCACATCTTGCAAAGGGAATTCAGCACTGGGAGCTTTCTGGGTTGCATCTGCACCCTGCTGGAGCTGGTGGCCAAGAGGTCAAACACGTCTGTGTGTGCTGGTGTGGAGGGGAAGGACAACGCCGTGCTATCCAGCAGGGATAATCGTCGGTCGTACAGACCATCTCCGGGAAGAAAGATGAACTTGCATTTTTCTCCAGTGATGATGGTGATGTCATGATATGGTAAACAAAGTATTTCATCTTTTCTCCTTTTCTTCACTCGGTTCCAGGAGCTATGCAGGGTTTTCTGCCAGAAAGCTGACTTTTCTCCTGGCCGAGGCTCGAGGGCCCATCAGTGCTGAAACATCGCTGGAATGTTCTGTCCTGCAGACACGGGGGAACAAAAACCTCTCTGGAGGGGGAAACACTAACCTAAGAGCTACAGGCTTTGTTTCTGTACCTGTCACAGTTATTTATTATTTCAGGCAACTTCTGAATTTATATAGTGCTCCTGAAAAGTGGTGCTGAGCCCTGAATAAGCAGATGAATGGACTCTCAGCACCTCAGTGTTCATTTTGGCCAGAAAATGGAAAGCACTGTGATGGAACAGAAGGTATAGCATCTGAAGTTACTGGGTCATGTAGCAACAGCCAGTGATGCTTTTATTTCCCACTGGTACAGCTTTGAAAGCAGCTGGTTTGGGGGCTGAATTTAAGTGCAGTTTGTTTGCAATTAGTTGTTGTTGACTTTGCTGAAATGTGCCTCGTCCAAACAAAACTGTGTGGAGTGTGAGCATGTGCACACAGTGCTCGTACACATGTGCACACACACACACACACACACACACACACACACATATTCTGACACGGGGCCACTCCAAAATACAATCTCAGTTTGGTACAACGCTGCTGCTTCCCGAGTACCCTGCTTGAGTTTGGGTACCAACATCCTTCTCTCTTCTGTCACTGCCTGACCCTCGTGAAAGCTGTGTTCCCAGAGTACTTTTCCCACCAGGAACAGACGTCAGAGGAGCTGGGATGAGGTCCAGCCTGGTGCACTCTGCTCCTGTCGCTTACCCTCTGCTGGCTGTGCTCCCTCCTTCTCCTTGCTCTCCGCTTGCTGCCGATGCTTCGGGATAAAGTGACTCAGCAGAGAATGGCAGAGAACAAGGTGACTCAGACACATCTGTCAGCACTCAGGAAAGGGCTCAGACTTCTTGGAACCTTCTTTTAGTATCTCTAAGTATGCCTAATATGGCCTTGAATCTATTTCTTGGTTTTATGGGAAATGTGGGTGGCATTAGGCACCGTGAGGCTGGAGGCTCAGGACATCAGAAGAGTTAGTCTTGGGACAGATGTGTGAATGGAGAAGGGATGTGGGACTTGTGCTCTGCAGGGCTGTGGAGGTCTCAAGAGCCATAAAATATTGCCAGTATTCCCCATCCCACCTAGACAGTCAGCCTTTCTGTCCTCCCAGCAGTTCCTGGTTACAAGGGGCATTTGCAAGTAGAGGATCAGGCACAGAAATATTGGTGCTCTGGTGCTTCTTGTGGGTTGTGGGGTGCATGAAGAAGCCAGGGGTTGATGAGGGACGAATCCCAGGTATGTGCACTTTTTCTCACCGTGTTTGCTGGCAGCTGTGGAGGTGCTGCTCTCCATCAGGGTGTGAGAATACCAGAAACCAGCTCTTCTTCTCAGTCAGGCAATTGTGAGATGGGAAATCTTGTTTCCATAAAATTCTCTGACACTGGCTCTTGACAAGTGCAGTTTAGCCAAGGAAACTATGTCTACTCACACATCTTCACATCTCCTGCTTCTGACTGTGGAATAGGCATGTTAAAGATGGGGGTTTTGGTCAAAGCCTCGGTGTGTTTGCACTTAGGGTGGAGAAACTGGAGCTGTTTACACCTCACAACATTTTTCCATGTTATGTAGAAGCTGTGTGGCCAAGAAATTAGATCTATTTTTTCGGAATAATGTTGTATTGAAGTAACCCTTCCCTTTTGACAATTTTTAATTATATAACAAAAAACTAAATTTGAAAAGTCAAGGGGAGTGAGAAAAACCTCTTGAGGATATTTTGAGTGGGCTGGGCCTTTCAAGTTCAAGCTGAAATGTGGCCAGGGCGGGGAGTCAGAAAAACTCAGATTTGAAAAAAACCCCTGGAATTTATTAATCAAAGCCCCTTTTTTTTTTTTTTCCAGGAAAAACACAGTTAAAAACATGAAGCTGTAGTGAATAAGAATGTCTAAGTCAGCCAAAAGCATGAAATGAACCCTGTGATGCTATTTGAAGTATGTCAGTGGCATGCATAGAACTATTTACCTTTCTACTCCAGTGAATTTATAAAACAATTAAGAGGTGTGCTGGAAGTCATATGAAACATGGGCAATAGATAAAAAAGTTGAAATTGTTTAAAAGGGAAAAAAAAAGAAAAAAAAAAAGGAAAGATATGTAAGGAAAGGAATAGGTCCCTGTTGAAAACTGATGGAAGCTTCATCATTTGGGTCATTTGAAACTGGGCTGCACACTTCACTAAAATATATGCTAAGGGAAACAGCTGTAGGTTTGTTCCCCCAGGGAGGGGCAAGACGACCTAATATATCTTCTTAATTTCATTTCTAATTTCTATGCTTCAAATCATGTAGACAAACCTTGAAATATAACCTACAGCCTGCTAATTCCTTCCTTTCTTCCTGTCTAGAGAGAGATGTTGAGTTGAAGGCAATTGCCCAAGATTTTTGACTATTATTTTTAGCCTGGTTTCCTAAGGAAATGAAGCTTATGTGAACATAGTGTCACCGTGTCTGCCTGCCAGTCCCTTCTTTTTTTCCTCTTCCCCCAGGAAGTTCTTGGCCAAATTTCAATAAAACTTAGGATAGGGCTGGGAACTAAAAAGATAGTTCAGTTCTTCAAGATTTAAGGGTAGAGGAAGCTGTAGCGGGAAGGAAGCGGAGTGTAACATCATTAGACAGAGACTTCTTTAAATAAACCTGGGTTTAACATGCAAAAATCCACAGTAAGTCCCAGGAAACTAGTGGCCTTCTGGCAAGGCAGCTCTGTGGATTAGCTGAGATGTTGGTGGGGATGGGGCTGTGCTGGGACCATTTTTCTGGAGCAGCAGCTTCTCACTGGTTGTGGTTGTGTGGCTTCCTCTGCTGTGCTGAAGATTTCCTGCCTTTTCTATGGTCTCTCTGGGAGTGCTGGGGTGAACCACTGGCAATGAGGCTCTGCCTCATGGCCTTCAGGCCAGGAATCAAACCTTCTCGATTCCCCCAGGAGGGCTTTTTCCCCTAACTCCTCCTTTGAAGTCCCCTCACCCCAGGCCCAAGGAAGCTGATGTCATCAGAGGATGGGAGGCCGTGGCTCCTCTCGGGCAGTTCCCACCTTTGGAGGAAGGAAATTCCTCGGGGCAGTGCTGTTTATCTGCTGGCCCCCAGAGAGCTGGGCTGAGAAATGATGTGGCTTTCTGAAAGCTGTGGATTTTAGATTCCCCCCTTGCTGTGCTCTCATTGTGCAGGTGGCTGACGGGGGACCGCTTGCTGGTGGCAGTGGCATAGCACTGGGGCCTGGTGCCTTTAATTACTTTTACACCTTGCTTGTGGAATTCGCTCTGCAGAAACACAAAGCCTCATGCAAGCCCGTTTCTGTGGATTGATTGAGGAAGAAAAGCCCAACAAACGACCTCCCTCCGGATTAGTGAGGGCAATGAGCCAACGCAGCTCTGCAAGGAGGAAAAGGTGGGACTTGCTGCTTCAGAGGATGCGAAGGAAGGGGCCCTGGCCACAGGCTGGGAGCCCTTTACTGAGCTCTGAATTTGCCCGTGTGTTGTAGAGATCAATGGAGAATCAGAGCAGGAAGGATGGAGAGGTTCTCACACCATCCTGCCTGAGTTTACCTGCACGTTACTGACACAAGCCTGCAGAAAAGGGCAGGGCAGGGGAGTGCAACTTGCCCCAACAGGTGCCCATTTGCAGCGAGGGGTGGCATGTACTTGGCTTGGGGTTGTTCAGGTGACCCTTCCCTGCGAGGTAACTCTGGCTCTGCCCTGGCTCTGCTCAGTGTTGCAGTGAGCCCCACGATGACAGCAGGTCAGCCAGTCTGTGACAATCCATCAGGCTCACACGAGGTAAACATTAGGCTCAGTACCATTGGAAGGGAAGGGTGAATTGCCTAAATACACCTTGCCTGCAGCCTCCAGGTAAACCCAGGGACACTGCTTTTTAGGTTAAAAGAAACACTTTTTGCCATCACATCCCCAGAGTGTTGTGTAACTACAACTCGTCTCACAGCCCACTTGGCCAACAACAGGCAGGACCAAAACCCTTGAGATCCAGCTATAAACCCCCACATGAAGCAGGAGCCTGCCATGGATGTGGGCAGCAGGTGATGCCAGAATCCCAGGAATGGCTGCATGTCTGGCTGGGAATCATCTCTGACAAGAAATTCACTTTACAGCCCAGAGGATGCATGTCAGGCAGGAATGTGCTGTTGGATGGGCTCAGAGCAGCCAGAGCTTTCCTCTCACCACATGGTGTCTTGGCCTCCTTTTAGATATTGAATAGCCTGATCCTTCTTGTAACTTTCCTCTGTCCCAGGTAAAGACTTCAGGGAATTCGGTGTGAGGTCTCTCCTCTCCAGCAGGAGGAATGTGCTGACACACAGATATCACTGACTGGCAGCCTACTCTGGAAACACAGTTGTTCAAGCCAAGAGGTTTCTTTTGCTGGTGTAGTTTATCGGAGCTACCCAAACAAAATTAACTATACTAGAAAGAAAAAAATAATCCCTCCTTTTGTAGCGCTGCATCCACACCAGGGGCTTTTTGTTGGTGCAGCTCTCTCTCTTGTAGGGATGATGTATTTGTTTTTTCACACTCCTGGCTGGCATAATTAAGCTTACAAAACTTCCTTGTGCAGACTAGCCCTAGCAGAAAAGGAGTCAGCTTGCTTCAGGAGCACTTCCATGCACCAGTGAGAATTGCTGTTGTCTTGAGGTAGTGCATTTGGTGTGTTTTCCACCATTGTAAAAGATTTCCCACGGTGCAGAGAAAAAAGCAAGCCTAAAAGCTCTGGTTTGTCCAGTGATTTTTGTTGATCCATTATACCTGGAGTGTGTGTGTAGAACTTGTTCACAAATTGCCATAGCACAGAGATTTGGGCATTGGTGATACTTACTTGCAGTTATTCAGGTGGATAAAGAAGTGTGGAAAGAACACCGTGATCTGGTGATTGTGCTTGTTTCAGACTGTTAATTGGATATGCCATGTAAAAAAATCCGGAGCAATTTGTTGTTCTACGGATCATTGAATCAATGTGTTTAAATCACATGCTGCCCCTCATCCCTCATCCTGAGGGGGTCGTGCAAGAAGAGATTTTTTAGTCCTTTTGCTGAAAACACAGCAGTGGCTGGTGAGGACGTGTAACGTTTCACATCAGCCAGGGAGGAACAGCCACGTCTGGAACGGGTTCGTCTGGGAAATGAGGTTGTCACTTTCCGTAAGGAGCAGAAAGTACCACAGGAGAATGCTGTTAATGAAGAGAAGCAGACATGATGCTTGGGGACAATATCATGTGAGCTGCAGTGTTCTGGTCTGTGGATAAAGAGAGTGTCCTGGAACCTTATGCACTTCATGGACATCCTGTGTTGGATGCCCCTTATCCAGCTGCGTGACTTGAGATGGGTTTTTCTGTCTGGTAAAAAAGGTTGTTTACAGTCAGAGCCTTCCAACCACCTCACAGGATGTCCCAGGTCGTTCTTGCCATCCCTTCATTCCTTCTTTCCTTTTTTGTGACCAAGCAGCCCCACAAAGGCCACCAGTCAGGGCTCTGAGGACCACCACAGGCACTCCGTGGTGAGCAGCATCAAGCCTGAAAGATACTGCCTGGCTTTGAAGCTGAGTGGTCAGCCTCTGTATGCTGAGACAGAGGGGTTATTTAGATAACATGCTACTGGATGAAAAAAGTTTATCTCCCCCTTTGCAGACAGAGTTTCAGACTCACTAAATTATGCTCAGCGTGGGTATTTAGGCTCAGTTCCGCAATACAGCATTGCACCCTGAGGAACGGTGCCTCCCAGTTTGTTGTGATATTAATCTTGGAAGCAAAACAAAATCCTTGACAAAAGATCAATTTAGTGCATCTCCTTTGTCTTGGCAGAAGACAAATTGGAGCTGCAACATCTGTTTTTCTGAAGGGATAGTACTTTTCCACTCTTGGTTTTCTCTGGCAGCCGCGTGCCGCCTGAAAGACTAAAGTCAAGTACTTGTCAGTGGTACCTCTGACACTGAGCAGGATAATGGGACTTAGAGATGGGCTTAATATTTCAAAGCACAGGGCAGATTTTAATTATCTTTGCCATTATTGCCCTCAGCCCACCACCGAGTGTGGGTAAGCCATGGGGAGAAATACCAAATCAGGCAAACACTTTCATTTAGCAGAAAAAAGCATTGTTAGAAGTAGTGGCTGAAAGAAGAATCCCAAAAAATTCGAATGGGAAATGAAACTTGAATGCTCAGTAGGGACGGGAATTAATCACAGGGGGGAAAATACCAAGGGAAGTGCTGGCTTTTCTCCATCTCTTGATGTTTCAGACGAAGATAAGTTGTTCTTCTGTAAGAGATGGAGAGATATATATTGGTCAAACATAGGCTATTGGCCTTGATTCAGGCACAACTGAGAGAAATTAAAGGTTTTTTTGATATAGAGAAGCCAGGCCAGACTCTTCTTTGTAGAGCTTTAAGCTCCATAAATCCACGATGTTAACTGTTCTCCCTACTTTATCTAAGGAAAAACCCAAACTGGCAGGTGATACAAGTTGCCCAAGGCCATATAAGAAATTAATGGCAGCATCAGGAATATAACTCAAGCTTTCCTGGCTTTCTGCCTGGTTCTCTACTTGTGCAGCCCTATGAGATGCTGATGCTGCAGGGGAGAGGCTGAAGGGCTTTCTGTCTGCTCCTTGTCACAGCAGCCACTGCCAGGCTCCTGCTGAGGCAGCCTGCACCCCTTCCTTGGTGCTCTCACTGTATCCCAGCACCTGAACAGGAACTGCAAAATAGCAAACCAAGGCTGAGAGCAGAACTGCTAAGAGCTCTGACCCCATGTCAGCAAATTGGTTGAGAATATCCTTAAAAACACATCCTGCTGAATCCTGTTAAACACACTCTTCACGCTACTCGGGGGCTAAGGGCTTAGCTGAACCCAGGCTTGCGTAAATGGAGGTTTGTGCATCATTAGAGATATTATTTTTGAAGCCACCTATAATAGAGGAGATAAGATCAGCTATTTCCTCAGTACATCTTGAAATAAAATATTTCTTTTTCCAAGAGAAATAAAATTACAAACATAAGGAGAAAGTCCAGCAGGAAACAGTGTACCAGGAAACTGGACAGACAGAATATTTTTGTGCTTGTGAGCTGATCTGAGCCATTAATAGCAATTTGCCAGCCCAAATGCGTCTTGGTGCTGTCAGGCCTGGTGACTCCTGTGTGGTGATGCTGCTGCCAGGAAGGTGTGTATTTGGGACAAGAGGGGAGGACTGGGTGCACTCAGAGAGCAGCACAAAGCTAAGCTGTGCCCAAGGTTTGCCCCTGTTTGGGCTGCACTTCAGCATGGCCATGGAATTCAGCTGCTGAGCTGGCTGGGAAGTGGCTGCTGTGTTTTAATCAGGTGGAAACATTGCAGCAGTAAGGGACATAGATTTGACTACAGTGGATTTGCACTGGGATATCTGATATAGAGCCAGCACAACAAACATTTAGCTCTCTTTATACTACCTAAAAGCTCGTGGGCACAAGCTCAGGTCTTCTTACGGAAGTTATTAGTGCATAGCTCAGAGCAGGCCTTACCTTAACGTATTACCTTTAGGTTTTTTAGTTGAAAGCCATTTCAGATGTTATCACATGGATTTCATCTCCTGTGTTGTGCTGGGACTGTTCCTACAAAGAAGGCAGCTTTTCTGTCCTGCTGGGGTGAGAGCCAATCCCAAACCCAAACAAGAATTTATGTCTTTTTAAAACGGTTCTATCAAGTCATGAACCTTTGAATAGGGTCCTTCAAAGGTTTCTTTCAAGCACTTTCTTTGAAATGCAATTACCCCCGTTCCCCTTTTCCTTGAAGTTTCTATTCCAAGGTACCTCTAATCTTCAGCAGCTGATAAGAGCAATCACAGGGGAATTGCTGGAGGGGGTCTCCAGTCACACAGGCACCTGTGGGAGCAGCAGGTGTGACAACCTGGAGTCACAACCTGGAGGTGGAAAGTCCTCATCTCTCCCCCTTGCACCAAGGGAAGGTAAAGGCTTGCAGCTCTTAACTGGGGGAGCAGGCTCCTGGTGCTCTCTCCTGTTCACTCATCAATATTGTCCACCTCAAAAAATTCAAATTCCTGGTGGTGTCTCACAGATGATGGCATTTTAGTACAAGGTAGTTGGAAATTTTCTTGGTTTTTATAGGATTTTTTAGGTGTGGAAGGAGATCTCCCTCCTGAATCATGGGGAAGGTGAGAAGAGGTGTCAGGGAATAGTGTGTGGTGGTGACAGGGCTCAGCATTGCAACGTGGACAGAAGGGAGGACAGATATAGATGTGAGGTCAGCATGAGCCTGCTTGAGCACCATCCTAGTCCCTTACACTTTAACAAATCCTGCCTAACCCTTTCCCTAACTGCTCAGAGAAGCTGTCCCTGAGCGAGTGGAGTTGATTCTCTGGGTTAATCCCACAGACCCATGGAGATGTCTCCATGGCACTGCTGAGCTGCTGCGTCCCAGACGGGAAGAGGGCAGCATATCCTCACAGGTCAGGAAATGCTGTCTTGGGCTGGGAGCTGCAAAATAAAACTGCACAAAGAAGCTATTGAAGGCCCCTGTTCCTCAATGCTTTCAGAGAAAAGCGACAGATTTCTGTGAGTCAGTTATTCAGCAAGAGGGTGGTCGGGCTTTTTTTTTTTTCTTTCTTTGGCTTTTTAAATTTAAAAATCAGGCAGAAAAAGCCGCTGAGGTAGTGCCTGAAACTGCTGAAATGAAAATGGGGAGCTGATTTCTGTGGTGTGCTGTGTTCTCTCTGCAGCCTCTGTGAAATCATTTGTCGAGCCATTTGTCTTCTCCCTCCCATCCCTACACGTGGTAACAAAACAGGTTGGAAGGGCAAATCCTTCTATAAAATAACAACCAGACACAACACTGCAGCATGGGTATGGTGAAATTCCAGCAGACATGGAGTGAGGGAGGCTACATGGCTATGAAGCCACCTGGCCACACGGTGGGAATGGTGCCATGGAAATCTGTGGCTACCCAGGGACCACAGCACGTGGATCCAAAAACCTAAATGCTGGGGAACTCCTTTCTTGGCAGCACCCTGCAAGAGTAGCCTGTGAAAAGGAGTGTCAGGGACTGTCCCCTGCAGCTGGATGGTGCCGTGGTGTGGTGGCTCCAGCACCAGTTGTGCCCATCCCTGTCTCTGCTGCCATTGGCTCTTTGGGAGACAGCTCTCTCAGCCACAGCAGTGATATATTCTGGGTTAACCCCCAATCCTTCTGACATAATTTCCTGGCTCAAATTCCCCATATCTCACTGATGTGAGGTGGGTGAAGCCTCTAAAAGAGCCCGAAGAGAAATGTCAGAAAACCCCCCAGGATGGGTCCAACGAGGGCATGAGAGGGCAGAGAGCTCTAAAATGAGCCCTGCTGCCAGGGAGCTCACAGCTTGGAGCTATTGCCTTTCCAAAGGGAAAACCATTCATTCAAGCAATAAATTAATGGACCTGATGGAAGAGATTGTCTGTCAGTGCTGACAGTGAAGCGTAAATGGAAACATAAGTGGCATCAGCTGGGCAAGGGCCAACTTCCAAATCTGGACCTGCAATCTCAGAACTTTTTAGGTTCAAGAAAAAGGCTTTACTCCAGTTGTATTTGGAGAATAAACAAGTGTTGCCTCATGTACAAGGATGCTGTTCACTTGACGTGCAATGAAAAAATGGATTTTGCCATACCAGGAAATGGAAAATACCCTCTGATTATGGATTTTCTCATAGAAATGATGTGAACACTTGTGCTTTTCCTTGTGGCTCAGATAACAGCCCTTGGAGGTGGCCACAGGATCAGGAATGCTGAGAAAGGGGAGCAAGCATTGCTTGACACAGAGGTGTGGGAGTCTCTGCAGCCAGCCCTGCCTCATCCTTCAAAGGGACCTGTTTTATTTTAGGGAGCAGGGTGCTGGAATCACACTTCCGTGGTGAAAAGTAAAGGAAAAACGACAGAAATGTCGTGTGCCGTTTTAATGCTGATGCTGTGCCTATAAGTTGGATTTCCATTTGTTGATGGTTTACAAATTGAACTTGCCGTTTTTTAATTTTTCTAAAATCAGGATTTACCAAACTGCTTGAAAAATGGCATGAACTTTTCTGATCTTGCCTGTTTCTGTGTGAATCCACTTCTTGTCTGCTTGTTGAGTATCTGGAGACAAAAGGAGTGGCTTGGAGTGTGGGGAAGCTACATTTCCCATTCTTGCGTGCCACTGAAGCTTGAAATGAATTGTATTATTTGATGATAAAATACCTCATTGTCCTTTCCCCATCCCAAGCCACACTTCTACAACTTGTGGTGGAATAACCAGACATGTCATGGGCCAAATAAGGGTTGAAGCATTACCTCTTCTTTCAAACAACATTGCTCCGACCCTGTTGTGTTCAGTGTTTTCATTTATTGCTCTGGAAGCTGAAACACATTCCAGATGTGATTTGCCAGGGCTCCTGCAAGGTCACAGCCAAGTCGAAGTGCTCTGGTTGGCCTATGGTGACCCCAAGGTGTCCAAGGGTGGGGGGCTGTCACTACAGATAAATCCCAACTTCTCCTTTGCTGAGAGAGGCCTCTCCCTCCTTTGGGGAGGGAGGAATGTGGGGGTTTGCAGGCGCCTCTGCCGTCACCTGGTTCATCTCTTGGCGAGTGTGATGAAGGGACAGCACAAGAAGGGAAGTTTGTGCCTTGGGGAAGGGACAGCAGAGAAGATAAATGAGGTCTGCAGTGCTGAAAAGTAGTGTTTGCACGCTGCAGCCTGGCCCTTGTATTCCTGTGCGGGATTTTCCTTTCTTAGATGATTGAGAAAAAAAAGTGAAGGAAGAAATTGTTTCCTTGATGATATCATTCACCTCTCAATCCTTTAAGCTCACCAGCCCTAAGTAACGATGCTGGTGTCTATTAAAAATAAATGGCTGTTTTTTCTGCTACTGTTCCCTCAGGACAAATTCAGGCTTAAAGCATAAAGACAACATAAATTCCTTTCTTCAGTGTGAGCATACTAATAGGCTGATTTTCAAAGGTCCAAGTGCAAACAGGAGTGGGTGCCATGGAAAGCCCAGCTGCAAATTCCAGTTCCCAGAAACACTCACGCAGATGTCATTCCAGCCAGGCTCCTGGTGTGCACAGAGCTGTCACATCCCTGGCTGTTTGTGGGACTGAGATTTAATCCCTCCACAGCAGCTCTAAGCGGAACGTGTATTTTGGCTGCTGGGTGGGTCAGCAGGTTCCTGCTGCAGGTTGAGGTTTTGGAGACCTGCAGAACAGGGCCCACATTTGTCAGGCAGGGCTGAGGTGCACTGAGCTGTGCAGGTTGTCAGCCTCTTCCCACAGGACCTTCCACAGAAACTATTTCTGCAGCCCTAGTGTGTAAATGATGCCGTGGGCTTGCAGGAACACCATGCACAGTGCGGTTACTTAGGTGTTTAAAATACTTTGAAGGATTTTTTTCTTCCAAGAATTTGTCCACTTGCCCTTTGAACCCACGTAAACGTATTTTTTTCTGTTACGTCCCATGGCAAGGAATCCCACTGCTTCTCTGTATGTTGTGTGCAAATGTGTCTTTTTTTGCCACACAGAAGCCCCCTTCAATATCCCTGTTTTCAAACTGGAAGATGGTCAGAAGTTTCCAAGTTTCGGGCTGGTTCACAAAGTCTGGAGTAAATTCTGAACACTTAAGCCACAGCTGGAGATTTTTTCCTGATGGTCATGCTGCATCATTAGGGAAGAGTAGAGGAATCCACAGGTTCCTCCTGTGACCCAGCAGTGTTCGTCTCCCAATACAGCTTTCATTTCTTTAGTCTCACAGCAATCTCCAGCTGACAAAACCCTACAGGCCAAAAAACCAGCTCTGGTTGCTCTGTGTAAACCATATCCAGAGCACAGACTCAAGAGGACATCTTACCACAGCTGATGACTTTGGACAAATCCCACCCGAAAACCTGGCCATTCCAACTTGTGGTTTCTCTTTCACCAATCAATCCAATCTTCATTCCCATGAAACGGCTTGCTTTTTTTCCCCCCACCTTTTCTCCAGCAGTCCTGACTGAGCCTTCAGCTCAGACAGTGCTCATTCAGACTCACACCCAGAGGCTGCATCCAACACTCAATTTTTATACCTGCACATCCAACATTGAAGTGTGACACAAACATGCAGCACTGGTGGGGCTGAGGAGGCTCCCAGGTGATTTTGGTGGCAGTCTGGCACTGGTCAGTGCTGTGGCCACCAGCTCCAGGCTCCTCCTTGGACACTCCTGGGCTTTGCTGGCAGTCAGGCCCTGCTGGGTTTTACCCTCCTGGATCTCCTCCATCTCTGCCTCACCTCTCCCCCACCTCCTCTGGATTGCTCCCTGCGGCACCTCGGCGAGTTCCCTGCACAGTTAAAGGGTTGAACTGGCCCAAGTGATGGGAGAGGGGAGCAGCTGTGGCCTCTCAGGAGTGAAATATGGCTTTGTGTCTGCAAAGAGGTTAAAGCTGCTCCCCAGCAAGAGCGGCGGAAGGAAATGCCCTGTAGCTAAGTTTCATTTTGGTGTACAGTATGGGAACATGTGCAACCCATTACAATAAAGCCCTTGCTGGAAAATGCCTAACCTATGCACTGTAAAACCTAATTAAGGGATTCCTTAAAAAACACTGTTACCAACCAGTATCAAGGAGTGGATAATGAGAGGCTGCTTTGTGTAATCCAACCCTTTATCTTTAGGCCTTCGGGGTGTCCATGGCCAGGCTCTGTCCCCTGGTTGTTGCTGAGGCCTTTATTGCAGCAGTAAGAAATAACTCCACCACCCCTCGTAAAGCTGACCGGCTCCACTGCAGTTTCCTGATGGATACAGGGCCAGTTCCTCAGGCAGAGCAGCTTGCTGTAACCTTGGGGATGGCGGTTCTGAAAGCTTTGGGCGGGGATCTGTGTCCAGCCCAACCAGGAACTGAAGGTGAGGTGCCCAGGCTGGGAGGGAGATAAAGAAGGACAGGGAGAAATAGGAATGCTGGAGGTTGTCTTTCTTCAAAACCTACCCCAGTCCCAGAGCCATTTTCCTGCTATTTTTGCCAGCTGACACTAGCTTTTCCAGCATGAGTGGGAAGGATGCAGGGCCTTTCCTCAACACCTCTATGCTGGAATGGTGGAGCCTGGCCTGAGCAGTTTCCCAGTCCAGCAGGCAACAGCAGATCCCCTCCAGGACATGGAGAGTGTGTGCAACATCCCTGCTGTCACACAGAAACTGTTGTTTGCAGTAACTACACTTCTCCAAATGTCTAAACCAAATTAATTACTCCCTTCTGATGCATGGGTATTCCCATCATCAAGCCTCCATCTATTTTTGGTCTTTTTTTTGGTGAAGCCAGCCCCAGTGCAGCAACTTCCTAATTCCTCTGTGTTCTCCTGAGGACAGACTCCATCCAGACAGCTCCCAGCTCCTCACCTCATCCCTCTGCTACCCTTCAGAGCCTCTGAGGGACTCCCTTCTACTCTTACAAACCAGACAAAACCACTTAGAGGAGTCTGGAGGTTTGGTAGAGGGTCTAACACATCCTCAAACCCCACCTAAGTAGACAGGTGAGGTCTATTAAGCTGGAACAGCCTTGGGACTATGGGTGGACTTGTTGCAGGCAGTGGACAAGGGCAGGTTTTTTTTGCAGGCCAGGCAACCTTCAAACACTCTTCTTGCCATTAAACTCACAACATTATTCAGTGCATTTCCTGTTGTGGTCATGGCCACACATTTGACCCTTCATTAGGGTCAAAACAAGAAGCTCCCTGTCTGTATGTAGGAAAATCCATCAGGAGCAGAGGCCAAACCCTCTGTTATCATTGTCTGCATCTCGCTGTCGAGCTCAGCAGCTGGGCCTGAGAGCTAAGCTGAGTTTTACAATAACTGTAATTAGTCATTTTTATGGTGTGCTCATTTGCAATATCCTAGGTAAGGATCTGTCAATGCTTTCATTATGTACCCTTCTGTTTCCAGGGGTTTATAACCAGCCCATAAAAACACACTCTGGGGCAAAGCTTGCCACGTAAATTCTCAGCAGAGAACCTATTTTTGTTTTTGTTTTGTTTTTGTTTTGCTCTGTCACTTATAAACACGACTTTTAAACGTGTGGTAAATATGGGAAAATCCAGGTGGCTTCTTCAAGCACGCGCTTAACAAGGTTTTAGTTTGGCAGAGACAAAGGGCAATAATTTCTGTGGCTTTTGGGTAGCCTAAAAACGAGAAGTTGGGTGTGATTGAACAGAAAGACTATCTGTGAACTGGCATCTGGATTTAGGGCTCTATTCACTGCACAAGCTGTGCTGGAATTGCTGACTCTTTATAACTGCAGGAGGGCAGTTACATCTCTCTGCCTTCAGCTCACACAGTGCACATTTAGACTCACATCCAGCAGCTGTATCCAACACTCAATTTTCACACCTGCACATCCAAGCAAGGGGTCAATTTTAGATGAAATTAGCACAGAAACAGAAGGCTTGGTAGATAAATAGAAGAATGGAGTTTCAGAAGGGATTTTGGGTGGATGAGGGCTTGACCATGTTAAAGCACCTACAGGCCTAATGATCTTCATTCATTTTTAGTGTGATTGGAAGCAAAAATTCATGTCAATGTTCAAGGTTTCCTGTAAAAAACAGGATGTGGCACAGTGCTTATTCCATGAGCAATTCAACACAAGGAGCTTTATGACATTAAAGCATTAAATTGTACCCGTCAGGCAACACAAGCAGTTCTCTCACTCGGTGATATCACTGCTTTATAAAAGCTTTCTCTGCTTCCAGCAATTAGTGGTGGCTGAGCTGCAGCATCTGCTGCTTGTCACTGTGCTGGTGTGTCCCAAAATTCACCCTGGCACATCCAGCCGAGTGACAGGAGAGAAACTTCTGTTTGGGGCAGCTGTTCTGCCACCAGAGACTCCTTACAGAGGAGACACCAAAGGATGAATGGGCTTCAGGGACTCAGGATCAGTTAAGAAGATTTTCCGTGGATCAAAGGCCAAGTTTTGCAACCCTCTCCTTACATGAAATATAAAGAACTGATTTATCTCCCTCAAGAGCAAGGGCTACAAAATCTGCTCCTCATCTTCTTTTGATGATTTTGCGGTATGTTTCTGTGATCCTCGGTCTGATCCTTTTAATTTCAAAAGCTTTAATCAAAACCTCTTAACAATACATCCACTCGCTGGTTTTGCGGTTTACATTTAATTCTGATTGATTTTTTTAAAAGGATGGTTGCATTAAGATGCTTCTGCTGGAGTGATTCATTAATATGTGCCTGGGATGGCACAACCCCAGTCAGGCTGAAGCTTTGTGTTGACAGACCGCTAAAATAATACCCCGTGTGGGAATTCTCAGGGGGAGAATAGAACTTTTACCAGGGAGACCTTAAACCCTTCTGGCATCCTGCAGGCGTGCTCAGGGAAAGCCTGGAGCCCCAGGTATAACACAGAACTTGGCACAGGGCTGTGGAGCACTTGCCCTGTGCGTTTCTGGTGACAGCTCTGAGGTGCAGTTTGGGTTCCCTTCATCTGGGATGAAGCGACATCAGTTTGTCCTCGTGTACAATGAAAGTGGGGAGAGCTACTCCCAGATGAATTAAAGTAATATTAAAGTGATAGGATCTGGTTTTCAGGTTTAATGACAGGATTAGTGAGGGAGAACCCCTTTTGCAGGAACGCTGCCTTGTCAAAGGGAGGAGAGCGGCTGCATGTGATTGCACTTAACTGGAGGCATTTGGCTGGTGTCTCTGAAAGCTGGTCTGCTCACTGCCCTGAATAGAAAAAATGTTGAGTAACTGCTTTATTTTTATTAACCGAAATACAGATCTGATTGCAAAAGTCAAAACAATGCAAAAGATCAACAGTTTATGGAGCTTAAAATCACAGCTTCTTCCTTTCGCCGAGGCTCTGCGGAGTCGCAGCATCTTGACAAACATGAGTCAATTGAAGCTGTATTATCTTTTCAAGAGTGACTTCTGACATTTGTTTTTCTAGAATCAAAAATATTATTCATTTCCTCCAAGCTCCTCTCTTCAGCATCTTTGCCAAGAGTCATGTCTAGCATGGAGAAGAAAGTAGGAAAAAAGAAGGAAACATAGGAAAACGTAGGAAATATAGGAAAGAAAAAGTCTTTTTCTTGGTTAATCTAAGTGCAGTGGTTTGATGACAAAGGAGGGGCTAGCCTGGGCCCAAATTAATGTCACATTCTAGCACAGGAATGAAACAGGTGGTAAACAAGTCTTAAATGGAATAATAAAAATGGTTGTGAAAGTTTATTTTCTTTCAGCTGCATAATGATAGGAAAGGTTGTTTCAGGAACTAGGAGAGAATTTAGGGAGCAGACGCATGTGGGGTAAAAGAGCTCTAGGTGCAGGTTCTGCAGGGGCTGATCCAAAAGGGCAGGTGCTGCCTGCACCCTGATGCCTGGGCTCAGATGTGTGCTCAGGTGTGAGGGTCTGTCCCTCAGGAGATCACTCATGGGAATTAGGGCAGTGCTGAATGGAGAGACAGGGATTAAAGCATGCAGGGAGCTGGGAACGCTCCCCACGTGTGCTGCTGGGGCACAGAGGGGTCATTAATAACAAAGTTGTGAGGGGAAGGTTTGTGCACCTGGGGTATGAACCAGCACAGGGCTGTATTTCCCTCCGTGGTACTCACAGAGTCTGGTGACAGCAGTGAGAGGCTGGGTGCTCACAGGTGAGATGATTGTGCCTTTCATTTTCCTGCCTGTGTGACAGCAGTGTGTCCTACATCCCTGCTTGTCGTACCCCCCTGCAGGGGAAAAGCCCTGACTGTGCACAAAGACACCTTTCCTCCCATTTTCAGGGCCTTGTGCCATGCCATACCAATATAACAAAACACCTGTCTCGTGGTGCAATCCCTGTCTCTGCAGAAACCCTCAGCTGTGGCCTTTTATCTCAGCTGGCTGCCTCCAGGGCTCCTCACAGCTCCCTAGCAAAGCACAGTGCTGCCTAAATCTGTCTCTGGGTTAATCAGGGAGGAGGAGGAGGAGTTTGCAGTAAAGGTTTTCTAGTGATTTTGGAAGACGAATCCTTGAGCTACTCAGGAAAGTTTAATTTTTCATTTTCTTTCCATCTCTCGATCCAGATACATACAGGTCTCTCAGCACCTTCACACCTGAGTGCCCCTGACAATCCTGTGCCAGGGCTGCTTGGACAGCCAGAGGGCTTTGGCCATTAAAACCCCAGAGTGTTCATGAGGAGCTCTCTGTTTCTGCCAAATGTAATGTTTTTCGGTGCTTTTTAAAAGAAAAAACTATTTCATTTTGCTTTGAAGGGAGATCTGAACATTTTCTACAAAAGGGTTAGAAACCTGAGGCCAGGAGACATTCCCAGGCAGCCGTAGCTGAATGACAAGCAATGTTTAAAAAACCCCATTTCTGAACAGAGGTTTTCTTTTTCAAAGGCTTTAGCGCTGTGAGTTCGTGTGAGAAAGGATTTGGCTGTCTTGGAGTGGGGCAGATTTGGAAACTCTTCTCCAGGTGACCACTTTGAAGCCTCTTAAAAGTCCTGTAAATTAAGCCAATCTCGGTCCAAAACCTGGAATAATTTTGCCTACATCAGAAGAAAGTGATCAAACTCAGAGCTCTTGCTGGCTGTCCCTGAAGAAAAGTCCCTGACTAAATGAGCCATGAAAACTGAGCTCTCACCGTGCTTCACCCAGCCAAGCATGGCACCATATTTTTTTAGCAAAGCACTGGGAAAATTTGTTCTGGGTCTATACAGAGTGTTTACATCTTCATAACTGTCCAGCCAGCCCCTTTCAGGGGGCCTAAACTCAGTATATGAACGAAAATAATTCCCTCCTGTCCTATACCAAATGCTATGGACCTGAAAGAGTGAGGGAGCATTGCACCCTGGAAGAAAATAAAAGTGTGAAAACGCTCTTAAAGTGCATTTGTGTAGGGTCTTCTCAGGTATTTCTGTCTTCATCGCATTTATTCATGACTTGCCATGCAAAATTATTCACCATCCCCATGCTGAAATACTGCACTGCTTCAGATTCCTTTTTTCCCCAAGAAGTTTTCATCTCTTTTCAGCTCAGTTGCTTGAACTAATATTCAGATAATACATGTATTAACTAGAATGGGCTTTCTTTCTTCTCCAGCAATATTAATGAAATTCACTCCTGCTCCTTTGATAGACCAGCTTGCTGTGTTGGTGAAGTTTAAGGAAACCTGAACTTCCTTGCTAAGCTCAGATGGAGAACACAGGCTCACAGCAGCAAGATGAGTTTTGGATCCTCTTTCTTCCTAAGACATGAAACCACTTTCAGCTGGGGCTGCCCAGCTCCACCAGCTGAAGCCGCCCTAGAAAAAGCACCAACACACAGCTGCATCCTGGAGGGGCACCTCTCCCTGGGCTCAGCTGCTCCCTGTCTGGCCACAAAATTTAGCCCAAATTAGCAGCCCTGGAGGCCGGGGAGCTGGCAGGTGGCTGGCAGGAAACTTCAGGTGGAATGAAAAATTAGGCTGGGGAAACATCGTGCCGGTGCTGGTTTCCATGCAGAGGTTCTGTGAGGTTCTGTGAGAGGCAGGGGGAAGTTGCTGGGTGCAGGAGGTGAGAAGTGATGTCCTGTTTCCTCGGTGACAGGCGGGTGGCTGGGGTAGCACCAGGCAGCTGGAGCAGCATCGCGTGCTGCTGGTAGGAGCCAGACAATAAAACTTCCTCCCTTCTCCCAAGCTCTGCAGCTTTCTGATGTCAACAACAGCAGCAGGAGGCTTCAGGCACGTTCCCGGCAGCTGATCGTATTTATCAAGTTCATGTTCCTTGCTTTTTATTTTTTTTATTTTTATTTTTTTTTGTCTTCCTTAACTATCAAGGTCCGGGAGCCACAAGATGGCCCCGTTCCAACTCCAGCCCCTTTGAGGATACAGAAATGTGTGCTGGGGGCTGGAGCAGGGACATGCTTTCTCCATGTGAGCCAAAGAACAAACAGCAGAGCCCTCCATGGGGACTGATTGTTGACATGTTTATGATGATGAAGTGGGGTAGAACTCTCAAAGGGGGATGCTAGAAATGAAGAAGTAAAGTGTGGCACTGCTGAGGGCCTATATAATGCTAAATATTGTAGGAAACTGCAGTTTCTTCCTATTTGTGACCACTTCACTGAGCAGTTAGGGAAGTCCCTTCCCAGCCATACATCACACGTTCCCCATTTGGAGCTGTAACAACAGCAACCCCCCAGCAGGCGCCAGGAGCACGGAGACAGCAGACTAAAGTTACCCTGCCATAATTTATAGCCCTGCTCCAAAAGTGTGAAAGATACGACCCTGTGTGCCTGGAAATCCTACCCAGGGGACAGCTTACAGACCCAAAGTGGGTATTGGGACGCCCTGGTTGACTGGGGATTGCCACTTTGCTTGGGGTCACCTGCAAAAGCACTTTATCTTCCTCTGCTGTGTGCACTTGTGTGACTGTGCTGTGGGACAGGCCCTGGCTCTGCTGCCCAAGGTCAAACCTCCCACCTGGCGTTTGAAGGATGAGGGTGGGTTAAATTCTCCCTTGTGGTGATGCACATTCTCCTGTCTTCATGACTCTGTGGGCTGTGCTTCCCCTGGGACTGAGCTGCAGAGCACATGGTTTGATGGGAACATCCATGCACACCCCACTGCACTGTGTTGGCTCTTTGTTAGAGCCCATAATCTGGCTCTGGGCAATTGTTTCTGGCTCTGGGTAATTGTTTCAGCCTCTGCTGGTCTCCACCTTGCACCCTGCAAGGTTTCCAGCTGAAAAACTTGCGGGGGGACAGCAGCTCTCCCAGATTTCCAGCTACACACATTGGGACTCTGAAATTGGGGATCAGCTCAACTTTGGCCAGGGAATGTGTACCTGTCCATAGGCAGGTCTGGCCAGAGATGGCCAGCTGGGACAGTGTCCAAGGCATGGTGGCTATTAGAGTTTTAAGTTATTCAGCTTGTGTTCGGTCAACCCAAAAGGTGAGAGGGGACAATTTGCTCTTGCCTGTGCAGACAAAGCAAGGACTTTCTCCAAGATGCTCCAGTTCCTCCTCTTGGGTTACTCCCAAGCTGAGCAGCTCCAATCCATGTGTACGCTCTGCCTCTGAGCCTGCTCAGTGCTGCAAGAGCTGTTGGAAAGCAAAACAGAAAATGAGATGTTCACGGGCTGTGCTCTGCAGGGACAGTGGTGTTGTTATCTTTCATGAATCCTGCTGGATGACTCTGAGCACACCTTGTCTGGGGGCAGAGCAGCTTTCACCACGAAGAAAAGAAAACCTCCATCTTTTTCAGACAATATTTCAGTGTCTTAAACTGCTTGGGGTTTCCCTTTGGGCCTCTTGAATGTATGAGGTGGGAGTTGATGGCTATGCCTCGATCTGAATTCTGCTGCTACTGTACTGGGGCTGTGTGTCCCTTGCTGGGATGATAGGCTTTGGGCAGCCACTTTTCCTCCAAAATTTAGTGGGTTTTTTTTCAGAAGACAACATTTTAGGCTTTTTGTCCCTAATAGAAAATTTATCTTCTCAGCAATTAAAGGGAATTGTCTGTAGGAAAGGGACAGTTGGGGTGCGTGGTGGTGTCTCTCAAAACAATCACTACAGGAGGACTTGTAATTTTAGAACATCACAGAGTGATGCATTTTCCCCAGAAAGCAGAATAAACATTGGCATTTAATCCTTGTAGTAGTGTGGCAGCACCTGTATTTCTGTACCTGTCTTTGGGCCCGCCAATGTGCTGTTCTTCATTGCTAAGAGCATGTCAGCCTTGCTGGAAGCTGCTGTGTCTGCATTCCCACTTCCTATCTCCCAGCTTATGGCCCCACTGCAGGGCTCCCAATTTCCCCATCTCTGGCTTCGTTCATCTCTTGAATATTCCTGAGCTATATTGAGGCTGCCAGCCCCCATCTGATATCAGCAACCACCACGCTGACATTCCAGTCCAGCTCTATTTCCAGACCTGTGCCTGGGAA
The DNA here is from genome assembly GCA_013398115.1 of Falcunculus frontatus. NCBI lineage: Eukaryota > Metazoa > Chordata > Aves > Passeriformes > Falcunculus > Falcunculus frontatus. The sequence goes on from VZRV01009344.1 coordinate 408,857, forward strand.
GGACCACCTGAAAAGTCGTATTAAACTGTTTTCTTTTCAGTCCTTTTCAGTGCTTTTCACAGCATCTCCGGTTTTATGATCCTCTGAACTGTAGCATTTCTCCTAGATCTTTTAAGTGGATGTTAGGGGAGTTAGACCTGGATTATTTCAGTGGTTCCTCCTAAGAAACGTGACAGCTGAGAACTCTGCACCCTCTGTTTATAGTCCTGTCAGGCTGAAATCCTCCCACACCTGCCTGTATGAATGATTTTTTCAGCTGCATTTCAATGCCATGGGAGCCACCTCTGGGTCCCAGAGGTGCACAAGTGTCACTTGCCACGTGTCCACCACGTCCCAGAAGCGTGATCCAAGGAGGAATTTGAACCTCCCCTTCGGAATATCTGTGTATCAGGCCAGGAATCTAAATCCAGGAGATGCGGGGCTGCCGGATGCCTGTCTCACTGTGTTTGCCCTGAACCCAGCAGTGCTGGTGGCTGCACGCTACTTCCCGACATGTTTTTACATTTCAGACCTGATTTGCCAGGAGAAAGTCACCAAACAGCAAATCTGACAAACAAACCACAGAGAACATCTGATCTGATCAGAAAATACGTAAGCCTGTTAGGGACTGTAGGCACGGCAAGGGCCAGGATTGATGGGGAACATATTTGTTATTAAATCCCATCCGCATAAACCGATCGGAAACAGATGTGAGTGTTGGGGATATTAATAAGTGGGCAAACTCCAGGGATCCTGAAGGTACTGCTGCACAGGGGGAGAAGGGGAAATGGCACATCTTTGCTATCATGTGGGTTTTATAAGGAGGGACTATGTTTTTACACTGTACCTTGCTTTACATTCCCTGGTGGAACTGGAAAATGCAGGGATACAGAGAGAGAGAGGTGGCAGGTTAGAGCAAGGATGGCTGCTTTTGGGAAGGATGATGGCTAATAGGAGAGTTGGGATGAAAGGAAACCAGGTTCTCTGCCCCTAATCTGAGTGCAGCTGGGCTCTGATGGAGTGGTCAAACTGTCCTGCCATGGCCAGCAGGGCAAAAGGCTAGAATGTGTCCAGGAAAGATGGAGTTGCAGAGATGTAAGAGGTATTGCTTGGGTATAAAAAGGGTTTTCAGAGCAATTTTGCTGTTTCATATTTGATAAGGTTTTTCAGCACTTCATATTTCCAGTCTTTTCTCTACAGCAGGAAGACTCCAGAATTTTGCAAGACAAATTTCCTAGGATTTTTCTGTGTTGCAAGCCCTTGGATTTTCCCTAGCCATCTTCTCTGAAACAGCTGAACCTTTTTATTGGCTGACAGCTAAAAAAAAAAAAAAAAAAAGGGATAACAAAAAATTCAGCCCAAGGCAGACGCTTGGCATGGAAAATTGAAGCCCAAGTGGTTTAAGTTTAACAAAGTTATTAGCAATTGAAAACAGGGCTTTATAATTGGAAATGTTTGGCAAGCTGAGTAAGAGGTTGTGCTACCAGCCCTGCCTCTTAGATGTGTTCGTGTTCAGGGATGTGCAAACACCCGACACAAAGACAGGCATTTGTTAAAGATGCTTACAACTGGAGGCAGGCACAAATGCCATGACACCACTTTCTGTTCACCTCTTCCTTCTCAAACTTAGTTCTTCAAGTTTTTGGTTGTCTTTCCACCTCCAATTATAATTAAAACCAGAGTGCAAATGCTTCTCGTCCTCACTGGAACAGAACACCGACTCTTCTGATGCTCTGAGGACTCAAGGAGGAGAATTCAGACTGGCTTTGGGGTCACAAAAAGCCAACTTGCAGATACTGGGAATGTAGCATGGACATTTTGTACCTGTGCTTTCTTCTTGCCCATTGCAGTGGCAGTGGAGTTGATATTTTCGGGCTCTTTGCATGTTTCCACCTCTTTGAGTGGAGATGGCAGATTTTTGGGTGGCTCACCTGGCCAGAGGGTGAGGAGTGTTCCTTGCTGGGCTGATTTGGCCAGCCTGGCCACTGTCTGCCTTCATCAAGGCTCTCTGTGGTGCTGGCTGCTGCTCCATCACGTGCCCCAATAAAGTTTAAACTCTGGCTTACCGTGAGTCCCACTGCAGCCAGGAAACGACGTCAGGTTGAGCCATCATATTGTTTGAATTACACCAATATGAAAATCCATGAAAGCCACAGGGAGCCAGCATTTCCTCTTCTACATAAAATGAGGTTATGGCCATATTAAAAAACACAACAAAACCGAGCAGCTTTTAACAGGAGATGGTGGAACAGAGGCCTTGAGAGATGCCGAAAAAGCCAAGCGTAAGAATAATTACATTTGAAACAAGGTCCTGCTCTTTCTTCTGCTCAGCCTCCTGATGACGCCTGCTCCTGTCATTTCCACATCTCCTGCACTGCCTTTCATTTTGCAGAGGGGAGGAGAGCAGCTTTGTGCTGGGGCTGCTGAGTGGCAATCCAGGTCATTCCAAGAGCTGGTGGCTGGAGGTGCCTGGTGTGTGTGGGATGTTTGGTGTCTCCCTGGAGTGCACTGAATAGCCCTGCTCTGTTCAGAAAACCTCTTTGGCTTGACCCAGCAAGTAGTTAGTGATCATTCACAAAAGGAAAGCAAGGATGAGGTTCAGGTAAAAAAAAAAAAAAAAAAAAAAAGTCTGGAAAGGAGACTGTTCTCCAGCTCTCCAGCTGTTCCTGTGACCATTTACCAAACTCTCTTATAAGCTGCAGAGCCATTTCTCTGGCATAAAAAAAGGAACATTTCCAAACTCGGGCAACACAAACCTTTCTTTTTTCTGATAGTAACGTAAAGCCTTCATCCTGCTTTATGAGACAATCAGACCTTAGGCCATGCTGTAGAAGGCCATCCCTCCCCCAGTGAACTGCCAGCAGGGCCAGCTGAGGCCAAGGGGAAGAAGACTCAATTGCCTTCCTATTTTACAGGCCAAGAGGAAGCAGGAGTATTCTGATATTCATATTTTCTCTCAGGACCACAAAAGGTGCCACTGCCAGGCTGGACGTCACCACCCTCAGTGTGCCAGTGAGCAAAGTTCACTGCGAGACAAGCGTTGTGTCCTTCCCAAACACTCGGCTAGTTCTCTGTTGACTTCTAGTTAAATCTCACTGTTGCTAAATCCGAACAAATTTTTGCTTTCAGATGCTGCTGAAATCCCTTGAGAGTCTTCCTACTTCTTCTTCTTCATAAGCAGAGATATTTGTGTGCTGAGGCTCGTTTCGGTTATCAGTAGTTTGGTTTTTCCTCTGTCCCCAAGGCTCTGATACTGCCACAACTCCAGATCCAATGCAAACCAGCCCTACCAAAATACAGAGCCAAGCCTTCACCCCATTCAGGCTTCTTGTTTGTTGTGGTGTTGTGAGTGGTGTTTGCACACTTTTTAATCACCTCAGCTCAAGGAGTTTGAGTCCTTTGCTGTTGGTAATTTTGATATATAGCTACCATGCTACGCAGAAAAAATATTTCTGCTTTCCTACCTCCACATATGTATGCAGTCAGGAACAATTACCACTGTCAATCCTGTCTGCTTGCTAACTTGCTTTTTTTTTTCCCTGTTGGTCATGCTGTAAATCATTTTCACATTTACAACATTAAGAAGGTGCTCTGAGCAATCATTCTTGTGGTCAACAAACTGTTACTGCTTCTCAAGTGTCATGGGTCACTACTTAATTACTGGATTTCACTCTCTGTTAAAACCATTAATCTTGTCTCCACCACCTTTCTCTGGGCCTCTCAGTCCAGTATGTTTTATGTTAGGCACATAAGTGCTGTGTTTCTTTTTTTCATGCCAGCAGAGGTTCTGTGGCCGAAATTTCTGGGCTTGACACACAAGATCACCCAACAGAGGCTTTCTTTGGCCAGGGTCACTCTAAGCTGAGCCTTTCTCCAGGGAACTGGGTTCTTCAAACAGTTGCAGAGATACTGAATGCAGCAAAAAAGTGATAAGGGATCTCTGTGGTGATGATGCCACCTCAGCCATGGGAATTCCCCAAGCTCCATCCCATAGGATTATCACTGCCTCAGCTGCTACCTGAAAACAGAATAGGTATGAGAACAACAAGGAAATTCAGAGAAATCTGGGAAAGCAGACACAAATTTGTGAGTCCTAGGGGTTCCTCAGGAGCTGAACTTGCCTGTGAAACTCACATGTGCCTTTATGAGGGTTGGTTCTGCTCTCGCTTACTCTGCCCTGGGGCAGGATGGAAGCACAGAGCCCACGTGGGTGACAGGGCCACATCCGACTCCTCCCATCTGTTATTGCACTGATGGGAATTCATAGGTGTTATATTGGACAGAGAAAGGCTCCCGTGTTGTTCCCTAGATGAAACTGCAGCAAAAACGTATTCAGAATTATAAGCACAAAAAAAAAAAAAGGAACATAAGGGCTACAGACTTCTAACAAAGCTTGTTTCATAGGCCACATCCACAGCTCGCTCGTACAAAATGCCACGTGAATCACACTTAATTTGCTGCAGAATATACTTTGCTATTTCAGAAAAAAAAAAAAAGCAATCCTGTGAGGGGCAAGAGCTTTGCTGCATGTTAGTCGTAAAAGTTCCACAAGTATGGAATCTATTAAAACCATTATTTGTTTATGATGTGAAAGTGATTAGTCTGTTCAAAAAACAAAAACATGAAAACCCTAAATGCTGGGACTTTTCAGGAGAATAGCCACTGGTTCTTCATTATAATAATTTATATAATATGGCTCTATTTCTATGATATCCGTAATTATTGTAACACTTGGTTGCCTTAGCCGAAATCAGGGTCCCCTTGCACATTAATCTAGAAAACACATTCCCTACCCTCGATGGGCTCTAAGCAGGTGAGAGTTGGATGATGACCTAAGGTTGGCAGATGGGGAACTGAGCTAAAGACTCATCATGACCTGCCCAGGGTCATGGTGAAGCAACTTGGGTACCTTGGCTCAGCTGTCACCTGGAGCCACGTGGCTGGGCTGGTGGAGTCAGAACATTCCAGCACGAGCACAGGGACATCCATGTGGCCCCAATTACACACCCAGGGCTTTGGTTTCACTTCCTGGGCTGGATACAACAACAGGATGCTGGAATATTTAGGCTGTGTTCACTGCAGGGAATGTTTTTACTTTAAAAGCGGGAAAAAAAGTCTGTTTCTCTCTAAGATGTTGAATCACAGAAAGATGGGAGTTTTGTAGAAACCTCACCCAAGTTTGGCTTCTTACCATCTCTTTCATGACACTGCTCACTTGATTTTAGCATCCTGCTGGTGCTGAAGAACTCCATGGCTTTTGGGGGCACCTTGTGCCTGCTGTCGCCCTCCCTGGCTGATGTTCACTTGGGTGTTTGGGTACTTTACAACACACAGCGTCAGAGTGGTCCCTGTTCTTGTCACATCTCACAAATCACTTGCAAGGCCTTCTGAAATCCAACACTTCCCACTTCCCAGGCCGTACCTCCTCTCCGCATGCTGCAAGTCCGCCTTTGAAGCCTGGGGCATTTCTGGCAGACATGGCATGTGCAGATAATACCTGGGTCCAGGTGGCCATGAAAATGCCATCAGTGAAAGCTGATGTCAGGGGGAGGAGATCCTGGTCCTTCACTGATGGCTGATGATCAAAACAAGTGTCTTTAGGTTTAGTAGCCCATTGGAGCTTTCGCTTTATTATTCCCAGGCATGGCGTGAGGCTCTTCAAGGTTTTCTGGCCGATGTGCATTGAGCCCCTTGTTTCATCTAAACCAGATTTGATTTGGGGTACAAATTAGGCCATCCTCTTCCGATTTCTGCTCCTGAAAGTGGTTTCCTCTTCTGCTAATCCCAGAGTCCTTCCTTTCAGATGTTTTTACCCAGTGCTCCCAGTCTTTCCACCTCCATGAGGCTGCAGCGATATGGTGCCTCACACCTTGCACCACAAATTTCTGTGCATTTTCTGTGACTTCTTGCCTCAAGATCATCCAGTTAGTGTTAATCTTGTACTCTTCTCTGGAGCATTGCTGCAGCTGGGGTCATCAGCAAGCTTCATTAGCACATTTCTTACATTATGTGCCACGGTCACTAATGAGAATTCCCGGCAACATTTCCAATACTCACCACTGAAGAGCTCCATGAATAATTCCCTTTAGTTGAAGAATTTCCTTTTCACATAATGTGTTTCCTTTCATACAAATCAACACTTCATGTACTTTTTCAGAACTTGTACAAATTCCTATTTTTTCCTGTAAAGGGCCATTTTCCATGTGGCCCCGTATGACATACTTTACTGAAGCCCAGATCAATTGGATTCACTGTATGTCCTCTAGGAAATCTCTAGCAAAGAAGCCAGAGGAAATGAGTATCTGTCTGGCAAATCCCAAAGTTGTACTCCATCCCAGTTCCCGTACATACTTGTGTCTTTAATTACTCCTTCCTCTGACTGCTATTTTAAAGCCTTGTGTACTATTAGAAATGATTAATGGCAACTGATTTGCCTGCTTCTATCTATAATCTTTGACCAGAAGGGAATCTTGGTGTCCAGGATGCAGCTGACACTTTTCTGGAATGGGGCTTGCAAGCCTTTGGAGAGCAGGTAACCAACCTGCTCACTGAATCCGTGCTGAGGAGAACCTGCAGGTTTCCAGAGGCATCTGGACATTTAAGGGTCAGGTCCCAGCGTTCCAAGTGGGATCTTGGGCCACAGAAGGCATTGGAAGAGCTGTCATTCCCCTCAGTGGTTCTCAGACAAGTAATGGTGTGTGGGTCATGTTCCTCCACGGCATTTTCTGCCCAGATTTGCTTTGTCCCCTTCCCCCCTTGCTCATCATGAGAAGAAATTGGAGTTTGTTTATGCCTTGGCTCCCTAAATTATTGTTCTTTAAATAGAGTTTCTTCTGAAAAGGGGAAATTTATTGTCATGCTTTTGCTCCTGCTTGGAAACACAAGTTTTGGCTCGTATATACATCTATATTCATTCAAACTCAGGCACATGCACACAGCTTTATCTAAAACATGCAAAACTCCTGCCTGTCCTTGGAATAAAAGAAATGGGTACCCTGTCCAATCTGAAAAACACCAGCCAAAAGAAAGGCGGAGGGATAATATGGATAAAGAATAAAAAGAGCCTAAACTCAGGAGAAATGAGAAACTGGTAGGTGGAACATTGAATGCTACAGAAGGGAAATGGGAACGTGCATGGAGAGTGGCAACAGAATGGTAATTAGTACATCCAATAGGAAGAGGTGGATTTGACCTGGGAAAGTAAGCAAGGAGAAAAGAAGAGAGAAATTCAGCTCTTTACTAGAAAAAGAAATTTCTTCCCCAAGAATCTGGCATGGAAAGAGGCCTGGAACGGATGAGAATCTGGATTTCCAAGTGGAGGAATGTATGAGATGAGTCAAGGGAGAGAGAAAGATTTAAGGAAGATTTACTTCTATATCACAGATGGGGGAAGAGATAGCAAAGAAACTTCTTAATACCTTGGAAACTTCTAGTCAAAAAGAAGACCCTTTTTTTTCCCCCCCTTTAAAAATCAATAACTTGAACTGAAATGGGTGGTGAATTTCTAGGGTCAGTCTGGGGATGTGGCTTGGCTTGGCCTCTGGTGTTTGGCAGAGAAGTGTTTGCCAGCATATCTTGATGCCTTAGGTTTGAACTTTTGTATTTTTCAAATCCTGCACTGCCTGGTGTGTAACTCTGAAGTTTTGTGTGGCCTGTTAGCTGCTGTTCTCTCGTGCTGGTTAGACATAACAAAGCCTCTCTAGGTTTGCACTTCAAGAACACCTTGTTGTCCCAGGCCCCAAAATGTGTGAACTAAAGCCTTGAGGAAGGGGACAAACTTAGGGTAATTACATCATTAACTGAAGTCATAATTGGAGAATTAACCCTGATATGCAAATGGATCCAACTTATAAAAGTGTGAAGAACCCATGGGCAGGATCCATCTTGGGCGTAGCCTTTTTGACTGCCCAGGGTGTACCTTTGAAGGCCCTTCAAACAAACACCTACTTTGATTCTCTTATTCTTGTCTAGTCTGGGTTTTAGGTAGCCCCTTCAAGGCATCAATCTGAGTTGTCCCTACCTTTTTTTCGGATGTGCCTTGCATGCCAAGTGGGAATAGTGAGTGGAGTTGGGCTGGGAGAGCTGAGGGAGCATCACAGCCAGGGCCAAGGAGTGCTCTGAGCAGCTTCACTCTCCCAGCCCTGGGGAGGGAGCTCAGCTGCCGTGCCCTCCCTCTCCTCCTTCTCAGGAGCACAAAATGCAGGGTTTAGGAGCACTGCACAGGGTGGTGAGAGGCCTCTGCCTGCGAGCAGCTCCGAATGAAGGATGTGTATCCCTGTCTGTGGTGCAGTTGTGGGACTGAGGCACATTCCCTGGTGTATTGTCCCACTTCGTCCCAAACAGTTCCTAAGTCTAGGCATTGCTAACAAAGGACATTCTGTTAAATGCAAATAATATCTGGAATACAATCGCTATAAACGCAGTTCATTTAGCCATTAATTTTATGGATTGTTGAAGCAATTAACAGTGCATAAAGAGGACTTCCTCCCATGCAAGTGTGATCTTTCGTTGAATGGACCTTTGTAATGATCTCTAAGACAATGGCACAGAGTGGAACTGGAATTTCATCTTGCCTTTATTGCCTTGTTTGGGTATTTTTAACAATTTCTAAAATGATTTTTCTTTTTAGTGTGCTGACTTTTCGTGGTTTAACTTGTTTGCTTTTGTGGGTCAGTATAAATAATTCTGAAATTAATGAATTAGTACCCTTTAGGTAAATTATTTAAATACTGAAGTATGTGAACAAATGCTGCCTTACACAGAAAGGCTGTTATGTCATTTACAGCTGGACAGGATCTGCAGCATGAACAGGGTATTTTTGGGGTGATTTCCACTTCATTTGTTTTGTTCCCTCTCCTCAAACATGTCTTTTTCTTTTGTTTCCCTGCATGTCCCATCTGCAGCTAAAAGCCATTTAACACTGCAGCAGCAATAAAGATCTCCATTTATTTTTGCTGTCTAAAAGTTATATTCTCCCACTGGGAAACCATCCGAGGAACAGAACCTCCTCTCCTACATCACTGCTGCTGTTTGATCTCTCTCCTTCACCTGTAGGCTCTTCTACCATTTGTATTTACATAGATCTTTTGCAATTTTGAATCCTTCTATAGATGGAAACCCTTTCTCCCTTTCTTCTTGGGGATTTCGGTCCTTCCTCTGCCAAGAAAAAGTTTTATTTTGAGAGTGTGGGAAAGATGATGACTACAGAAAAGGCAGAACAAGCAAATAAGGTTAATTCAGCCTCACTGGGCATAACCTCACTTACCCAAAGGTGCAGGGAGATACACAGCAAATTCTCAGTCTTGCTTTTCTCCTGGTTAGCCTTATTGAAATCAATTTGCATCCTTTAGTTCCCAGGATGTTCTTGCAGTGTCCACATCTGTTTTGGTAAAGATTTGTTTGGTAGGTAGCTAAAGCTCAAAATCCTTGCTGTCATAATATCCTTGCCCTTAAAGAAATTAGGAGGTGCCCATTTGGTGTTTACAACAACTCTTCCTTCCTCAAGTGAAGGAAATGATATCTTATTTCTTTCATTAGAGTAAAATATAACCCTTTAAATATGTTACTGTATCATTGCATAAATTATGAGGACTTCGTTGATATGGAATGCAGATTTTTCAGAACTGGAGCACAGAGATGCCGGGCTGTGAAAATAAAAAGCAGATGTCTTTATCCCTCTCACTCAGGAGTTTAAAGCTTATTAAAGGGTATTTTAACTCTTGAGGTCCTGTGACAGGCAATTTCTGTTGGACAGAGGGAGCTGGCACTTTCAGGTGCAAGGTTGGGCATCCAGTTAATCCTGGTTTGCTCTTGGGATTTGCCACAGGATGAAACAGAGTGTGACAAATGTGGAAGGCAAGTTTTGCCACTGTTGGGGTTTTTTAGTGTAAATAAAGGGTAAAAGGTGGCCTGTAGATATCCATGTGGCTGGGTCATTGTCCCTTTCTGAAGCCCCCATGGCATGCATTCTCATGGAGTTGCTTGCTTGGTTTGCTTGTCAATGTGATGTGTATTTCCCACTCTGCACCCATCACTGTGGGGCTTTTGTGTATCACCCATGGCATCTAAACAAATAGCAGGAATCTCTCCTTGTAAGGGCTGAGACACCTGGGCTGCACAGGGAGGTGGAACGTGGAAAGAAAGACAGAAAACAATCTACATCCCACCCATACCCTCTGTGCAGAGCAGCAGGTGACACAAAGCCATCTGTGCCATGTTTGGGGGTCTCTTGGGCAGTGGGAATCCTGACACATTCCTGTAGGTACCATTTCCAGACAGCTGGAGGCATTGGAATTGCACCTGCAGCCTGAGGATGTGGTGGCTGAAAAGGGTGATGACTTCACCATGAGAAAATGAACTTAGGGCTGTGTGTGGAAAAAGAGCTGCATTAAAAAAAAAATCTGCAGAAAACAGATATTTGTCTTGAAACACTGATTTAAACAAACTGTGAGAGCCAGGCAGATGACTCTAAAATGTGTGGCTGGGCTGTAGTTCATGGTATTGCCACAGCGGTTTATAGTGTTTGGAGGGAGAGTTATGACGCAGAACAAATGAGATAAAAAGCTTGTTTAAGTGTGATTAAACGGGTCTAAAAGCTGCCCATTTTATAGGAAGGAGCTGCAGGCACTATGCCAAGCTGTAGCATGCTGTATGCTTCACCAGCTCGTCACATCCATATGGGCTGACTCAGAGGAATCTGTTTTAAAGTAATCCAAACTATTAATTTATGGATGTTCTCGTCACCGGGCCTGAGTGCATGAAGGGAAGATACACCCAGCGAGGTCATAAAGTGGTACCAACATCTTCTGCTTTTAAAAGCAGCCGTTTGGATGTTTGGGATTGTCTGGCTCTGACATCACCCCAGCAACCATCAGCACTGGTGGGGTTGGTCGTGGTCTTGTCATTTCCATATGGAGTTGTATTTGCTGGCAGCCAGCTCCAGCATGAAAGGATCACTGGGACTGGATGCTCCTGAGAGGGAAGTCGGGTTGCAGATGGATCAGATATCCCTGCGAAGAAAATGCTCCTTTAGCCAGCAAGTTCCTTCTTTGATGGTTTATCCCAGAGAATTGAGCTGGTCAGAAACGTTCCCATGAAACATCATTCCTTAAGCCTGGCTTATTTTGCTGGAACTGCGCTGAGCACAGTTGACTTTTCCCCATGCCTGAGGAAGAGAGCTTAAGGAAACCCACCTGTACTCCTGGCAGATCTCCTCCAGGACAGGAGAAATGCAGTGTGCACAAGTCCCTGGCTCCCGAGCGGATGCACCTGGTGGATTTGCCCCAAGGCCAGGGATGCTGAGAGCTCTGCAGCTGCCCGCTGAGGCTGACGAGCTCTGACATGAGGTTCACTGGGAGGCCGCAGGAGGGTCTGGGGAGCTTCTGGCTTCCTGGAAATTGCTCTCCTTTCAAAAAAAAAAACCCAAAAAAAAACCTGAGAAAAGTTTCTGTTCAATTTGGATACAACCCAAATTTTATATATATATTTAAATCCGTACATTTTCAAGGCACTGGAAACACCGCTTTTCGGCCAGTTCTGCTTGATAGTTTTATAGGGCTTTGCCATAATAAAAGCGAAGTGAGACGAAACAGAAAAGCCCTGCTTAGTAACAATGTGGGGTGGGGGAGTGGGAAGGGAGGCCTTAACCAGAGCCAGGCTCCCTGAGCGACTGCTCTGCCAGCAGAGGACAAAATACGAGTGCCAGAAGTGGGATTGAAATCACATGGGTACAAAACTCTGCCTCTCAGGGGCCCCTCCATCCACAACAAACCAAGGTGCTCTTTGGGGTGCTTTGTCCTGAGTGGTCGCTGGTCTCCTCCTGGAGAGCACTGGGTTATTTCTCAGGCATATCTGAGCAGATGCTTTCAGCCTCTTACGGCTGTCTCCTCACATACGGAGCTTTGCTTTGTCACCAGACCCTGCCAAGGATCCAGTCCTCCTTTTGACAACAAAGAACTGGTTTTATTTACTATGAAGGCTGGTCTGGCCTTGGCTCTCCGTTTTGTAAATTAGTCATCTTGTGTCAGTAGCAGTGGAGCTCCTCTCTCATGTTTCTTTCCAGCAAACGATCAAGTCCAGGTTTGGGGGGGAGGAGGAGGTTGAGGGGAGGAGTAGTGAGGCTGAATAGACTTAATAGCTCGGTGTCTTCATTAACATTAACCAGCCAGGTGACCATCTCCCCCTTGGAGAATGTCCCATCCTCCCCTGGTGCTGGGAGTAGCTGTGGCCTGCCCTCTCCCTGTATGAGGGACTGAGCAATAGATCAGCAATCAGAGCCAGGATCTGTCCTGACAAGGTTTTTCTTTCTTGCTTCCTAGCTCACCTCCCTCCTCAGCGGAGGTACTTGTCTGAATCACACGGTTATAAAAAAGCCAGTTGCAGGAGATCTCTCAGGGGGATCAGGACTATCATCAAAACTCGATCAGATGAGCCATGGCTTGGAAACAACCATGGAAGCAGAGGCAAGATCACCTCTAGATAACCCTTTCCAGAGCTGAATTACCCAGCTACATAAAAAGTTTTTGTAATATACACACTTAACTTCTCACATTGCAATTTGTGTTGTACCTTCTATTAACTTTCTCTCCTTACCTAGAGTGTTTTTCTCCATGATCCCTGTAACCTCCCTTCACACAGTTGTAGGTGGCTGCTGGACACGGAGGCTCCCCCTTTTGCCTCCTCTCCACCAGGCTGTACAAGCCCTGCTCCTGTACCCTGGCTTTTCCCCCCAGCTGGCAATGAACTGCTGCATCATCGATTGCCACGCTCTGGGTCCAGCTGTCCAGCCCCTTTTCCACCCATACAATGATCCATTTGTCCAGTCCATACTTCCTCAGATTACAAACCCACAACCATAAGAAATGGGGTCAGAAGCCTTCCCAAAAGCAAAGTATAGCACAGCACTGCTCTCACTTTGTCCCCACAGCTGGTCATCTCATCACACAGGGCAACCAAATTGATCTGCTCTAGGTGGATCTGTGTTGGCTATTCCCTATTTATCTTCTAGAACTTCCCCTGTGTGAAAATGGACTCCAGCCTATGTGTTCCATGGTCTTCCCAGGGATGGAGGGAACCCAGCTGCCCAAGATCCTTTTCCCACCTTTCTGATAGATAGGTCAGCCATTTCCTGGTCATGAAGGACTTGTCTTGATCACTGTGACATTTTGCAAGTGTTAAACACTGGTCTGACAGTCACATCATCCATCTCCTTCAGTACCCTGAGGTGAACCCATCCATCTCCATGGATTTAAATTCTGTGTTGTCTCTAAATTGTTGCTCTTCCACTGTTGGCCATCCCTTTCTTTCCCAAGCAATTCTGGTTTGTGCAGAGGTCTAGGAGGAAGATTTACTGGTGAAGACAGAGGAAAAAAAAGGATATTTAGTACTTTAGATTTTTTCAGACTGAAAGTGGTGGCTGTCAGGAGGCTGTCCGCCACACAAATGACAAATTTTCCATTTGAACTGGTTAATGGGACTGCAGGGTAAGATGTTGTAATCATCCAGAGCTCAGTGTGAGACAGGGATTTGCTTTGCTCAATGTCTGAGTTCCGGCAGATCAGTCTCATATAGTGGGAACCCAAGGGAGGGTGAATTCTCTGTGCAACTTCGATATGCTTGTATCTGTTCTTATTTTCATGGATATTCTGGGCAGTAAGCCCCTTATCTCCAGCTATGTGAACAGTTTTCTAAACATCTGTCAGTAGCACCCGTGCCCATCTTGCTAATTTGGAGTGCCAACCCTACAGAATCTGCATCTCACTGCTGAAAAAGCAATGCAATTTAAATTGTGGCGTGCCTCGCTTTGTTCTGTAAACTTTATTTGCGAGGCAATCTTCAGCCATAGGAAGAAACCCATTTCCAGAAGGAAAACATTAGTGATGGGTGCAGTTGTGAGGGGTGGGAGTCGGGGTTGTGACTGAGTTGGGCCCTGCAGGTCAGATGGTTATCGGAACCAGCTGAGCTTGAAAAACCGAGGGAACAAACAGGTCTCTGGCATTTAGGCACTATATTAAATTGGATTTGTGGTACTTTCTGCTTCAAGCTGTTCCAAGAATAGCACGAGTAGCCTTTCTTGTTGAAAACTGGCACATCTGGTCCCAGTCCTAGTTGGAACCATCGGGGCACAAAAAAATATGCTGCATTACTACTATTTGTTTTGAAACCTTTACTGGAGGATTCAACCAAGACTGGATATTCCTAGCATTACGTGATCTCTCTTGTCTCTCTCAAGCTCTGCACTCAGCAGCAGAGCAGCTCAAGTGCCAGAAAGCACTGATCATCAGGGAAGAAGGGGATCTGCTCCTGCTCTACTCCTGTGCTTTGTTCCCCCAGAGTCCCTGGGACACCAACCTTTCTAAAGTAACACAACGTCCTTGCACAGAGGAAGAATTAATTTAGCCAACCTACGGAAGGAGGAAGGGAGGGAAAATGGATTTATTTGGTGAGGCAGCCTGATGACAGCAATGGGAGGGGAGTTTGGGTCTATACTGGCCCTTTTTGGGTCCTTATTTCCAGGCCAGCTTCCCCCTTACTGGCTCATACCACCCACCACACTGGGAGGGAAGGCAGAAACAAGAGAAGTGGGTGGATTTAATCCTCTATTTCAAAGATGTTGCTGCTGGGTTTGCAGATGGTGGCAGCAGATGACAGAAGCAAGCTCATTTTTCCTCTGATCATTTCTTTCATCCCTAATAAAAAATAATAAAATCTTAAAACAAAGAGCTCCTACTAGAAATGTGGAGTTTTCTCCCTCTCCATTTGTTTTTTACGAGAAGTAGGTAACCAGAGCAAAAGAGAATAAATTCTTGCAATAATTTCTGGAGTGTATTTTCCAGGTATCTCAGTGATGGCCAATTTTACATAACTCCTATGGTTCCTCCTGCTATAGGCTGATGCAAGGCAGGACGTGGAGGGATGGCTTTTCTCATCCCTGTCTGCAGCTTTCTCCTCTTGGTAGCTGTTTCTGAGCTTGGATTTGCCCATGGCTCCTGTTCCTTTCTTCCATGGGAACAGAGAAAGTGACATGGATTGCCCAGCCAAGAGCAGGCTGGTTAATCCAGACAACATCCAGACAGGAAGGCAAGATGTGGCAGTATGGACAACTGGGCTGTGTTGGACCCAAATGTGGTTTCCAGCCCTGAGCTGACCCAAGAGCACAGACTGAGCTCATGGTGCCAAGTGAACCATGCACTCTCTTGGAAAACTTCCTGATATTTCAATCCAGTCCTGTCCAGCAGGACATACTTGGAGCTCAGAGAAGGAACTTCGGGACCTGTTTCCATGAATTTCAGAAGCATGATGTTTTTTTCCCTGAATTCTGACTAAACAGTGAAAAGGCAAACGAAAATTTAGCCACCAGATATTTTCTTGTCTTGTTGCTCTTTGAGCTCTGTTTGCTTTTAACTCTGCACTCCTGAATTAGACAGCTGTACTGCCACTAAGAAGGAATCACCTTCTCTTTTTTTTTTTTTCAGGAAGGATACAACAGGTGTGATTCCCAGAAGTAGCTCTCCTTGCATGATTCATACGCTTCAGCAACACCTCTTCCTCCTGCATTCTCAGTTTTCCACTGCGTGTTCCTGGTGGGATGATTTGTGCTGATCTTAGCTCAACAGGCTTTACAGGTCCCCTGGTTACAGCCTAATAAGTGGGGTGTAATTATTAAAGGAAAAAACAAAACCATACCAAATCCATCAGGACATTTCTTAAAATAATATGAATTGCCCGTTCAGCTGTTCACACACTGCAAAGTAGAACCCAGACCCCTTCTTGAGCTGAAATCCTTCTCAAAGCCTGCATCCCATTGAGGATTTAGGACTGGATTCTCATTTATACTGAGGTCTCTTGAGCCAACAAGTACAGGATGTAAATTATTTTTACTCTCACTTTCACATGAGAATTAGGCCTTTAGAGTCAACTTGAGTTACCTTGTGCTGGCTGCAGCAGTCACACATGACCACCTGTTGTTTCTTGGTTGAGCTCAGCAGTATTTAGGTTTTTTTGGCAGGAGCGCTTCCTTTTCTGTGTGTTTTCACAGCCCTGGCCACTAGGTGCTACTGCAACACAGATGCAGTGATGGTTAAATGGAGCCAGCCAAAATCGTGGCCCTGGGAGCTCAGCATGGAGCTCAGGATGTTTCTGTGCCACTGGTGATGCCCATTCCGAGCTGCTGAGGGGATGGCCTGGTGAGCCTTGGGAATGATGGTGGAGTACTGGGTGCTGTGGTGAGGCTCAACCAACCTCTCCCAGGAACTAAGCCCCAGAGAAAAGGGTTTGGAGGAGGGACTCCACTTCCTGCAGCTCAGGGTGAAATATGGGAGAGCACTGACTGCACATGGGAACGATGCTTTTGGCCACCAAATGTTGGTGGAAGACCTAAAACTAAAAGCAAGTTGTGAGGTATTGCTTCATCAAAAGAAGCATTGATTGAAAGGGACACCAAAGATCACCTCATTCTGGGCAGGGACACCTTCCACTGGATCTGGGCAGGGACACCTTCCACTGGATCTGGTTGCTCAGAGCCTCATCCAACCTGGAACACTTCCAGGGATGGAGCATCCACAGCTTCTCTGGTGAGGCACTGGAGCTGTGACCTCACATCTCACTCCTTTCAAATGACTCATTAATAGATGTCAATCATAGAGTTTAGGGCTAAAATGAAAGCTTGGACCTTCTGGGGTGACATCTTCAGTGTAGTAGGTATCAGATTTCAGTGGTGAACCTGGTATGGAGACCAGCTGATGGTGTGTTGGCCAAAGGATCATGTCCAAAAAAGTTTCTTCTCAACCTTGAGACATCAGGAGAGGAACACCACCTATTTTCCATGATTATTTGTGCTCCATGTCTAACCCTGTCTGTGTCTTCCCACTTGGAGTATGGAAGAGGTTCTTCTCAAATACACACGACCAGGAATCAAACAGGGAACAAAAATATATGTGATAGATCAGCTCTGTGTTCTTCCATTGCAGTTTCTTTCTGGTTTATATTTTGGGGTTTTTTTTCCCCTGGAAGAAATGCAATCCTTAATAAAACGGAATTTGTAATTAAAGCAACAAAACAAAACTTGTTCTTTTAAAACTCAAAAGTGAAAAATCTGGTTTTAGGAAAACTGTGTTCCTTAGGCTGGCTTCATTTGATAACTTCAATCCTCAGCATGATGCTGTCTTTCATAAGACCTAATTTGTGTAATAGAAACCAGCAATAAAGGCAGCAAATGTTCCCTTTGCCCTGTTGCTAACTTTAATTCATCTGGGCTGACTTCAGCACCTCTGAGGAGGCAGCAGAGGGACAGTTTGTACAACTCAGCCTTAGAACAAACATATTAAATGGAGACAGAGGCTCCTCATTCTCACGGGCTCTGATTTGTACCCCTGAGCAGTTTTCTTGCTGCAACACGGCCCAAGGATCCACAGGGCTCACGGGTTCCTGCCCCTGGCTCAGCCCCGGCACTTCCCCGCTTCACACCATCGCAGTCTGGGCTCTGGACACTGAGATCTTTGTGTGATTTTTTTTCAGGGTGAATGGGCCATCTGCCAAGAAGGTCGGGCAGAGCTCTGCGCATTTGGTAGTTCTGAATAATTCTGCTGCTGTGTTCTGTAAAAGGAGTGAGAATGCAGAGATTTTTGTTGGTATCCTCTAATGCTCTGATAGTTTTACTCTCGGCTTCTAGGAAAAAAACAAACAATCTTTATCTATTGAGCTTGTAAATTCTGATTACTCTTGACATGGTCTACTGTTCTATGCTGTTCTAATTACTCCCCTGCCTTGTATCCAGTTGGAGCAGGAATTCAGAGCTGATTTAGTTTTTCATGCATGTAATGCAACTTAAAGAAAAGCATTTCACTAGAGAGCTTCGACATTGTTTGGTCCTTGTTTCACTGCTAAACTTTGCCTTTCTTTAGTTGAATGCAGGATACAGGCTAGAGCAGATGTTTGTGAGCAGTACCTCTGTACTTGTTATTATTTTTTGGCTGCTGCCTGAGAAGCTTGGCCATTCCATGTTGAGCCCATGCAGAATGGGAGCATCCTCGCTCCAGCTGGTTCCCTCTTCCAGCACGGTGTATTCCAGGAAAGATGACATGACCAGTCAGGGGCGACTGCAGATCTGCACAAGGTGATCTATCCTGTGGTGCCGGTGGGGTTTGAAAGCCGAATCCAGAAATAACCTCACACCTCTTCCAAAAATGGTTGTGCTGAGTGCTGGGTGCAGGTAGTGCTGGGCTGTGAGCGGGATATGCATGGCTGGCACTTAGCTGCCCTTCTAGTAAGGTCGCTACTACTTGATTTGGTCTGTTTTAAGGCAAAAGGAGCACTTTTCCCCCCTTTATGCAGTCCGTCAAGGACTTGTAGATTTTCCAGGTCACCAGGACAGAAATCACTGTCTTTTCAGGCACATATCCAAAGTTTCTGCTCAGCAGCATATGTTCAGATGAGAGTTTTCTAAGGAACAAACTCTCCATCCAAGCAATAAGCGCCTGAGATGCTGCTGTGTTTGCTTCAGTCAGATGCAGAACCTCAAACCTTTTCCCATCCTGGTCTTTAAAACAGCTCCCCAAACCTGGCATTTTCATACTGGTTGGAAAGAGCTATTAAGAGAGCTCAAGGAAATAAGTCTTTGGAAGTTCTTTTAATGGAGGTTGAGGGAGGAGAGAAGTTTGGCAATGCAAGATAAGCAGTGATATTACGAAATTGTAAAGCTGTCTCCTACTGAAACCATGTTAAATGATTTGGAACACTCTGAAACAAGAAATGTGCACCATCAGCAGTAATGAGCTTGAGAGAGAGTTTGGCCAACACCAAAAATTTTAGATTTGGATTGAGACTAATTTGCCTTCCAATTTTGCACGTTTTCCCTGTACTCAAATGGTGCTCTTTTGAAGGCACTAAAACAGACCATTTAATTCCCATTGCACTGGTAAAACCCTGCCTGGACACTTCCCCAGACATAGCAAAGTGCCCTGTTTGTTGTCCAGTGTCACCTTTCGGCCACACAGAGAGATTCTGTTGTAAATAATAATATCAGGATATAATTTGTCAGAGTGCCACATTGCTGTTGTTGCTTGACTACTGCTCTGAGAGGAAACAGTTTAGGAGAAGCATTCAGCTGGGGCTCTTTCAGGCTTGGATACTTGAAAAACAGCAAGACTTAAAGTACTTTGTCAGACTTTTTGGTGTATTGCAGTAGACTGGCTGGTGAGTGTGTGTGTCACCATCTTCTCCGAGACAGGATGTGACATGAATCTTGTAGTGCCAAACCTTACAGGAGATTTTTCTTCAACTCAAGTGATGGATCGTGCTTTTAGGATCCGACTGCAGGGCTTAGTGTAGTGACAACATGCCATTTTTCATGGTCATAAAGTGGTTACAATAGATCTGATGTGTTGTGAACCGCAAATAGTTCGGAACAAATTTTATCTGCTACTCAAAGTTCCATGTAGATTGCTACATCTTTCCTTTAAACAATTGTTATTGTGCTTTTTGTGCAAACATTTGCTTATGAGCTGAGCCTGGAGGTTGCAAGTTCAGAGTTTTCTCCCGACAAGAAAATGGTCTTGATTGATGGTTGACATTGGGTCCTCCAAACCTTTGGGAATGTGGATCTCCAACAACTCCTTCTTTACATGATCACGTTTTTTCCATCTCCTTGTCTTTACTCTGTGCCAGAGCACTCTATTTTGCTTCTCTAGTGGTCATGTACCCCTTGAGGGTCCTGCTGTGAGCCAAACCAGCCCCTCATGCCCACCTCAGTCCAGGCCTGCAGCTACGAGAGCTTCTGTCATGAAGGTGGCACAACCACCATGGGCACCCCATCAGGAGATGCCAAACCTGAGCAAATATATCCACAAGAATTATATTTATTGCCACAACAGGCAGGCGCTGAACACAGACCTCTCTGAAGAATACTTGCTGAGAGAGCTCTTTAAAAATATATTTATCTACAGACCAAAAAAAGTCTTACTGAAACGGTGATCTTATTTCTATAGAACTTACCAGCCCAGGAGCAGCACTGCCCACCTGCAACTCCACTGCTTCCAGAGGTAGCCGGTGTCCAGGAGCACCCAGGAGCACCTCCAAGTTGTGCAGTTTGCAATCTTCTACCAAAGGTAATAAACCTTCCTGGAACCACCAGAACTGCAAGTTGCAGAGAGGTGATTGCCTCTGTGGGATGCCAGTGGGATGGTCCAGAATGAGTAGGTATCATTTGCATTTTTAATTCGTTTGGATAATCCTGAATCCTTGCTGCCTTGGAGAAAGGAAAGCTGAATGTGTCCTGAAAATGCACAGAGGACTGTGCTGCAAACCAGCCTCTGCAACAGTTGGTGCTTGTATTTGGCCTTTGATGTTTATCAGTAGGAGTAAAAACATCAACACGTGCTCTCATTTTGTATCCACTGCTTTGAGGTAGGGCTGCCTTGGCTTTGGTCACAATGCTCTCTTTTGTTTCCGTTGTTTCTTTTCTTCTTTGCTTTGACACCTCAGTTTCTGCCTGCTAATTTGTTATATTTCTGGCACTGGATAACTCTCTGGGCCAATGCCTTTTAAGAGCCTCTGGAGAAGGACACAGGAAAACAGCCAAAGCTGGAGAAAGGCTTGGAAGACACACTCAGCAGAGTACACAGGTGCAGCCATGGGCAAGAGCTGGTCCAAAGGAATAGGAGTCAGCTTTCATCCTGAAGGCCAGCGATATATCTGCACTCACCACCTCTGCTGCTGAGTAATTCCAGTTTCAGGCTGGGAAGGCTGGGATCACTTATCCTGCAGGAGCTGTGTGGGGCAGTGACTCAGTCTGCTCCCTTCCACCACCCAACTTAAAACTGTGGTCAAACTATGGTTGGACTCTATGATCTCAGAGCTCTTTTCCAACCTCAATGATCCTACGGTTCTGAAGGTTGATGGGACAGTCAACAAGCTGTGTAGGTTGATTAGGAAGTTGCTTAAGGTTCAATCCCTTTCCCTTCCTCAGATCCCGGAAATATGGACATATATGGTGTTAAAAACCTCATTCACCATGACTTAGTTCTCTTAGGTGGTCTGTTCTACCCCTGAGAGTCTTAGGGATTGTCCCACACAAAACTGCCTGGCCTTCTTGCAGTGACAGCACTCAGACATGGCCATTCTTTGCTTCATTGCCCAGTGTAGAAACAACTCTTTACAGGAAGGGTTAAGGGTATTCCATGTTTAGCACAGTTAGGTACACACTGGCAGTGCTAAAATTCATACATCCTCCTGATCCAGTGAGGACAGCTCTGAAGTGACCTCGTGGAAAACTCTGAGGAGTTTCTGCATGATTTCACACCGGCTTATCCCTATCATATTTGCCTTAAATCCATCCAGCTCATGCCTTTTATGAGTCCTCAACAGATGAGTGAACCTGGTGCTTATGCAAGAGAAGGGCTTATTTGTCTTACCCCCACGTTTCGGAGATTAGCATCATGCTTCACATAATTTTGATGATTTCTCATTCCCCATCCCAAGCTGCTCTCCAAGCGTTCTGTGTAGCTCAACACTGCTCATCTGGGAGAAGGAAAGAAACCTGAGCAAGGCTTTTACAGGCCAGGACAAAGTGATGAAAAACTGTAATGTGACAGTGTTGTATCAGCTCAATTTGAAATGATTCAAAGTTCCTTCTCTCCTTGGGAACTCACAGAGGGCTCGGGCAGACCACCAACCCTACATGGCAGCTCCTAAATATCAGCTGGAGGCCTCTGGATGTTGCCAGCCAAATTTATGGGCATGTCTCTAAATCCCAAGGGGGTGACCTGTCCATTCAAAGTGGCAAGAGCAGAAAGCCCCTCTCTTTGTCCTGTGCCTGGGGTTTATCTAAAAGCTCCTTGAAATCCATTGGCAAGTGTCCCCCGCATCAGGGCCGTTGTAAAAAAGGAAGTTTGTGACTGGATCAAAAAACTGTTTTGAATCTTTTCTGCTGTTTTAAAGCCAAATTCTGCAATATCCTCAACCATTTGCATTGTACAAACACACGCACTGAGAAAAGTGAACAAATTAGAAGACACAGTGTTTGTATAGTAGCAGAGAGAAACCTGAATGCGTTTTAGGACCTGAATGTTCTTATCCTGCATCCAACAAACAGGCAGGAAATATATTCCCTCTGTGTGTTTCATTGTTAAGAGAGGTTTTCCCTCTCACAATATCTTTATCTTCCAAATTGTAAATACCCCAGATTTTACTCGAAAGCATTGAGTAAAACTGAGCTGTGCAGCCTCTTCAGTGGGAAATGTGAACATCCCTGCTCGTCCCTTTCAGCTGTGACACCACATAAATGATATAAATATTGCAAAATTGCTCTCCCCTCTCCCGCCTGCTCTCCCCCACCTACCCACCCCCTTGGCATGTGCAAAGTTTGCTCTGCACATATGTAGCCAGCTGGTTTGGACTCCAATAGCAGTCAGTGGGGTAACAAGGCAAAACCTCCAAAATGAAAGATTCTTGGGCATTGTGCAGCCAGCTGAAATGAGCAGTTATTTTCAATCTGCCTGAAAAAGCCCGGGTTATAGGAGCAGTAGGGTGGATTACCCCTTATTGTGGGCAAAAGTAATGAGGTTTCATTTTTCCTTTGGTAGGGAAGGCAGCAACTGCAGCAGCATTTCTTCTACTTGTGACAAGAAGTGAAATACACATGTGATGGGGAAACAAATTAATTGTGAGGGTCCTAATTAAAATCACTGGGAGAGGTATTGCATTACAGTGCAAAGAAACAGATGAATTTGACCTTTCTGTGAACCTCTCAACCCTACTAGAAGCATAAATTTGAAGTCTCCTAGCGGAAAAGTGTTCTGGCACTGAAACGGTGTCTACAATCAGGATTTTGTCTGCAGGTATCAATGCACAAAATCTCTGCCTCGTGGAGCTCTGAGTCCCCTGGGGCTCCTTATGTTTTGCCTTCGTTTGTTATAGTCCATGTCAGAGGGTTTCAGTGGCCTGGCCCGGCTCTGGCTGCTCCCCTCTCCTGCCAGCCTCCAGCCTTTCCTTAAAGCACAAGGAAAAACTCTGCAAGGAGGTGATGAGAAAGGCCACGGTAACCAGAGCAGAACGGAAAGCTTTGTCCTGCAGAAACGTTTGCTGGAGATATATAACTTTTGTCTGCTACCAATTGTCACAAACAGTTAAGGGAAGCAATTTATGGCTGCGTGGCTCCCATTTACCCTGCTAGATTTCCATCTCTGACTCCTACCTGGCACATTGTACCGATTCCTCCTGATTTTTAACTCAGGGCAGGGCAAGAGGAGCATTATGAAACATACACTCCTTTTCTTTAAGGGACTGGGTTTTTTTTTTTTGTTTTTTTTTGGCTCCCTCATCATTAAGCAAATGCTATTGCTGAGTGACAGCTGTTTCTGCTCAGAAACGGGACACAAAGTTTGGCTTTGTTTTAATCCTGGGATGTTTATCACAGCACTTTGGAGTGTACACCCTTCATTTTCCCCTTTTCTATCTCTCCAAAGCTTTGGAGTTGAGAAGAAGCAGGAAGAGGAAGGGTTTTCAAAGGGATGTTTCGCTGTTAAAAGTTCAGTGTCGCTCTCATATGTGATTTTCCTGGTTGGCAGCTTTATGGCCAAAACCCTCTGTTTTAAAACTGGTGCACACTGGTGATATCATGAACATGCCACATGGTGTCTGATGGCTTTCGGTGACAGCAGATTTATAGCATTTTCCCTCATAAAAATCCTCTCCTCTGCCAAAAGAGGTCCAGCTGGAGTTATGAAATCACTAAATGGACCCTGCTACAGTGAGGAAGTTTGGCCTTTCCAGTCCCCTCCATCTGTTTTGTGCAGTGCACATCATATCCTGGTACTCTGAGAATCCCCCAATATCCATGGGGTACCCTTGGGAAGGCTCCTTACTCCTGTGGCAACGTGGGGTCTGATGGCATTTGGGGTCTGTGTATGCTGCTTTGCAATTAATAGGAAGTTCATCTTACTCCATTGTTACCAAGTTTTATTAAAGTCAGTGTGTAAGATATCGGTAGAAGGGCTGAAAATCCCACCCCCTAACTGTGAGATGCTGCACCCCCGAAATCTAAGTGCCTCCAAACGGACCTAATCCCTCCCTGAGTGCTTGGGAAGCAGTTAATGGAGCTTGGATGTCACCCCGAAGAGATCTTAGTTAATAATTCTTTCACTAGGAAATGTGTTCTGAATCTGCTGTGACTCTCTGACCACTAATGGCTTTCGTGTTGCTCGCTGTGAAATTCATAGGCAATTAGGGGAATGGAGACGGATCTGATACCTAATTGCTGCAAAAATCATCCTCTGAATGGTCGAAAACCAGAATGCTTCAGCTGAAGTCCACAGATGTCTTCATGCAAACTGAAGAGGTCCTCCAGCAGCGCCTGTGTGGTGAGGATTTGGGGATGCTGGAGCTGTGTGGGGGTTTTGGAGGAACTGGGCTGGAACTAGCAGAGGCAGCATGGCTTTCCCATCACTCCAGAGACCCTGCACTACCCATCCAAAGGCACCACTGGCTCTCCTGTCCATGGGGCATTTGCAGAGTTTGTTGGAGGGTTACCCTCAGCCCTACTGCCTTTGGGGAAAAACTGCCATGAACAGAGTGTGAGGGACATATTTGCACAGGACTGGAGAATGACTTCTTATCCAGCTCCCCTGGAAATCCCATTCTGTAGCAGTTTAAGACTAGAAAGTCCAGCTCCTTGCTTGCTTTAGTTTTTGGGACTGGGAAGACAGTACTGTTTGAAAGGCATCACTGAAAAGATATATATATTTATCTTTATATACACACACATGTTATATACATTTTATACACACACACACACACGTTATATACATTTAAAAGTATATATATATAATTTGTAGCTGACATCCTGGCTGGAGTCAAGGGAGTGAAAAGAAAAATGGAAAAGAAAATGAGAAAAGAAGAGTGAAGAAATAAATGTCTCTGTGAGTATGGATAAGAAACCCAGGGAAATTGCTGTGTGTCCTACAGTCTGGAATAAAAATCAGGGTGTCAGGGTGAGGGAGTCAGCATTTTTCCTTATGATTTTAGCGACACATTGGACTAATTAAATGGGAGGACTGTCCTAACTGGCTTCGCTTCTGCTCCAACACCTCACACCTGGCTCCGCCCTGTTTGTGCCGACCCCTGTCAGCCGTGTAAAGTGAGAGTTTAGGGACTAGATCTGAGAAAAAGGGGATTAAAGAGCAGATTGGCATTTGGGCTTTGATGGCAGTGGCCTGGCATGGAGCTGGGACAGGCTGGGCTCCTGCACTGAGGCCCCTCCAGAGGGAGGACACAGAGGGGCTGTGTCAGGTTCCGCACTGCTTAACATTTGTATTTATTTATGCACCATGTTTAATTCTTTATTTATTCTGCATGCGAGCGTGGATTTAATGCTTGGCTCCAGGCAGTCCTGTGTTTATCCACAGGGCTGCAAAGGTTCAGACTGACAATAGGCTTTAGCCCCGAGTGACAAGGCCACCTCTAAGTCTGCCGCCGCAGTGCCTGGCTGCTCATTTGGACACTGAGGAGCTGCCGGCGGTGCTTTGGCTGACAGGATATTTACTCCCAGAAGCAATGCTGAGGTCACTGAGTCCATGCCCAGGGGCCAGAACCATTCTCTGGTCGGTTGTGGCTCCCACAGCACGAGGTGCAGAGGCTGAGATGCTGCAGGAGTGGCTCTGAGCTGCTGTTTGTCAGCAGAAGGGAGTTGGCCATGTGGGATGGAGTTAATGGGACATCTGCACATCGCTCTCTTCCTTGGACTCTGTTTAATGCTCCTTCTATTCTCAGCGACAAAACAGCCCCTGAGGGGCAGATGCCACTAAGTGCAGTAAGGGAATACCCCTGTGGATGCTCTGGCTCCTGCTCTGCGCTGGACAAAAAAGGCAGGAGACCAAAATACCCTGTACCAGTGCCATGTCCATGCCCTCGGCCCCATTCTCACACCACATGGAGCACAGAAGCCACGGGGAGCCAGCGTGTCACCATTGTTCATTGTTAGCGGCTTCAGATCTGAAGCGGTGAGTGGGGAGCCAACATCCCACTCCAGCCTGCAGAAACCATCCAGCTCCCTCTTTGTTTGCAGGCAGACAGGGGGGATAACAAAGGGCGCTGCTGAAATCCAGCAGTGTGGCAAGATCCAGTTGAAAAGGAGGAAAATGGGGTTTTATGAAGAAAAATTGCAGATCTTCGTGTTGCTCCTGTTTCCCAGGGCGGTACCATAGCTGAAGGTGTGTCCTGGAGGGGTTCTCATGGTTGCCCTGTGTACTGCAGAAGTCAGAGAAATACTGTGAAGATGTCAAAAGAAAAGGAAAAAGAGAATCCCCCAGACAAATAGCCTGTCAGTGAATTCAGTGGTGAAAGGAAGGTGGGGCAGGGATGAAAGAGGAACAACCAGCAATTAAGGAAATGAGGAAAAAGCTTGTAACACTTCAGTTTTCCAAAATGCAAAGCTTATGTAAACCCTAGTTTGTTTTTGGTTTAAAATCCTTCTATGTGAAAGAAAAGCTCTAATGATTGGAAGTGATGCTTTTGGACTGAATCTTTTAGTTTTGGGAAACCTGCTTTTTCAGTAACGAAACCTTTCACATAAAATATTCCAAAAGGCTGGAGGTGTTTGTGTGCAGTGCTGTAGCTAATGGTGACTCTCAGATTAGACAGATGTTTCTGCATGATTTCACCTGCTCTGAGGACAGTCTGACACCTTTCCTTACAAACTCAATCCCGTGAAAGGCTGGCACATTTTGCCTGTGACGGCCACCAAATCCAAAGCCTTTTACACCAAGGAGGTGGTCAGCAGGAGATGACAGCTGAAATACGGTACTTCTGCTCATATGGCACCACATCTTTCCGTGTGAGCCGCCAGGAACTCCAGATGTGGCTGGGAGCAGTACTTTCTGAAGGACACAACAAACACATGGCTGTGCCCATCCCTGCTCCACAGGGAGCCGGAACCACAGCCAAATGTGAGACCTTGGATGTCACATTTCCAGCTGCAGGATTGATGGGCAGGGCACAAACATCACCTGTGGGGGTGAAGATTTCCACCAAGGCGTGCAGAAACATCTCTTTGCTTTCATTTCACTGCACGCCTGTCCCCTCTCATCCCTCTGATCCAGATGCTCCTTTTCATGCTGCTGGGAGAGGTTAATATTGCTGACAGGAATCGATAATCTGAGATGTGGAGCTCATTTCTTGGCAAATGAGTGCAGAGGAAGTAAACAGCGCCTGTTTGTTTTGACTTTCTTCCCTCGTTAAATCTGGTTTATTTTACTAGATGGTCTTTTGATTTCATTAATTAAAATATGGCTGGATAGGGAATGAGAATGAAGACAAAGGACTTACGACTGATATATACAAAAAGGGAGGAATATCCTTTGGATTCCTGTTGCCGCTAAGGAGGTTTTAAGAGGTAATGTAGATCTTCATCTCTTGGCTCTCTTAGCTGAAGGGAGGAGAGGATGGTAATTTTAGCTCTCCATGGTGCTTTGCTAGAATTCAGGGTTGAGATTCAAGGTCTTTGAAAAAGCCGGGTTAATTAATGATAAATAAGACATGGTGAAGATAAGATGTAGCAAAATAAAGCAAACTAAAGCAAAAATATATATTCCAAATCAATTGTTGCGAAAGCATCCACTATGTTTTAGTGTATCCCCTGATTTTTAGCAAAACATTTGGGAATAGGGTTTTTTGTCTGTTCATATTTCAGCAAATATTAATAAGCAGTCGTACTATCAGTGTGTGGACTCTTTTCAAATTGGTGGCACAGATTTTCCTTAATGCTTTCACCAAAATTTCTCCTCTGTGCTGTTGCACTGTCAAGACAATTCACCCAACTCATACCCCACTTGCTATGCTGAAATGAGATCAAGTAGCTGTGACACTTGCAGCTGGAATAGTAAATGTATTAAAAATTACAGCTTGAGAAAGACAAATTCTACTTCAAAATCAAGTCTTGGACCTCAAAACGATGGATGGCGGCCATTGGAAAGAATGTAAAAGGCAAGATGCAGTATTTCATGATTTTGAAAAATGAAACACTTGGGAAGTGTCAAAGTATTTATTCAGAACTTTGCATAGGAATTATTTTAACTTCCATTGATTTGTTTAGTCTCGCAATTCACATTTATTTTAAAACAGGTGCTAAATAACTGTCTTTTCTTTATAGGTTTCCTTTTGGGCTGAAAACCACGTCTCATTCAATGTAAACCTGCACCTTTTCAGGGCAGTCAGATGCTTACAGTTGACTCAGGTTTATTGCTGGGCAAAAGCAGAATCTCCATTTTGGTTTGACTTGAATGAAATTTCAGATTATTTCTTGTGTTGCTGACGACAGGAAAACCAAATGGCTCACCCTGGGCTGATGCCCATGATTGAAGGAGTGAAGCCCTTTGCAGTAGTTGGATTATGAAGGAATTGGGCTGGTGGAAGCTTCCAGGCTTCCCACCAGAGCCTCTGCAAGGGCAGCCCAGCTAGGGCACAGCACCCAAAAACCAGGGATGTCCTCAGGTAGTGTGGCTTGAAGACCAAACCCATTTCTGCTGGCTTCATTGGGAACATTCAACTTTCTGCCCGTATTCTCTGATTTGCACAATCTGTAGGAAAGTTTTATTTTTGCTCCAGGAAGGAAATTGTTTCCTGTCATCCCCAAAAATACTGATTCTGCTTTTTACTGGCTTTCCTCGGGTGCTGTTCTGAACAGGGCTGGCCTTCAGCATGTCCATGGGCTTGCCTGAACTTGAGGAGAAACATTATCAAGGGCTTATGAGCACCATGCAGCTCACGACAGCCAGCTCTCCGTGCGTTTCCATGACAAGGAAGGGTTTTTATGGCCTCAAAACACTTCAGAACCAGCTGAATTGGCAAATCTCATTTTTTTCTCCCCGCTACATGATGAGATTGCTAGGCAAGTAGGCAGGCTTTTGGAGTGTTTTTCCAAGTCAAGGTTTCCTACTGGGTGCCATTAAGTGGCAGGTAAAATGTGGTGGTGGTTGGGCGATGCATAGCAGCATGTTTTGTTTGCTGCCTCACTGTGATAATTTATGCTTTGCTGGGACGTTCTGAGAAACTGAAGGCCGTAAACATATGTTATAAATTGCTCGAAAATGAGAGGAAACTTAACTTTCCTTATAAAAAGACTGAGGGCTGTAATTTATTACTGTAAACAAGAAGGAGAGGACAAAAAAAATCAATTAAAAAAGAAAACGTCAAGCTCTTTTTACTCAGGATTTGAAAGGACCTGAAGTCGATTGTTTCCTCCCGTGGAAGGTCTGGTTTCTATCAGCCAGGCAGAAGGGCTTTTGTTTCTAGCAGTCAAATCAACAGGCCAGTGAGAGTAGCTTTGAACTGCAATTTGTCTTTACGTATTTTGAAAATGTTCTCTCGATGTGTTTACACGTTGGCTGGGGCACTTCTGCTGCAGTCAGCTCTTTCTGGGACGATTAATCAAACGATCAAGTCTCTGGTTAATCAAAGTCCCTCCTGACAACTCCTTTCTTTCAATCACCTGCTGAGTCTCTACTAAAACCCAAACAAGCAAATGATTAAACTCTTTTTTTTTTTTTTTTTGAATGGGGAAGAATGAAAAAAAGAAATTAAAAAGAAGGCAGCGTGTCTTGCAGATTTGGCACTTTTCGAGGTACATACCTCAAGGAGAGAGAGATCTTGGACTACATTTGTGATGCAAACTGGAACCTTTGGCTACCAAATGCAGGATGTGGTGTATCCTGTTCAAAGAGGCACATATTTTGCATGTTTGTGTTGGCTCCTCTCAATCAAAGCATGCTGTGATTCAGCTACACTAAAAATTAACAATCTATGTTATAGCCATGTATTACATTACGCCCCCCCTTCCTTTTTTCTTTTTTTTTGGAAAAAGTCTTTTTCAGAAAGACATCTCCTAAAGAGAAGGGAAGGTAGGTAACAAAAGCCTTGGAAATGTTTTCATAATAATTATTCGATGGCAATCAAATCATGCCACTTTAAAAGATCAGCTGAGCTATCTGTAAATATTTTCTCATCTCTGCAGAGCAGTACAAACTCCTAATAAAATGCATCTGTTTCCATTTCTGGAGTAAATTTGAGGTGGATTTTTATGTCAATGGCTCTTTAATGTCACTGCGAATAGCAAAGAAGAGGAGAAAGAGTTAAAATAAGAGCTGCTGGCTCACAGCACCTCGGTATTTTTGTGAAACTGGTTTTAGGGCCTTTCTTAAGGAGAGAAAACAGACTGCACTGGATGAGTTGATTGTAAGTATTGCTGTCAAAAATCAAAGACTGAAATCTGAAGGATGGGCGATGTCATCTGAGTCTGCTGGCAGCTTAATTAAAGCTCTGAGCACTGTCTTCCTTTTGTCTCCTTGGATTTTAGACTCTTTATTAGCAGCCATTCTTCACGTCTATCCTTCAGAGGTATTTTATAAACCAGTGAGGTGCTACAGAGGTGACACCTAAATACAGTTCACTTTCTTTACAGATAAAACCAAACTGAGCTACCAAGGAACTAAGTAACTCAACTATGTCAAGGATGCAAGGAGGGAGAGATTCCTGGATTCTGCCAAGACTGGTCACATCCCTAGACTGCTCCTCTGAGCAGAGAATCGTGTTGTTTCCTTCAAGCCAATCCCACCTACTTCTGAAAATTGGATTAGAGGGTTGCCCTGCTGTGAGTACCCATTAAACACCTCTGGGTTAACTGACAGAGTAGGAACACATCTATTTTTTGTGTACTCTGTTTCAGCATCATTGGTAAATCTCTAGATTTCCTGATATTCCATGTTCCTGATGTGTAAATCCTTCTGTCAGCCCAGTTTTTTGTTCCCATGCCACACCTATTTCTAACTCACTAATTACTCTTGTTACATGCTGATGAGCCAAATAGTTTTTTTCCTTTCCCCAGGGTGGCAATTAAAATCCAAGATTGCCTTTATTAGCTGAAGTGGCCTTAGGAAAAGATCTTGTCCAACACATCTAACGGCATCTCCTTAGCATTTCATTTTCAGCAAGCATTTCCAAAGAAACTCCATTTTGTTTCAGGCAGAACCTTTTATTTCAGATAATGCTGTTTGCATGCTTCATAAAAAATCAGCATTGTGTTCATTCTTCCAGTTGCAAACCCCCCCTCAAAAACAACCCCAAGCAAACATTTCTCTCTGCTTTTATTTATTTTGTTCTGTTTTCAATAACCTGTGCCTGGCATCTTGGGTATTTATCACCCTAGAGAGAACTGGAAGTGAAAAAACCAACACAGCAGCACACACACACAAAAAAAAAAAAAAAGGAAAAAAGAAAAAAAGAAGCCAAAATATAAATCATAGAGAAATTATATTCTGAGGACTGAAATAGCATAAAGGAGTCTCTTGGTTGTACTGGTGAAAGAAGCAATTGCATGTTGAGTTGTGGATACAGAAGTACAATAATGTCTTAAAAATAACACATCTCTTCTGAACTTCATCATGGAGAAGACTCCTGATGGCTGACAGATTTATGCAAATAGTTAAAATTGTCTCCAAGATGGATGTTTCTGGCTGTACACAGAAACCTTAATTTTAGCAGGAGAAGAGACCTCAGTCAACTACACTAAACTCAGAAAAAATATGGAGAGAAAGAGACATTTAAACTAATGCCACTAACAACCTGCCACATTTGAAAATATTGAGCAGGCCTTTCACATTCTGTAGAGTTTAAATATTTAAACAAATGGGGAAAATTCATCTTATTCTTGGCACAGGTCTTATCCATTTTATTACTCAGTATCTCCAAATACGCTGAGATGCCAAGTAATTTCCAGTTTTTATCAAATTTTAACTTTGGAGCATGACTCTGGGATATTATGTTCAGAAGTGTGTGGAGCTTTTGAAGCAGAATTTCCTTGGATTTAATATATCCCTTTCAGATCTTTGCCTTTAGATGGAAATTCATTCTGAGCCAGTAATATTATATGTTATTTCTAAAACTCTGAAGTTTATAAAGCACATAATGAAATTTAAGTCTTTAGCCCAGGTGGAATCACGAATTAGCATTGAGTTCTCTGCAAACAGCAGGGCTCGTTGCCTTTTTTGTGCCTTTGCATCATTTTGGAAAAACCATGGACTGTGGCATAAAACAGCTGCAGAGCCATGACGGTCACCAGGGCAGTCACCCCTTTCCTGGGAAAGCAGTCTCTCCTTAGCAGGGGGAGGATGCTTGTGCTGGAAGTGTGGGAGAAAACTGACCGTGACCTGGAGATATTTCCTCAGAATCTTCATGGGTCATGTCTATCTGTACATGAATAAAGGATTCCTTTTGATGTGGTTATTATCTGGACTGTAGCAATGGCTCAACATTAATCACGACAGCAAATGATAGAGAGGGTTTTTTAAACCATTAAGATCACCATTCTTTAGTCATGAAATTTGCCATCTCAGATCCTCAGGCCAGTTCCATACTCAGCCAAATTTATCTGATTCCAAATTACCAAACATCTTAAATTAAACTCAACATGCTGAAGCAGCCACTCCTGTTGTTTTCCCTGATGCAGGACAACATGAGTTTTCCTGTAGTTTCTTTTGCAATATATTTATTCTGCAGGGTATTTTAATCACCAGCTTGAAGCTTGATAGAGCTGTTGAACATAAGAACATAAATTGAACTAACTCCATCCTGGGAGAGAAGGACAATGAGAGAAAAATGTCACAGTGGGAAGAATTATTCTGTTACTACTTCCTTGTTTTGCCTGTATTATATCAAAGAAGCAGTGCTGGGGAACATCATCTGAACATCCAGGAATTAGAGGAGATGCGTGGTCACAGCTTGTGTCAACCTGTGCCTGTCCACATGGACTTTTTTGGTTGTTAGAGCAGGTGAGGGAGCCACTGGAGCACAGGCATTGCCTACTGGGCAGCCCCCAGTAGCTGCATCACCTCTTAAGTGTGTTTTCTCAGCATTGCTCCTCTGTATTTCAGGTGGGTCTTGCTTGCCAGAAGGAAAATTGTGTTTATGTAGCATGTTATGGAGGTGACACGCTCTTTGCCCTTGTTGGGAAAAGTTTGCTTTTCCCCCTGAATCTAAACCAAAAGTCACACCCGGTGAAAGAATACAAATGCTCTTTTTATTTGAGAAAACACATAGCAGGAGTCAGTTGCTTACCCGGGCCAGTTGCAGGTAGGACTGGGGTCCAAATTGGCACAGCAGGGAAGCAAGCAGGAATTTCAGCTAAACTGTGACTAATGGACACTGTGCCATGGGACATCTCAGCTGCTGAGCCCCAGAGCGTGTTTTGATCAAGGAGATGAATTTGAGCAGAGCAAGGGTTCAGGTGTGACTGCTTAGGAGTAAAATAGTCAGCACCTTCTGGCTTATCTGACAGGCAGACACTTGTCCTGAGTGCTTAGTGGTACAAGCAGAGTGTGTTTCATACCTATTAGCTGCTTTTCCTTCCAGGAATTGACTTGTCCTGGAAGCCCTGCCAAGTGGTTTATATGCAAGCCCATCACTGATGAGCAGCTCACGCTGCCTGCTAACCCACAGCTGAGTCCAGCCTGCTTTATATTCCCTTTTCACACTCCAGAGAGCGAGCACCAGGATTTTGTGAGCCCAGAGCAAAAAAATTTAAACAATGGAAGCGTTCAGGGCTGTTTCCTTTGGAGATGCTCGGCGCTGATTAGATTTCCTGCACAGCAGGTATCCACCTAGCAAAGAGCTTAGCAAGAGCTGCCTCGGAGCGCCAGGGCGGCCGTGCAACGTGAAGGGATTTTTAATTCCATCTGTCACACACAACTTTTTGCAAGGCTTCCAAAAATCACATAACCCCGTGCCCAGTCCCGGCTCTGAGAGCGAAGGCCTTTTGTTTATTGTCTTTGGGCCTGGTGTGCCTGCAGCTGTGCTGGTGGCAGCACCAGCCCCTCCGACAGAGCCCCTGGGTGGGGAGAGCGGGAATTTGGGATCTTCCCACGTCCAGAACTTCATTTTTTGGAGTGATGGTGGCAGAAGGCCATGGGCCTCTCTTCCCTTTGCCTGAAGTGTCCTCTTGGAGCCTGCTGACGGCCACGCCCTGTTAAATGTCTCTCTGGATGTGTTTTCCCCACACTGCCACCACCAAAGGGATCGCTTGTCCTTCATGCCTAGACTGCCAACCCTGGGATGACATTTGTCATGGCCAAGGTCTTTCCTAAATCCCACAAACTGGTGGTTTCTGGGCATCAGGGAAGATTCCACACAGATTGTGAAAGGTTTCTTTCAACATCTCGGACTGGTACCATCTTTTTTTTTGCCTGTTGCACATCTGCTGCCCCTCATGCCAGAACTTCTGCACTGCAGCAATGTGGGTGCTTTGGTGACAGCAAGGGTGGGAGAGAGGTAGAAAGCTATGCAGGGCACTTGTGGACCTGCAGTCAGCTCCTTGTTGGAGTAACAGCACAAATTAAACACACAGTGCGTAAAATAATAACGCAAATCCAATTAGAGTCACACCTTTCCTTCAGTCATAAACAAAAATCTGAAGCTGAGAGTTTCTCCAAGTCCATAAGTGTTGTCAGAGATGTGAAAACAGCGGAGAGGGAAAGATTCTTGTTCCAACAGGCTGCTGGATCTGCAGCCCACGTCCCCTCGGTGAGCAGCTGGCGTGCGGCAGTGGCACACACACCGCGGAATGTCTCTGGCACAGGCACCTTTTTCAGCTGATGTTTTCCTAGAAGGCCATGCCAGGAGACATATTTGTGTTTATTGCCAGGGCTGGGAGTTGCCTACAGGTGCTAATTATTGACCGTTCCTCCTCCACAAGGGAGCCAGTGTGTGGGACACCCCCCGCCCCGCCTGGGAGTCACTATCACATTCCCAGCCCTTCCCTGCAGCTGGGAATGAGCTGTTTGGGTTGGACTTGGTGGCACAGATGGTGCCACCTGTGGCAGGCTCTGCCAGCAGGACGGATCCCAGGCAGCTGGGAGGTCATTCCTGGCAGGGGGAAGCCAAAATCCGTTTGCACTTACACCAGACTCCCCAGGCTGACAAATACCTTTGGCTGCTCCCACGCCCTGCCTCGGGGCTGATGGACTTGTAGACCACTGAGGAGGCCTGTTCAGCCCTGAACATGGTCCAGTCTTTCAAGTTTGGGAGAAAAAAAATCATTCAGCATCCTCCCAAAAATCAGGGCAGCCTGATTTCCAAGGTTTCACACTGCCTGCAGGTCTGCTTGCCTTACGTATTACAATATCTCCTGTCCCATGAGAAGGTCACCAGAGAGACTGAGCCCTCCCCACACGAATATTTATTTCCTTCAGGGATCTTCTCTGGCAGCACCAAATGTGCCAGACTCGGTGATGGCAGGTTGGTTTTACACACAAGTGATGAAATCCAGAGTATAAACTGGGATTTTTCACTCTTGATGGCTATCAGATAAAGAAAAACAACTTCTGGCTTTCTTCTGCCCTCTCTGTTCCCAAGCAAGAAGCATTTATTATACATTTTTTAATTAAGATTTAGGCTGATAAAGCAAAATTGCTGCCTCACCCTGTATTGCCTTTGTTGAAAAGACAGCTGAACACAATTACTGAAAACTTTTGCCTTGATGATCTATTCTTCATTTTTTGACTGTGTTCTTTCCTGATGTGCAATAAAATAATAGAATGTAAATCACAGCAGCCTAAAGGCTCAGGGTGAGATTCCCTGACAGGTGGCCTTGGAGCAGGCAGGGATTTGGGAAGATTCCTGCAGTGTGACTAAAATTGTCACATTCTAACTTTGTCGAATTTATGTGAAAAAGAAAATCACGGAGTCTTTGCACCTGAAGCTATAAAGTGGCTTGTGCTCCCTTGAAGCAGAGCCAGCACTTATTTGAAATTTGGTCCACCTCAGGGACCATCGTTTGAACTGAATAATAAAAGTCAAATGGAGGCAAATTCACCTCGTGTCAGGGGTAGATATGAAAAGTTTGTGTTGAGTTTTTTCATCTGTTTGGTGTGGTTGTTTCTACTCTGTGTTGGTATGATCCTGACTCCAGTCAGGAGATCCACAGCCATATATTTGTGTTTAAAAAAATGGCAAACCCACGTATTTTCCAAGAAAATTCCCTAATTTGCTGGATTTTTTTCTGGGTTCCTTTGGGAAGAGAAGTTGAGTTCAGTAGGAAATCTAAATTTGAAAGTTTGTGTAAAACACGTTTAAGGGCTTTGTGTTTTCAAACAATAATGTTCCCAAGAAATATTAAAAAGAAATACATATCTTTCTTTCTTGTTTATTTTTTTGTAATTTTTAGATCAACACCCGTCATTTTCATTAGTGCTCTATGACCCAGTTCATCACTAACATGCTGAAAATTAAACATCCACTGAAGTACTTCACTAAATCAGGGATTGGAGCTCCCTAATGACAAGTACATGCACACTCCACCAGCCAGCCATAAGATTTTTTTGCATCTATTTATGTCCTTTTTTCCTCCAGTGCAGAAAACGATGCCAAGATGCATTTTGCACCGGTCTACCACACACCGAGATTTCCCCTGCTCCCAGACCTCTGACAGAGAGCACTTTTGCTTTCATTTATTACTTTAATATAACTTTTTTTTCCTTCTGTGTTTCACAACATTGAGCAACTTCCACTGGCCGTGATCGCCAGGGCCCGTTTGGCATCGTGGCAGAGGAATCCCAGGCATGGGATCCCCCTCCTGACCTGTGGGCAGGCTTCAGGCAGCCACTCTCACCTCTTCCCTCCTTTTTTTCGGAGCAGAGCTGGGTGAAGCCCAGTTTTTCCATCTCACAAGGGCACTTTGTGATCGCCGGGTTGTTTTTCCCTCTCCATCTCACTGTGAACCAATAGGTCTCATTCGAAATGAATGAGTGGGAGAGAGAAAGGAGGAGAACAAATACCTTACAGTCCCCTGGTGAGGGAAATGCTCGGGCTGCCAGCTCTCTAGGCTCCATTCCCAGCTCTAAAGGCTGTGCCTTTCACATCCCAGCTGGCCTCCCCACCTCAGGCTGCAGGATGCTCTGGACTGGGGTGAGCACTTACTCCCTTTCTGTGCACGACCGACAATTCCTCTTTGCAAAAAAGAAGTGGGGGGAAACCCATCATGTTCCTCCAAACGGTTTCCATCTCAATGCATTGGTATTTTTCCACCTCCAAAAGTATTTCACAGGAGCTTTCCAGCCCATTCCCTCCTGTGGCCTTTAAAAGCTGTGTCAGTCACCGGAGCTGTTTCAGTAGCTGGTCCCATCGGAGTGGGTTCAACTCTATTGATTCCAATGGCACCTAATTTGTATGGATGAGTGTTTTCATGTCCACAGATACATGTAATGGTTTGGAAGACATTTATGTGCCTGATATAATTAAATCCAGTGGTTTTATATGCCTTCATATTGGCATAGTGGAGATGTTATGAGAATACCAGCTCTTTCCTTATGGAAAAGTCTTACAGAATTTAATAAGAGAACAATAACCATTCTTAGGCTTTGGAGCTTTTTGAATAGGATTTAAAACTGAATTACATCATTGCAATTCTATAGAATGTCTTAAAAAGTCTTTGCTAGAGGGGATCATTCTCTATCAAATTTTAAAGATTACACAGCCATTTCCATAGATTATTTCATTTCTCTCCAATTCTACTGGTTGCACTCCTATTAATTTCTGTGGGGTTTTCCCATATGGCACGTATTATTTTGGCCATAAAACTACTCCCTGAGGCAACACAGGCCGTGAAAGACGCACAGCGTCAGTTCAGCCCAATGAAATCCCATTAGCTTCCAGAAAGACTGAGTCAGGTTTGCAAAACCGTTTTGTGTCCCTGTTCCATACATGTACTCCAGTGCTGTGCACACGGATGTTCCCTGCCCTGTGGAGGACCCAGTCTTCAGTCCCAAATCTGAGATATTTGAGCTCCTGTGCGTGATTTAGGAGGTGTGCCAGAACCCATCACACTTAGTGACATATTGAAGAGATTAGTGGTGTGATCAATTAAAACGTTTTAAATTTTAATCAGCTTTTTCTTCCAAGCTTCCCCTCCTTTGCACTGTCCCCCTGCCCCCTCCCTCCCAGCAGTGTTTATGATGTGTTATGAGCCACCATGTGCTCCCCTCCTCCTTGCTGCAGGGCCAGTGCTGGATCAGCCTCGTGGCCATCTGGGCTCCTTGGGGCTTCCCTATGTCCCTGTGGCTGTGCCCACCCATGCTCAGCCACCCTCAGGAGCACCCCTCCGTCCACACCAGTGCCCCATGGAGCCCACGAGGTTAAATAACCTCCCCTGACCATCATTCTTGGCTGGGAGCAGCCTGACCTCTTCACTTACAAGAAGCTGCTTTCCAAAGAGCTGCGATCAGCACTAACCAGGACTGAACCTCACGGGCTCATGTGTCTTCCCTGCACTTTGGGATACCAGGAGTGCACTTTCCTGCTTGCTGCTGGTGTGCTGTGGTGGGTGGGTGGGTGNATTTTGATTAACCTGAGCCTACTGAATTCCAGCCCTTCTTGTAGAGCCCAGTGCAACCTGCAGCATAACCCCAGGCCTAATTCGGATAAGCACAACGTACGGCTTCGCTTACGTTCATTTTGCAGTGATTTATTTTTTCTTCTCATACCCTTATGAAAGTGGACACCACCCGTGGATGGTGGGGTCAGACTTCACCTTCTCTTGCATGTGCTTAAGTAAGCAAATGTCTTTGAGGCAACTTCAAAGCGGGGGATTGAGAGCAGGGCAGATTTTTAGCCCTGGAACGAACAGCTTGGCATGTTGAGATTGAACCCCAGCACGGTGCTGGGTGTGTGGGTGTCTTGGACGTAGCAGGGTGTAATACTAGCCCAGAAGAAAGCATGATTCTGGCATAGGTTGGTACAGCTGCACTTTTGCCAGTGGACTGATCTTGATTTCCAGAGAAGGAGACCAAGTCCCTAATTTGTCATCTGAGATTTTGAAGTTATCCAGTGTAGGGTGTAGTATATCTCAACCTCATTACTTTGCACAAAGAGTGGCCAGGCCCTTCATTTCGAGGAAGCCACACCGTTTTCTTCCTGAAGAGCGTCTGATCCCGTGAAGCCTGGCTAGAAATCACTTAACAGTGGGAATTTACTTCTCTAACAGCACAAATAATTTACAGCAAGGCTTTTGCCATTATTATTCTGCTGCATTTCTTTGAGATATAAAATTATTTTATATTGCATATTTTCCCATGCCCTTTCCCTGCTTACACTGTCTGCCTCGACTCGTTGCTAATGACGTTTGTTGACAAGCTCAGCGCATTTTGATAAGTCTTCTGCCAAAGCGTCTCTAATAAAAATAAGAAGAATGACAAGTGGAACAACGCAAAGAGGATTCCAACAGCAACAACCGAAGGTTAAGGCAGCATAAAACAGGGGGAAAAAATAACAAAACCAGAACACAGTGAGCCCAGATTGCCTTTGTTAAGAATATTTAATGCTTAATTTTGTTTTATAACCCTGGCTCTCAAGCTATCCGCGCGACTTAGATTCCCTTGTTTTGCAGTTGTAGGAATTTGCCTTCAATTCCTGTTGGGGCAGGGGGAGCTCTGTGTATGTGTTTTGCACCTTCAGTCTTTGGCCTTGTTGATTATTCTTGGTCTTCTAAGAGTCAGAGCAAGGACACATCTCCTGTGCATGTGGCTGGAGAAGGCTGGTGGCTCACAGCCTCTCGGCACAATTTCCTGCCAAAGAAAGGGCAGAGATCCCACAGCGCTGAGGTGGGGCAGATATAATGGGGAGTGTGTAGCCAAGCATTTGGGACATTTCCTGGTCTGGCACATCCAGTTCTGCACCAGCTGGGGGTCCATATCTGACCCTCTGCACAGCTGGGGAGAGAGGGTGAGAAGCTGCTTCGAGGGTGAAGTTCCCAAGCACGGCACCAGCTGTTCTTGGCAGGGCGTTGAAGCAGGGAGTGGGAACAACCCTCAGCCCTTACTCCTCAACCCATGGACCCCTCCCCTGCCTCCTCCACCATCACTGTTCACTTTTGGAAGGCACCTGTGATTTCTCAACCCTGTTACACTCCCTCCTCCACATGAAAGAAGAGAAGAAAATCGGTCCTGAGTGAGTGACTTTGCCTCTCTTCGGGCTTCACCAAATGGTGATGTCACAATTGTTAAGTGGTGGCCTCAGAAGACAACAGGGCAGTCAGGATGGTTGGCTGGGGTTTGTGTCTTAGGGATGTAATGAGGAATAAATGTACAACTGAATCAGCAATGGATGATTCGATGGAGATTTCAGTGCAGCCAGTAAAGGCATCTCCTCATGTTAGACCTTGGTGCTGTCAGCTGGGATTGAGTGCAGGGAAAATCAGTGACAGAACCATTTAATACACATGAAACAGCCCTGTTTGAAATTCTGGAGCTTTCTGCCGAATTTAATAAATCTTTTCAGCTGTTTTACTGAACGCCTTGACAACGTTCTCAAAGATGCAGGAAGGCCAATATGTCCAAATAGCTTTAAAGCCCTTGGCCCAAGATCCAGGCTGAGCACAGCTGTGTCTGACCCCACCGTGAGAACCAGAGAGGGGCTGAATTCTCTGTTTGTGAGCGCTGGGAAGGTCCTGCTTTGGCTCTTCTCCACTGTGAAAAGTCCCTCTTTGAAGCAATGAGGGCTGAAGTTACAGGTGTCCCGAGGCTGGGATCAGGGACAGCAGCAGCTGCAGGGAGGGGTGGCCCCACCGCTGTGTCCCTGGTGTCACCTATGGACCCTCACTGGTGCTGTTATCCAGGACAATTTTAGCAGCTCGTGGGAACCACCACGTGAAAACATGTTATAATGTAATGCCTTTTAGTCAGGAGCAAAGGATTAGATCTGGATTCCTCTCCTTGTGCCGCAAAAGATATTTTTAGTGCCCCTGAAGCCAGCTGGGGTTTCTGCAGAGGGGAGGACTCCGCCTTCTCCTGTAAGGTTTTTCCAGCACTGCCCACATCAGTGCTGTGAGTAAGTCCTTCTGCTTGATCAATAATGCACCAATGGGGCTTTTGGAACTTGTTCAAGCAAGTTCAGGGTTTTTTGAAGGGAATTTAGGCACCGTTTTTCCTTGGAATTAAGCTCTGATGCCCTTTGCCTGCCTGACACCAAGCTATCAGCTCCCATGGGGTCTGTGTATGAAAGTCCCTCAGGTCATAGGGGAGTCTCAGCCCTACAATAAAGTACAGGTGTGTGGGTCCAAGGCACACGGGCATCATCTTGGAGGATGTTGTAAAAGACTTCTGGGGTGAAATGTTGTGGGGATGGTGAACCTTTTGCTCTGCTCCCAGCCTTTCCATGGGGCTACAGGGACACTTGGGGTGGTGCTAAACTGAGCTCCCAAGGGATGAGAGCATCAAGGACTCAGCCTGTGAGTCCTTCTTGACCAGATTCTACGCTCATGGACATTGATTACAACTAGTCTAGATTAAACTCCGAGTTCTTTTGGATCCCTGACCCCACAACAGGACAGTCCTGTCCTATGGGGAACCAATACTAGAAAGACACAGCCCAATCCCAAACCACTTTTGAGCAATACCCTTGGAGCCAGGATCGTGTAGAAGGGTTTTATAGTTTAAATATGCCTGGGTGCCCAAAATAGGAGTGCAGACATCCATCAACTCGGCAGGTGACAAATCTCCTTGCTTTCAGAGGTGGATGTTGTCACTGCTCAGCTTCGTGGCACCAGCACCTGGCTTGTTGGAATGGGTTGGTGTCTGCCTTTCCTTTCCTGGCTCTTTGGAAGGATCCAGGGACTGATCTCACTCAGGTCTCATCCCCACCCTGCAAATCCTACATTTCTCACCACCCGCAGCTCCCCATGGACGTTTACTTTCTCCTGCTTTGGGCTGGTGGCACTGTGCTCCTGCTGGCACAGACCTTGGATCCAACATTTGCAGGTGGAAGTGGGTCTCAGCCTTGGGGGTGATCCTGGCTCGGGGAAAGATCCAGACAGAGAGGCTCTGCCATGATGTGCTGGGGCTCAGACCCCACCCTGTGCCCCAAGTATGATGTGGTGCTTTCTCCTTTCTTCCCTTCAAAAAAGGTTAATTTATGGTTAATTTGGTTGTTTTGCAAATTTATGTCAAACACCTTCATTTTTACCCT
The DNA here is from genome assembly GCA_013398115.1 of Falcunculus frontatus. Classification (NCBI taxonomy): domain Eukaryota; kingdom Metazoa; phylum Chordata; class Aves; order Passeriformes; genus Falcunculus; species Falcunculus frontatus. The sequence goes on from VZRV01009344.1 coordinate 450,827, forward strand.
GCGAGAACAGAATTATTAAAAAAAAAAAGCAGCTGAATTTCAATGAGTTTTAATCAGAAAGCTTTCTCTTCTTTTTTATTAGAAACATCTCTTTAAAAAATCCTATGAATAAATCTGCTTTTCAATCCAAGCTTTTCGTTCGGTTTTGTTTTTTTTCCTGGAATATCCTTCAATTTTCCTAATACAACCAAGTGTCTCTTTCCTGCCTCCCCTCTAAAAACAGTCTGCAAAGAAAATATATAATCTAATTTTGGGCTGAGAAAAGCCATTGATTCATCTCAGAAGAAAAAGCTTCATGCTTCTCAGTTCTCCAAAGGAAATCTTTCTTTTTTTCTCTCTCTTTTTCTCTTTGTCCCACGGTTTTCCCCCTTTGTTCCGTGAGGTCGACTTGGGACAATTCCTCCCCTCCCCAGTTTTCAGTATTACACAAGTGGACCAGAAAAAAGCAGCCATTCAGCTGCTCCAACCACAATCTAAATGGGAACGAGAAGATATTTCAGCTGTTTCTTTTGGTTTCCATTTTTTCCCAGTTTCTGGCTCAGTAGCTCCCAGAACCTATTACACTAATTGTTCTTTTCCAAAATCCGACTGTCAACAAAAAGCAGGGAACCAGTCTAACAATTTCAACTGGAATTTCCACTGCTTTGGTTCATTCCTGGTTTTGATTTTCACAAACTTGTTTGCCCTCCGAGAAATTTGACATTTTGAGATATTTCCCAAACTGAAATTTGGTCCCATAAACTCTTCCTGCAACAAACATGAAATTCATTATCACGAGTGACACTTCACGGTGGGACAGATACAAATATCTCCCTTATTATACAACTTCCAGTCTGTGATGAGAGAATTAAGTGTTTGTGTGGAATTATATGGGATCAGAATGAGGTCGAGCCAATGGTGTGAGCTCCTCAGTGCAAACCCAGCTCCTCAAGTTTCCAGAGGAACTTTTCTTCCACATATATACTTAATTCCGGGCCAAAATGCCCCTTTTCCAGCCAAAATGCCCCTTTTCCAGCCAAAATTCATCTTACAAATGCAATGCACATTGTCAAAGGGAATGCTTGGGCTTTGTTCAAGACAATTGTTTGTCAATATGTTTTTCCAGTGTTCCCCTAATGGGAAATGCCTCTCCCAGCAGCACTTCAACTGCCTGGTTGTGTCCAGGATGCTGAAACACGTGGCAGAAACAATAAACTGGTACAATGACATCTTTATATTTCGTGCACTGAATTGTTTCAGTAACTGAGTAAAGTCAGATCCGTGTTTATCTACATTTTGCACCACCCTCTGGCACACTCAGCTTGCAGCGAGTAGAATAAATCAGGTGCTTAAAATTAGCCACTTGCTTAAGGGCTCTGTTAAAACACAACCTAAATGCTACTGCAGATTTAGGAGGGACTTGCATTTTCCCCAGCAGAGAGAAGTGGGAGAGGGATGTGGGAACCTCTGCTTGGATAACCCCAGTGAGACCAAACTTGGGCGAAGCCCTTCTTAACTATTTTGTTCTCATTTCCCTCCAAATTTCTCCTTTCCTCTCTTTTGTCTCCTCCAGCCTAGAGCCTCTGATAAAATGGAACAAATAAGAGCCCAGGGTAATTGTTTGCAGCGCTGGGGAACTTTTCTGTGACGTGTCCCAGAGCTTCTGCCGTGAGCCAGGCGCTGGCAGCTGGTTTCACTTTGGAGCCATGTACGAGCTCGCAGCTCAGGCAGTTGTTATACATTTACAAACCTCTGTCACTCTGGGGCTCTGCCTTTGCACCCGCCTCACTTTGGTCCCAGTTTGTTGAGTTCTGCTTGGTTTTCTTCTTTTTTTTCAACCCCCCTCTTTTTTCTTTTTCCATTATTTTCTTTTCTTTCCTCTTTTTGTTGCTTGCAGAATGAATAAACATCTTTTCACAAGCAGGAATAAGGCCCTGGACACTCCTGCTCTCCCTGTGCTACCACTCCTTCATGTGTATAAATTTAGCAGGGGGTCCAGGAGCTAAAATAGGAAGCACATGGTTTTGTGACTTTACAATTGAAATAAAGAAATCTAATATGACAGAAGAAGCATGTTGTTTATGGAACTACAGATTTCATTGAAGGCCATCCCTACCAAATCATAATTAAAATTACCATAATGACCCCTGAGTTTCATTTGTTGGGCTGGGAGGAAGGAAAATACGGATATTTTCAGTGGGTTCTGCTGAGACAATTTATCGAGAGCCACAGCTGGTTTTAATGTGCTGATGAGCTGGGAAAACAGTCAAAATTGTACTCCAGTCAAGTGACTGTGTAATATCTGAGGGCAGAACCAGACCAAAATCTCTGTCATTTTATTTAATCTAATGAATAGCATTTTGTAACTGCAAAACATAATTGCTCTGCACATATGTTACGTGAACACTTCACTAACAACATCCACAGTGCCACCCGTGGAACAAATGAAAACACTTTTAGACTGATTTATTTAACTCTTGTAAATTTTTTAAAGACTTCTTTGGAATAAACCAAGTATTTGGTATGGAGATCTTCAGCAACATTTATGCAGGCTATAGGAAGGAAACTTGTGTTCCTTGAAATAAAAGTAATGGAATTTTTTGCAAGAAAGACATTTCTACAAAATTATTTCTACCTTTTAAAGTAGATTTTAGGTTTTACACTGGAGCTGCCTTTGAAGTCAGAGGCACAAAACTAATCAACTTTAAAATTAGCACATAAAATTAATGATTGCTGGAGTTGGCAGGCTGACTGGAAAACCAGGACTCTTCTGGCATTTTAATTTGGAAAAAGCTTCAAAGCTACTGCCTGTGTTTGACATTAGAGCTAAGAGCTGAAGAGTGAGGGAGAAAAAAGGAAAATGCCTCCCAAATATCAGGTGCAAAGCAAATTTCATGGGACAGAAAACCCCACGCTGTGTTTGCAGCCTCAGATTTGGAGAAATCTCTCAAAGCAAATCTTTTTGCAAGCCTCTGAGTCGCAGATTTTGTTGATTGTTCATTTGCTGGGGTTTTGTTTGGGTTTGTTTTGTGGTTGTTCATGTTGTTGTTTTTCTTTAGCATTTATATGTGAAAGCAAACAAGGGGATGGTTTGGGGGGAGCAGTGGAAGAAGCCACATAATAATTCATAATAAATCCATAGCTGTGCCTTCCCCAGAAGAACCACACATCTGCAGGAGTGACCAGCTTGTGTTATGAAGCCGCTGTTTGATTTGGCTAAACTTGCTTAAAAATCTGAAATCTGCTCCTTCCCTGAAGAGGCTCAGACTTGCTCACCCACCTTATGACCAAAACCAGCAGTTCAAGCATTTCATTGCACTTTTTGTTTTCCCAGTAAAATAAAGCAAATTTTTCTGGGAGGGGGGACCAAAGGATGAAAAAAAATTACCTGCTTTATACCTTCATTAGTGGAAAATGAAGTTCTCCCTCTGCTGTGAGGGGGCCAGCTGGGTGTGGGGTTGGTGATGGAAGACAGCTGCAAACAAATGTGTTGAGTGAATTAATGTACTGTGTGATGGTGGAAAAAGAGCTCAGCTCTGCACTATGGATTTGGTTATCACGGGTTGAGCAAGGCTGAGAGAGGGGCAGCAGAGGCTGTCTGCAAGTTCAGCTGCAAACTGTGCACTAGTACTTAAAAAAAAAAAAGTAAAGGATGTCACGAGAGAGAGGAAAAACAGAAGAGAATATGCATTTTGGAGCAGAAAAGCTGGCAAAATATGAGTTGCTATAAGTTGGATTCTTGTTTTCTCGAGTGGATTTGGCTTCAAAAGCAATTAGCTTCTTGTCACATGCTGGGGCAGCCGTGCCAAACAGTTCAACAACACATTATTTTTGTCATTGCACAAAAGGTGATATTGAGCCCAGAATAACTGTTTCCATTTATGACTTTGGCTTTTGGCCTAAGCTCAAAGGAAGTGAAAAAAAAAAAAAAGCAAAAGGAGTGATATCCTTTTCTGAAGGTCTTGGGGCACTTGAGTCTCAGATGTTGGTGTACGAGAAGGTTTACCAGGGTCCCAGTGTCAATAGAAAAGCCAGATCCCTGAGAGGTTTATTTGGGTTCTTTGGCTGTTCACTGGGGAGAAAGCCCAGCGCAGAGGCTGTGTGGGATCAGGAACTGAGGCCACAGTGGTTCCTTAGCCCTACCCATACCAAAGCCCTTTCTAAGGTGTCAGCAACTTCAGGAGGAAGAGGAAGACTGAGTAGCCAAGATTTGTGTCTGCAACCAACCCACCAGCTCTAAGCATTATTCCAGTCCCCGCTGAGGCACAGCCTCAGAAATGTTCCTTAAACACCCCAGGAAAAGATTTTGGTCCCTTAATGCACTCGCACGACACACTGAGAAGGGTGACAGAGCTCCTGCCTGCTAAAAGAAATTAGTGTTTAACCTGAATATTGATTAAGCCAACAAATCGTGCTGACCAGGCTGCAATAACCAAAGAGGTGCCCACAGGGATAAATGCCAGGTAAAAGGGGTTTTTTGCTTGCAGGGGAAGTGGGAGCACGCTCAGGCTGGAGGTATATGTGGAAATGGATTTAATAAACACCTAGTGAGTCTCCCTCCTACTTCCCTGCCTGTAAATATCCACCGTGGTATTTTAATCATGATGTTTCTAATAATACAAGAAAATCTTATTAATAATTCCATTTTGGAATGTTTCTGCTTAGTCAACTCCAGGGCAACAGTTAAACTTGACACAACAGTGTTTGCTTTAAAATTGTGTGGGCCATGCCAGTCCACGGGGGTGATTCATTTGCTGGCTAATTAACAAATGCCTAATGTAAATTTAACATTCACTTTGACTTACATTCCAGCAACCCAAACTTCTTTTTGATTGGGGTAGCTGTAAGTGGAAGCCAAATATTTTCCTTGGTGGAGCCAAGGGGATGGCATATGCTACTCGTTTAGATTTCCATTTCCTTTGCATCTTTTCAGGGGCTGAAATTCAGGCGTTAACATTTCCGAATACAAAGTCATTTTTGTATGAAAATTTGCAAATAAACCCCCCAAGATTTTGCAGTACTACCAGAAACCGAGTTCTTTCATTGGCAAAAAAAGAATGTGCCCTATGAGGTTCCGCCTGTTCCTTCTTCCCAAATTCCTGGTAAATATGTAATTACCCAATTTGGCTTTAAGAGGATTTTGTGCCTTTCCTGTGCTGAGCATCCCTGGGAGCTGGAGAACCAAGCCAAGCCATTGCTCAGTGAAGAGGAGCTTTGGCTCCTGGTCACCTCTCAGCTTCAGTAATGTCCCTGTTCTCCCAGATGGTGCCTTTTTTTTTTCCAGGCGTTAACGTTTCTGGAATATGGTGACACTGACCGTGACATAAACAGCATCACAGCTTTCCCAAAGGCCCGTGTAAGAAGATAAACAACTTAATCCTGGAAAGAGACAGCAGGCTCCTGCAGCCAACCAGGAATATGCTCCCCAAAGGCTGGGAAATGCTGGGTAAATGACGGCAAAAGGAAAATGAAAAATAAGACTTTAGGGGGGGTTTGAAGGTGTGAGGCCAAGGTTTGAGGCAGGCAATAGTCTGGACTCGGATGATTCCTGTCACTGAGCTGTGCACCACGAGCTGTGTCTGCTGCTCAGGGAGCAGCTTCTGGCCATTTGCCTCCACTTCTGGAAGGTTCCCTGTGAGGGCAGGACAGCAGAGCTCTGTAGGAAGGGGACATGCCCATGTTCACCAGCATTCCCTGGTTTGGATGCTTTCAGGAGATGTCCAGAGGTGGCAAACTCAGCCTCATGCAGAGCCGGTGTGAGGCTGGATGTAGGAAACCTGCATCTCTCTGAGAGTCTCCCAACCTCTTCCTCAATACCTCCCCCTTTTCATCAGGTTGGACCCCCAGGGCTGAAGCAGAAAGGTTTCTGGCCTGGACACCCACCCCATATGTTGCAGCAAGAACTTCTTCAGCTTAAATGCTGGGAAAACCCACGGTGAGCATCCATCATTTCATTTTTTAAACTTTTTTTTAAGGGAAGGATTGCGATTTTATGGAACATCTTGATGTTAATGTCCTACTCCAGCTGGCTAGCTTTTCCTGTCTCCCTTGTGGGGAAATACTTTCTTAATGGAGCTGGATTTTGGGAAGCCTGTCCCAGGAAGTGTGAGACAAGGAGCTCAGACCCCTCAACGGCATTTCTATTGCTTCTGCTGTTTCACATGGCAAGTTTGGAAAGGTGACTGAGACCCTTTTTCTCAGTTTCCAGCTCATCAAGGCAGAGCAAAAGCTGCTGAATCCCATCGGGGGCTGCTGTGAAGGGCAATTAAGTCACGTTCCTGAAGAGCATGGGAATCACCTGATGAAAGCCATATGCTGATGCTGGGCTCATCTAACACAGGTTTGATTTCAGGATTGTTTGGAAATGACCCAGTGGAGAGAGGGAAGGCTTGTGAGGACTCCTGAGAAATGCCTGCACAGGATCAACCATCATCCTTTTTCACCAGGAGAGAGATCCAGGAGTATCTGAGGGGATTTAGTTTAGAAATGGCTCTGCAGTGCCTCGATAACATCATTCCGGTGTGATTTCCAGCACCTCCTGGCTACAGCTCTGTCTCAATGAAGTGCAGAGATCTCTGAAAGTGTCAGGGGGGTTACCAAATTTTGAAATCTCTCGGTGATGTAAATGCACTTTTTACTTAGTTTTGTTGGAGGTTTGGGCCAGGTCTGCAAGTTGAGTTTGGAAAATCCAGGTTTTGCTCTGAATTTTGCAGCTCAGTCCTGTTGCTGGGACACCCGAGAAGAAGGGCACAGAATATTCACAGGGGCTTTCTCTCGTGACGGAGGGATGCAGAGCCATGAAACACCCCCTTGTTTTGTCAGCCAGCAAGGGAGCTGTGCTCTACCTGTGTGTATTTATGTTTGGGCTGGATGTATACATAAAATATCTTTTAAAAATATCTTTGCCCCTGCTGCACGCTCTTCCACCTTGGTGAGGCCGGAGCTGAGGAAACGCGAGCAAAAATTTCTTTTTGCAGCTTCCAAAAAAACAGAGTGCCTTTTTCAGATGAAAAATTCATGCCACTGTTAATGCTGACTGGTGTCTCCCAGACTCCCGTGCTCCCTCGTGGCACAGGGAAACCCATATAAAGAAATTTGGCTGGCTCTTGAAAAGCATAAATGAGAGGAACCGGCTGCGGGGAGAGGTTTCTGAGGGCTTGAGGAGGAGTTCAAACGCTTCGTTCTTCAGCTGCTGGAGATAAAAGTCCTGGTACATTCAATTTCCACTTTCTGCTGCTGCCAATAAGCAGGGGGGCTTCTTCCTCAGCCTCTTACCACCGCAGAAATAACAGAGATAAAGCTAGCAAAATAAATAAACGCTTTGTGGCTGGAATAGATAATAATTTCACCAGCTGAATATTAAAATATCAAAGCTCAAGGAAAGGATATATAATTATGGGCCTTTGAAGTTCAATAAAGGTCTGTTTCATCAACACAGTAGCTGGCATTTCAAATGCAAAGACAGAATGATAATATTGCCCTGGCATTTCTGACCCACTGAGAATATGTCAGGAGGAGAAGGAAGCCCTTTAAGACAGAATCCATTTAGACTGTGGCTGATTAATTACCTTACCCCAAAATGATCCATCCCTGACAGGAGAATGTTGCTCAGCATCATTTCTCTCCATTTCACTCCTGCCATATTTTGATTTAAGAAGGATTATTTGGTACGATGTGAAGCACTGAAATGAAGGGGCTCTTCCGTACCCATTATGTTCCAGTTATAAATATTCCCATATGTAACAGAAGATCTAAATCCTCCAGTCCAATAAACTGTGGCAGAGCTTTATTTGTTTGATGCCAATTTCTAAACCAGGGTTAAAAATCTCAGCAACATTTTTGTGTGGTGTGAATTTTTGACTCCACCCTACGGCAGGTAAAGAAAAATCAACGCTGTGACAGGACATACAGTTCTGGAACAAAGTTTGTTCAGGGATATTCCCTTCTTCTCCCCAGACCCACTCTAGAGGCACTGCCTGCTCCCTACCAGGCTTGTGGGAGCTGCAGCAGTGATGGCTTCAGCTGTTCCCACCTTATTTCCCAGGGTGCAGGACAGCACCTGGCACATCGTTGGAGATGAGCCCTGGCCCATGCAAAGGCTGGAGGGGAAGGTTTTGGGCTCCCAAAGGCACCATGTCAGCTTGGATAAGCAGAGTTTTTGAAGGAAGAGTGTGAGATATATATAATCAAGGTATGATTTTTATTTTTTTTTATTTTTAATTTTCGGAACTGTTAAAGAAAGATGTTTCACTGTGATCACAATGAAGTAAAAAAACCCCTTTGCTGAGGGTAAATGAGGCTGGAAGAAAAGCCGTTAAAACCAGCTGAAGGTTTATGAGTGCCCACAGTGTTTATACCATGCGGTTCTTGTACTCAGAAAGAGCTTACTCCATTAAGGTTATTTTATTTTTTAATAGACTGTTGTCACGTTTGGGCACATTTTCCATTTCAAATTAACATCCAGGCCAGTTTTGTGGTTGGGGAAGACAAGCAAGAGCCCTCGGCTACATGTCAGTGGAAGAGGAGCTTTTATTTGAGAGTAGGGATGTTGAATGACCCCACAGCTTCCCGTTAGTGTTTTAATAGCAGGACTTTCCCACCTGGTCTTGGCTAGAAAGTCAAGCTTGTATGGTCATGTGGAGACACAGTAAAAGTGTGAGCAGAGTGTCCATATCCTATTTCCCAGATAAAGTGTGTTACATTTTGTTTTCGGTTCAAAGTGGGAATCAGCCTGTGGGGAAGAAATGGTCTTTATCAGCATACCTCACACTCATGGGAGGTCTTGAACATGATGTTTCAGACTTCCCAGTGCAGTATAAAAGAAAGGAAAGCTTCTGAGTGAGGCAGTTTGTTTTGCTTTTCCATGTGCACGCTCAGTGGTGTGCAGGAGACCTAAGGGTATTGTGCTGACTGGAAAATGCCAATAAATTTTTGCCCCAACTCCAGGGAAAGTTTCCATCAATGACTTCCATGCTGGCATTCCCAGCTGATCAAATCATCTCTTCAAGGCTGGGAGGCTCCATTACTCCCCATGCAAAAGGGCTCTGGTGCTTCTTGGCTTTTCTTAGAGCGCCCTGGTATAAATGTGTCTGACTTTGGAATAGCTTCCTGCACCTAAAAAGCCAGGTTGGATAGAGCTCTGAGCGACTTGATCTAGTGGAAGGTGTCCCTGCCCATGGCAGGGGGGTTTGATGAGATGATTTTTAAGGTCCTTTCCAGCCCAAACCATTCTATGACCCTTGCTGTCATAATTCAGTGATGGTTTGAAGATTATGAATATCTTGTTGTAAGTCAGAGTGCACTACCTGGGGTTTAGAATTACACTTTGGCCAAAAAGGTTCTAAGAGAGCTTGGGCTTCTTTTGCAGGTCATTTTTTCTCTCTGCAGAAGGGAGGGTTGGGAATGTGTGAGTAAACATCAGTCCTTGCTTGGACTTGATTTCTCTTGAGACACATTGCTCTAGTTCCATTCCTCCCTCTCGTGCTGCTGAAAATGAGGAGTCCTCTGCAGTGCCCTCTAATGGGGATGACAAATGGGGTCACCCCAACTTTGAGGCTGGCATGGGCTGACCCTGGCAGCCTCCTCTCTCTGCATCTCCCTGCACAAGCCATGTCTATCCATCGAGGATGCAACATGCAGGGGGATGAGGGTCCCCTGGGAAAGCCTCTTGATCCCCACACCCTGAGCTCATCAGCCCTGACTGTGCTCTGGGGGCTTTCACAGAAGACAAAGAATTCATTCAGGAAGTGCCTCTAAGCAAAACCCAAATTATTGTAATGAAATCTAAATGAAACCTTAAAACAAGAGAAATAGCAAACACGGATTTCCTCTCTTTTATGGCAGAACCGGCAATTTAAATTTAAAAAGTCAAAATCAGTGAGTGATACACAGTTCAAAGGAGAGTCAGAGAGTCCTGGTTCTGCCAGAGAGGCATTCAGCTGCAGATTCAGCCCTGTAGGCTTTTCTCTGCATGTAGGCCTTTTTTTTTTTATCTGTCAGCTGCTTCTACTAAACCACTTTAAATTAAGTCTTGGTCAATGTCAGAGTTGAGATCTGTTTTATAGGGATGTATTTGTGGAAGAGCATCCAAATACCTGCCTCAGAACTTGTCAGTTATAACTATATTCTCAGCAGACGTTGAAAGCCATAAACCTCATGCTGAGGGCTTTGAATATCACTTAAGAGCTTAAGCCACGTTCTTGGAATGAGTTTATGAGAAAAACCCGGAGGGACTCAGCAGCAGGCAGGGGAAACTGCAGCTCTCCTTCCTTTTTCTAGCTGGGGGGAAGGAATCCCAATGGATAGCAATGGAAAAGCTTTTTCCAAACAGGGCAGAACTTACCTTGCAGGAAAACTCCAGGAAATACTGAAAGCCAAATGTTGTCTTATGTTAAGGTGCACATGGGATGGGTTGGTCAGACTGAAAGGGGAAGCACTTTCTGCACATTAAAAGAGCTTGTTAAAACTGAACTAATTGCTTGGCCCTCAAATATTCTGATAGCTGGTTGTCCTTCTTCAGCTGGCTCTGATCCCTTTCTGACACCACAGACAAGGGCAAGCAAGAAGCTCTGATTTAGAAATGGCAACGTGGTTTAGGTTAGGGAGTGTTTGTAATAATTATGAATTGACTTCATGGTTTGTTTGCTTTCCATAGCAATTGGGAGAAGACAGCAGCTGACAGCTGTGGAAATTCCTGGTGTTGTTCCCCTCGTCTAGGACAACATGGATCTAATTAGTGTGTGCCAGCAGCACTGTCTTATTAAATTAATAATAATTAGAAAGCTATTTGCACCTGTGCTAATGTAACACTATTTATCCCAAAGTGTGTTAAAGCATTAAACCTTTCAACTCTCTAATGACACCAGCTTTACAAATGGGCAAACTGTGACGAGAGGCAGAGGCTTTCCCAGACGCACAAAAAATACTGAGGATCAGTATTAAATAACTTCTTTTTTTAAAAAAACACTGTGGAGGGAATCAGCATTATTGAAAATAAAGCAGAGACTGTCTGGGCTATGAACAGATTCTGCTAGTGCTGTGCAAGACAAACACTGGGATTTTTAACAGATCAGCCAAGAGATTTGCTCTCCAAAAATCCCTTACAGACCTACTAGGATTCCTTTTGCCCCCTAAGCAACAGCGGAATGGAGATGTTTATTGAACTGCTATTCTGTGTTAGGCTTCACTGGAGTGATTACGGTTGATATTTTTAGAGGAAGTAGACAGACCATAAGGAAACACATTGGAGTCTAAACTATACCGCATCCACACAAAATATTTGCTGTGGTTGAGTTTGTACCTCTTGAAATGTGACTCTTTAACTTAATTTCTGTTTATTTTTGGCATTGTTGATGGTAGGAGACAGCAACATCCTTCTTTGAAGGTTATATACTGTTCTTGGAAACACAGGAGAAATAAATTTTTACCAGGGTGACACCGTTTATTATCATTACTCCCAGATATTTATTTTTATTTTAGTGGGGTAGATAAGGCCAGCTGGGGTCAAATTGTCTGTGTGAGGCATCTTATTGGGAAAGATGGTCTGTACCTCAGGAGCAATTCCAGTTCAATGAATGCCTGGGTTCAGCAAAGTGTTTAAGCATGGATTTAATTTTAACCACGTGCATGAACTCCTTTGATGCTGCACTGTATCGGAAGCTGTGATACAGGACAGCAATTAAGCATATCCAGCAATCCTATGGACCGTGGACAGAGAGGGGAAGAAGGAGCTGGGAGGACATTACACAGGCCAAAGAGATGAAAGATGATGCCCTTTTTCATTGCTGCTTTGTCTGTGAGGAGGCAGGAGGCTGGTTGATGAGAAGTTGAACACTTAATCCCATCAGAGCCATTCTATCCCAGGGTGGTCAAAGGAAGCTGACATGCAGGTGTGAATGGCAGTGGGGTCAGGACAGCAGACTGAGAGCACCCTGGCCTTGTGTGAGTGTTGGTGGAGCTGGGGGTGCCATTCTCAACTCCCAAAGCGGAGGTGGTGGTCGAATGTCTCCCTCTGAAGTAATTCTCCAGCAGAGGTGCAATTTCTCCACTGCTCAGCATCTCCAGTCAGCTTTAACTGTGTGAGTTTGTGGCCGTGCCAGCGAATTGCTGGTGCTCCCTCGCTCACCAGCTTCAGCTGTATTCTCTTAAAAGGGACAACTTGCACACAGGAACCTCCTCCATCCCCTTCTGAGAGGCAGAGTGGCCATCTGGCATTTCCATGCATCGGGTGGAACCAGGACGGATTGTTAACATCTTCCCCACGTGGAGCTGAGTTTTGCAACTGTCTGCATTTGTCTGTGATGCCAGGTTCTGCTGGGAGAAAGTCATTCTGATCTCGTGTGTTTTGTAACAGATATTGCTGTGCTGGTGAACCTCTGCTGAGGGACTGCCTGCTCGCGTGTGAGGTGGAATCTCTGTCACTGCACTCAGCACATCCAGTTTTACCTGATCACTGCTGAGGGCTGGCTGAAGCCTCTGAGAGCATCTGCCCAACACTACTGAATCATTCTGAATCCCTTTTCTCCTTTCCTGCCTTTCTCGTGGTAGGAAGGCCAGAGGAAATGGTGATTTTTGCAGAAGTTATTTGTCCTTTGTGAGCCCTCTTGGAATGAAGCGATGTGCTTCGCTCCATGAGCAGTGAAACATCAGCACGGTGCCATCAAAGGAACGAGTTCTGCCCTCAAATGAGCGAGTGGGCAAGAAACTACAAGCTTTGCACATGTGTCTGATGTCCTTATGTGTCTCATCTGCTCAGCATTGTACTCAGAGGCTTAAATCTACAGGCTCAGTGCTGAGAATCTGTCCTGCAGTATTTATGGCTGTTGTTTAACTTTAATCTCAGCCGTTCATTTGCTTCCCGGTTCTCATATAATTAGGACATATTAAACAGGAGCCAACCACAAGAAATATAAAAGGTTAACGCAGTTAGGAAATGTCAGTGGAATGAATACAGCTCACTAATTCACGGGTTCTTTCCATAAATATTTCCACCAGCCAAAATATTGACTTTAACCTTTTCCATCTCCTGCGTGCAAAGCTTTGTATTCCCTTGTCGCGGCAACAAATACCTCGGAGCGTGGGGATGGTGCTCGGCACAGGGCAGGCAGTCACAGGCTGCAGTGATGGTATTAATTAAGTGGCAGAGTCAGATTTCGCCATGGTAAGGCACACCCAGAGATGGAGAACCGGGATGTAAAGAAAATGAGCAACATGTTGTAGCGGGGATCGCAGAAAATTGTTTAGGATGACAGTTTGCAGCTGCTCCAGCAAATAGCTAACCCCAAAAGGTTTTGCTGTGAGTAGCACAAATGTTTGGACTGGGAGATGTGGTGGGTCAGTGTCCTCTGCTGCTGGAGAAGTCCACATCTCGGATCTTTTTTCATAAATTTGTCAAGACCCATTTTAAAATCTGTTTGTGTTCTCTTAACTCCAATTTCCAGAGTGGAAGGTGGTTCCATCACCTCCTGGCTCCAGTAATGCAAAATCCTTTTGGTTTTGGTGTCCCAGGATTCCTGAGCACTCTGAGCTGGTTTGCACATTTCATGGAGGGGCTGACAGGCAAGGTTTGCCACTGACCTCCCATGGCCTGAGCTTCGTTTGAGAAATTCGCAGCTACTACCTGTTTCATGCTAAAATTTGTCCTCTGCCCAGACTTCCTCAGGATGCTAAATGAAAGGGGATCCACTACTGTTTTCCTTGAATCCCTACCAAACTCCTGCCTGTTTGAGAGTTAGAGATAAATCTTTCCGTGGGTCTGTAGTACTAAACCCAGCAGCTGCACTCAGGGTTAACTGTCCCCTGGGCTTTCCATGTGTGCTTGGGGCACGGCTGCCTGTGGAAAACATGTTATTCCCTTAATCTGCTTCCCTGTGTGCTACCTGTGGTTTCAGCTGATAAGTGTTCTGGGTGTTTTCCTCTGGACCATCTCATAAAAGCAGCGTGTGCTGTTAGAAAGCAGCGGGCTGCATCTTGGAAATTAAATCAGTCCTTTAAGCAGCTAAGGAGTGGGATGCAATTTTCCCCCATGCAGTATTCCTTGATAGATTTTTGTATCTCACAGCCCTCTGGGATGCCTGCACATCCTGGGAGCGGGTACTGGGGGTGTTTGTGTCACAAGATACAAACAATAAATCACAGAATGGTTTGGGTTGGAAGAAACCTTAAAGATCATCCAGTTCCACCCTGTGCCATGGGCAGGGACATCTTCCACAACCTCACGGTGCTCAGAACTCCACTCGACCTGGCCCTGAACACTTCCAAGGATGGGGCAGCCACAGCTCCTCTGGGCACCCTGTGCCAGGGTCTCACCACCCTCACAGGGCAGATTTTTTCCCCAATATCCCATCTAACTCTGCCCCATGTCAGTGAGAAGCCATTCCCCCTTCGCCTGTCACTCCATGCCCTTGTCCAAAGTCCCTCTCCAGCTCTCTTGGAGCCCTTTAGGCACTGGAAGGGGCTCTAAGGTCTCCCTGGAGCCTTCTCTTCTCCAGGCTGTATAAATCTGGGCCTAATATATGTGTGGGTATACATAGACTTACTGTGTCTTTAATAAAAATTCACAGCACTGGTGTATTACTGGGCTTATGACAGAAATCAAGATTTGCCTTTAAATGAATGTATCTTTTGTAAAAGGAACCACAGTGAGCAGCCCAATGAGACACGCAGTTGTTTTTTTTATAGGGTTTTATACTTCTTTCATCCTCCTGGGGTGTGTGTGCTTCCCATTAGTGCATTCCCCACCAACCTTGTCATCTGTCACAAGTGATTTGCTCTTTCTCATCTTATCTCTCCCAGAGGAGAACTGGTTCTGAACAGAATTCAGTTAAGTTTGGGGGTTTTTTTTGGTAGGGTTTTTGTTTTCTAAATTTCTGTGCAAGTGCCCCCTGCTCACTGCTTGTGCTGGGAAAACAGGGCTAAAGATGCATCCCCTTCTCTGCCTTTAGGGGCAGGTGACGTGTGGTGGGTTGCATCAGCACCTGGGGCTTTTTGCACCCGAAGAAAGCATTCCAAGATCTTGCCAGGACCTTTTAAAGCCTCTGGTCCTGCTGCTATTTACCAGTTCAGTGGGTTAGAGGTGATCAAGCCACTGGAGTGGAAATGCATCGTTCCCCTGCCCCATACCTTGGGGCATGGCTGGAAAGGGCTGTTGCTGAAGGAGCTCTGGATTGCCAGACTCAAACCGTCTGAAAAACAGCAGCAATGAGATTTTGAGGTTGAGGTGGTTCTGTTTTGTTGTAATCCTCTCTTCAGTATTGCTTGGCAGCACTCTGGCTGAAACCTCCACCTGTCATCTTGTGGGTGCCAGTGACAAAACTTCAGTCCAGCCCTCTGAATTATATGGAAAATGTTATTTCTTTTCCCTTAAAAAGAGCCAGTTCAGGCCTAGGCGTGAGGGTAGGTGCATGGAAAGTCACCTGGGAGCAAAGCCTGCATCCGCCTGGAGTTTCACCTCCACATCTATTCCCTGTCACGTTAATTAAGAATTATTTTTCCCCCAAAAAAATCTTCCTGTGAAGTTGGCTCCGCTGAAAGCCACAAGGGCTGGGTCTCTGCACAGACCCTCATAGCACATAACCACCTGGGGGATTATTTCCTGGGTGGAATAGCTGGAAAATCAAGTATGTCTGGCCACTGGAAAGGAGAAGGAATTCCTCCCTGTATCCAAAACCGCGGGGAGGTGAGCCGTGGCTGGTGGCCAGCTGCAGGGATGAGCCAGGAAGGCCAGGTGTTTTGTTTCGTTGAACACCTCTGGTGTGGGGCACGGCACCACTCAAGACTTTGTCATCATCTGCTCCTTCGAAGAGGTTTTCTCCCGAGACGGCCTGGGTTTTGGCTCTGAGCTAAATCGTGTCGGAAAGGTGTTTCTCATTGTGCCAATTATCATCAAGGAGCAGGGATTAGCTTCCTTTCTTGTGTTGCACGGGGATAATTTGGCGTTGGCATGACTTCTGAGTCGTTCTGATTGAAATGATTTAAAAGCTGAGGTCATGGCAGGGCTCCTTGCAAATATCCCCTTCAGCAGCACTTGCTGTTCTGTATTTTCAAGGCATCTCAGAGTGTTTTGACTTTTCTCAGGGAAAAAAAAAAAAAAAAGAAAAGAAAAGAAAAAAAGGGGAAGAGGCCCCAGCTAAGCTTGGAAATGCTCATGCTTCTTCCTTGAGAGCAGGTTATTTACTGTTGTTCTTGGCGTGGGAGCAGTTCCAAGGCCATGAGCCTGGGTTTGGCTGTGTTCTCGTGGCTTCTTGGCAGCACAGAGATTCCTGCTACACCAGAGGGGACAGAACCCCCCAGCCCCACATCAACACTGACCCGTGTTGGAGAGATGATTTAATCACCTCTGGTAACTGGTGAACCAACCAGATAGATGCTCCCAATATTCAAGGAGTAAGATCATCCTCCATGTGCTCAGAAAGACTTGTTTGTCTACTAAAGTCAAGGCTAAAGATGCAAAACTGCATGTCAGCCCTATTTCTAGCCGGGCTGCCAGCATGGGGATGGCTGCTTTGATCAGTGGAGCAGGGAACAACTCCTTATAGAGAGATTTCAGACTCTATGTGGGTGGGAAATCTGGGAAATCTCCTGGTGGAAGAATGCTAGTCTTGGTATCTTTCATAATAATATGAAATAACTTAAATATGAAAACTTCTACTTTTGCTACAACTGGCATAATATTTCCTTAAATTATGATCCTCTGGATCTGTTTTTTTGTACAGGCCTTTTCATCTTCAGATGTCTTTCCAAATTTTATCTGACTGAACTGCCTCAGAAACACAATAAAATTGGGGGCAAAGTATTGCCTTTCTTTGTTTCCTCCTAGGTAACATGTCAGTCTTTCATCCTCATTTTGGATGAATGACTCTAGTTCTTCATAAAATTTCTTTTAGCATCCTGGTAAGATTTCCCTCTGGAATAGTTTATCATGTGCTGTAACACGAATATGAGGATAAGATTGACTGCCTTTCAAATTTTAACCTCAAAATTTTCTTCTGTCTTGGAGCCTTCCCTTGGCAGCCGTCATCAAAGACCCCGTTAGTGCCTCTGTCAAGCGGCAGGCAGGGGTTTTGTTACAACAGGAGTGGTCTGGGAGCCAATGTTAATCCTTCAGCTTCCCTTTAGAGCGGGATCTGGATGTGTGCTGGTGCTGTGGAGTGAAACCTGTGTAACAGATTACGGACCCTGGTCTATCTCCATCACCCCATCGTCAGTTCCCAAGGAATGCAGAGGCTTTGCTTGCCTCCAAGACCAGAAAGCTTTTAAAAATGCTGCTGGCATTCAGTTGGTTTCCTCATTTATCAGGGCAAAAAGGCAGCAAGAGGGGCTGCAGGTCCCTTCCCCCCTTGGCTTTACCTGGAGGAACACAGGAACTGTGAGGTACATAACAGAGTAGCTGTAGCACATTGGGAATGTGTCTGTGGAATGGCTCAAGTGGAAGCCACAGGGCTTGATGCAGAAATTATCAGCTGAGACTGTTTGGTTTGTGTTTCACAGGGAGCTGGAGGGGACTATAACATTCCCTTCTGGTTCCAAAAGTCTGTCAAAGGTGAAAATGTACGATTTAGGCCAAACACCTCTGGTGTTCCTCTGGACCTCTGGCAGCTGTGGTGGC
Source organism: Falcunculus frontatus (assembly GCA_013398115.1). Lineage (NCBI taxonomy): Eukaryota > Metazoa > Chordata > Aves > Passeriformes > Falcunculus > Falcunculus frontatus. The sequence continues at coordinate 468,411 of VZRV01009344.1, forward strand.
TGCATGGGAGCCTGATGGGTGAAAGAAATGCACTGGAGGTGCTGTGCCTGAAGCATCGTGCATAAGCCCTGACTTACTTTTTCTGCAGCAAATGAACTTGCAAAATATTTATTTGGCTGAGATTTCCATGGGAACAAGAGGGCTGTTTTGTACTGGGGGACATTTTTGTCTCTGGTAGTCCTTTAAAGCTGGCACGATGTGTGATACATAAGTGTTCTGGTGCTGCACGTCATGAGGAAAGGTAGTGTGGACCAGCACCTGGGGCTGGAAGGTGAAGTGATTTAATTTAACAATTACGTTTGCAGAGATTGAGTTGCCCAGGGTCTTGTACCTGTTGCATCTACTGTCACTGTAAACAAAATTCTCACACTGCTGCTGGATCAGTTGGAAAGCAAAAGCCTGGAGCTATTGCAAACAGGGCTCTCAGCATCTTTCAGAAGATGCAAGATGCAGAAATAAACACCTGTTGTCAACACTGGGTGAATGTGAATCCTCTGGCACCGAAGAAGGGAGTGTGGACTGACATGGAGGAGGCACGAGGCACCCAGGTGTAAACGTGGTGTGTTGTGTGTGAGGTGTGTGTGGCTGTGCAAACGTGAGCCCACAGGAGGGGTGTTTCTGCACCTCTGCACAGCCCAGATGTGCATGGGAAATGTGCACATGTGAACTGTGTGGGTGTTATTCGTGTAGCATCACAGCTGAGCGAGCAAACTTGTAACCCAGCCTCGTCACCGGCTGGGGCCAAGCTATGAGAAAATGGTTAAAGCCATGAAGAAAGAGGATACACAGCCCGACTTAGAGGTAAAGTTTTTCCATCTGACTTCAACTGGAGTTTGAACCATGTCCTAAGCTAACAACATTGACAGCCATCAGAGGGAGGAGGCCTCGGCCCTGTAATGAGTCTGCAGTTTGTTCTGCAATACCTTTTTACTTTCTGCCATCTGAGCTGCTCATGCTCTGGACAGCCTTGGATGGGTATTTATAGAGCGAGAATGTGTGAAGCCTTCACCCTTCAAACATGTGCTCAGCCTGAGGAGCTGTAATGATTCATGTCCTTGTCTAATGACCATTGATTATATGCAAAAAACTTGGATAAATCTTCTGAGAGGCTTAAAACACGATGTATATCTGGATTCCAAAACAGCCATATGGGTTGTGACTCATTTCTTCAGATGCTGTTCATAAAAACTAATTATATGGTCACTTTGGCTACCAGAAGGGATCTTTTCCGTTGCCCATTTGTTTCCTAATACTGTATTTTATGACTCTTAGAAAATCATAAAATGCTTACAAATTAGATAATATTTCTGGCAAGAAACATCTTCTGTGGAGACAGATCTGTGGCAGTTTAGTTAAAAGCGGGCTGGAATCCTAGGACACGCTGAAATTTTTAGCATTGATGTGCTGAAAACACCTGGCAGAAGAAAGGGGGAAATGCAAAGCATCTGGAGAAAGAAGAGAGGCTGTGGAGGGAGGGAGGAAGGGAGGCAGCTGTTTGGTGGTTGGAGCACAGTGGCTCGCTCAACTCTCTCATTCCTTGCCCAACTCATGCAGCCTGATGTTTTCACACCTGATGTCTACAATTCAAAGCTCAAATCATCGCACTGTGATTACCCACCAGCTCCTGTTGTCTGTGCATAGCTTGAACACCATGTGATGGGGAGGGTGGTGGGGTTTAGCTCCTTGTGGGAAGGTGTAGGTGGCTGTGGCAGAAGAAGCTCCATTGACTTCTGTAATTAAGGCGTTAGAGAGATTCGGGGATGCTGAGAATATGGTTTGTGATGCAAAATGCAATTGAGGTGCACAAAGTTGATAAAAATGGTGTACTTCTTTTCATTGTCACCTCATACTGCAGTGTGGTCATCCCTGGGGGGTTTTAGGGAAAGCTGAGAGTTGCTATTCCTTCTCTGGGCTAAACCATTGGAGAGACTGGCAGTGTCTTCTTCCCACCTATGAACTATGAGGATTTTCTTCTGTCTTCTCTGTGAGTAGATTCTGCTTTTGTGTCACAGCATCCCAAGTCAGCAGTAGCGGCGTTTGCCTGCTGAGGGAGGCACCATCTCTGAACCTCCAGTTCAGGATGGTTTTTGGTGGTGCCCACAGGGTTGTGACTCTGGGCTATAAGTATTAATGAAAAATATTCATTTAAAAGGAGCAAATCTGGAATGTATCCTTGTCAGAGAGCATTGCAGCTACTTTACATAACACACTTTGTCTCCCGAATAAAGAAAGATTGATTATCTCAGATTATCTCATGCTCACTGAGTGTTTGCTCTGAATGAAATACAACTTAGCAACCAGCTGCCTGTGCTTGTGTATGTGAATCTGACAGATCCACCAACCTTTCCTGAAGGCCTTTTGATGTCCTGTGGCTGGTTGATTAGGAGTCCCTCAGGAGATCCAAGACTGCTCTTCAGATAAATCTCTTTTCATGCCCTGCCCTTGTATTTCCACTGCCTGTCCCATGTGTGGGACATCCACCGACAGAAACCCACTCCAGAGCAAATGTTACCCTAACATAAACACATTGCTGCATTTCCTAATTTTACTTTTCTGGAGCAGTACATATAAATTGTTGTTTGCCCTTGCTCGGCTCTTTGAAATATTGCTCGGCCACTCGCCGATCTTATCTTGCACAAATATTTACGCACATTTGTACTCTGTAAGGCATGATTTAAGTGGCCTTTGCTGGACAATTGAGGCGGTGCCTCTGTGATCCAACCCTCTGGTCCCGGGGTTGTGAGGGGGCCAGCCTGGGACACGTGTCCATTGGAGGATTCCTGCTGCTTCAGCCAGAAGGCTGCCAGCATCTCCCAGAAATTGCCCACATTCACATCAAAGCTTCTGCCACCTTTCTGAGCAGCTTGATCTGCTGTCTACTCAATGAGCACAGAGTTGCTGTTACAAGGACTTGTAGTGACAGGAAAAGGGGGATTGGCTTCAAATTAGATGGGATATCAGGAAAAAATTGTTCCGTGTGAGGCCCTGGCACAGGTTGCCCGGAGAAGCTGTGGCTGCTCCATCCCTGGAGTTGCTCAAGGCCAGGTTGGACAGGGCTTGGAGCGACCTGGGATAGTGGGAGGTGTCCCTGCCCATGGGAGAGGGTGGGACAGGATGATCTTTAAGGTCCCTTCCAACCCAAACCGTTCTATGATTCTTTGATTCTGTTTTAACAACATCCCTTCTGACAAATATTAGGAGAAAGTATTTCAAGCATTCCTCTGTGGATGCTTTCACTCCAACGGAAGCCATGCATTTCGGGCAGGAGTTGCTGGGTGAGGCTGCACTCTCCAGAGAGCCAGACTGAACATTTGTGACGGCTCCTCTGGCCTTAAAACGCACGAATTTGTGCATTTCCGTGTTAAATGCATTTCTCTGTGCGTAAATCACCAGGCACTATTTACAGTGAGTCATGTGAAGGGAAAGATGCATCACTGCTGCGAGCTTGCTGGCGGCTGGGAGCTCACACTTGGTCAGAAACGGTGGGGAGGTCTTTGAATCTGAATTTCTCCTGTTTAACCCTTTCTAAGACGTCTGAGTGCCAGCCCTGCTGCTCCAGTAATCAGCCATCATCTGGCTTGAGCCATGATTCAGCTTGTGATGCTTCTTTTAAATCCCCAAATGTAGACAGAGTTAGGTGGAAGCAGTGAGAACAAACTGGATCCAAATGATGGTAAAAACAGCTCAAAGTCAATCCAGTGATGGGTGATTCTGATTTTACAAAGGCCAGCAAAGTTCACCAAAGCCCATTAAGGCTTCTGAGCCAGGTCAGTGCTTTGTCAGGACGGCTGCATGGTGAACTATGCACCTAATGCACTTTTAATGAAAATGTTATCCTCTGGAGCCAGGCCAGGTATGGCTAGAGCAGGAGCAAAGACCCTCCTTTCCCTAGAAATCATGGGAAAAGATATTACAGCTATTTCATAAGCTTGTATGTTTTAAACGTCTAAGAAATCCAGCCCACATCAACAGCAGAGCAAGCAGGCTGCTACACGGACACGTCATTTAATCACAATTTAATAAGGCTCCTGTATCAGACTTTTGTAATGAAACTTTTGGGCAGATCCAAACAAAGGGGTCACTGTGGGAGAGAAGAATGCAGCCTTTGATTCAGGGTTTCTTTTTAGGGTTCATGATGGTTCGTGTTCAGCGAGCTGCTGGCGAAATGAAATGCTTTCCGCATGCCAACTGTTACCTCATAAATGGACCTTGTGAAAAGTAATTTGTGATCACAAGATGATTATCAGACTCCTCAGCCCAGCTCCTGTGAGAAGGGTGAGTTCTTCTTCCCTCGAAGAAGCCCTTGGGTGTTCAGTCCTTTCACAAGTGCTCCAGAGAGGTGTTTAAGGCCTAGATGACAAAAAGGTATTATTTTAATAATACAGCAAAGCTTCTGGGAGCCAAAAAGTTGGACTGGGACAAATATGCTCAGCCTGGTGGGCTTGGATGTTTTGGGAGGACGGGAAGGCAATGACGGATCAGGCAGGGATGAGCTGCCTGCACTGAGGAACAAAATCTGCTGTGCCAAAGGGTGCCAGAGGATCTTCACCCCCACTGGTGTTAATGGCCCTCTGCACTCTCCATGTTTTGGGGTGTTCTGTGAGCTGGTAACTCACTGAGAGGTGAAGAGGGCCGTGAATGATCTGGAAAAGGTCAATGGAGACGGCATGGGGAGGAGAAAGGTGTCTTTGCTGTCAGTCTGAGACTCTTGGTGTGGCTATTCCCCTTGCTCACCAGCATTCTGATTATAGTGTGGTCCCCCTTGATCTGCAGAGCTGGGGTGGATGTCCCTGAGGGAAGGACATTGACCACCCGTTACAGCTCTGATGGACAACATCATCTGATGATGCATCTTCCATCCCTGGAGGAAATAAAATGCAGCCTTCTGAGCGTTTTCAAGGCATAAATTTAGTTGGTTCATGCAGCACCTGGAAAGCTTTGGCCCAAAAGGACAAGCTGGAAAATACAGATTGGTTTGGGGTTTTTTAAATCCATGACCTGTTGACTCTTTCTGGACTCTTAGTTTTTTAGTTCCAGTCTTTCTCTTTTCTTGAAAAAGCCGTGCTTGCCTGTGTTGGGATGCTAATAAGTTGTTTTTAACCAGCCCTTGAGGTCTGGTGCGCACTGAACACGGCACTGATACTGGAGAGGTGGAGTCTTTGGTGCTTTGTCATGGACGGTGTTCCTCGTTTTTTCATTAGCAGGATTCTCCTGGTGTGCCATGTGTGGCAGCATGTTGTTCCCAAGGATTCCTGCAGCCCATTCCTGGGGCTGCTCAGCTTTAATTTTGTCCCTCATTTGTTTTGCTCTTGTAAATATGACACAGGCGTTGGGCTGGACGGTTGTGTTTTGCGTATCGGAAAAAATAACTGAACTCTCCAGTGATTCTCACCGCAAGGAAAGATTTATTGGAGGAAAAAAGAATTTAGAGTTGTTTTTTTCTTGTGAGGCTCTTTGAGGCTGAGCTTCACATTGCTGTAATCTCTGGTGTGGTGCTGGGAGACCAAGAGCAGCCCCTCCTCTGTCAAGGTGTGGCTCTCCAGGTGATCTCCAAGCTGCTTTTGGCAGCTCAGTGAGCACAAGTTCCTTGATGTCCCTCCAGAAGTCCCTCCTTGAAGCTCTTTGCTTATGTGACAGAGGCACAAAATTGTCAGAATCGATGTGAGCTGAGCAAGGCTCATCCAGTGTGTGCTCCTGCTTACCTGGAGTTCCCTGTCCAGCTGTGTTGGGCTGTGTTTTGGACAGTTTCTGTATTTCTGACAGTTTATGTGTTTCTGGCTGGGCTTGCTGACCAATTCCACATGTTATCTTGCTTTTTCCTGCCATGAGGGACATGGTGCCCCTGGTTAGGATGGAGTCAGTGTTGTGGCTTCAGTTCAGGCTTCCTGAGCTTCAAATGTGATGTATTGAAGAGAATTGTCACCTGCATCCATTTGTGGCTCTTCCAAGCAAAGGAAGCCTCCAGCAGTGTACAGGTAAATTCCATGATGGGACGGTGGGCAGGCAGCTGTCCTGGCTCCTAAATATCTCCATAACTGTTATCTCTTAAGTATTAAACAAGGACAACTTAGACTTTCCTTATCATGCTCTAATGCTGCAGAAATACTAGAATTATGGAACCAGCCCCTTTGCTGTTTTTTTCTTTTCTGTTCACCAATCTGTTTTACGTAGTGGTGCAAGGTGGATTAAGATCCTGCCTGAAGAGAACATTGTCCTTTCCCTTTAAGAAAAAAGCAATAGGGTAAAACACAAAAATTGTCAGTATTTTTTTCTGCATCCTGGGGCTTTCCTGGCTCTAAACTCTTCTCAATAGTGTGCTTTATCTGCAATAATAAATGCAGGAGTGCTGCACCTAAAGCCATCAGACTTTCCTTGCCAGTGTTCCTGTGTTATGTTACGTGAACAGCCAGAGAAGCCTCTGCCTCCTTGATTACAAATACAAAAATGTTAAACAAGCAAAGGATGCTCTCGTCTTCTGCCCAGAATTTGTTAAAAGACAATGCTACAGGCACTCAAATGACATCTAAACACAAGAGTTACTTATGAATAATGGGGTGGCAAAAATACATCTTCCTGAGGGGAGAGAGGGTGGGTGACAGGTGAGGGGACAGGGATTTTGTGTCTGTCTGCTGCTGGTTAAATTCAGGATGCGGTATCCTCCCCATCACTCGCTCGTCTTTCGCAGCCATCCTTTCTAGCAAAGCTTTGCATGTTATCTTTGGCTGCCCTGAAGTAGGGTATTATATCCCTGGCTGCATCTGATACTAACAAAATGTGGCTGAAACAAAATATAAAGTTCTCAAAGCAACCCTCGCTTTCATAGTTTTACATCAGAAGCAGGGCATTCGTCCATCAGTGGCTCCGATACAATCGTGGGGAATAAAGACAGCCCGTTTGCAGGCTCTCCATAAATAAGCCTTGTTGCTCCTCAACCTAGTTTTCCTGGCAAAATCTTTTGCTTTCTCATGTGTCAGAAGACCTTCCCAAAGCTGCTGCTGAAGCGCCAAATGCCTCTGTAAAGACTTTTGCAGAAGCTGAGGTTACACGGCCTCAGCCTTAAATCAGAGCTGAACTGTTTGGAGTGTGTCTGCCTTCCATGTGATGCTGTTTCCAAAAATCAGGCCCTTTCTGCCTGCTGCAGGTCCTCCTGCCAGGCCACCAGAGCACCCAAATGCTGAGTCACATCCTAGCCCTTAATGTCCCACCATAGCCCTAGTGCTGGCATGGGTGAATGTTGCTCTGCCAGCCCCAGTCTGTGCCCACCAGCCCAAAAAAATGTGTCCTGGGAGTTCAAGAGTGAGGGGGTTGAGAGGCACAAGAAGCTGGGAGGAGACACAGCCAGGACAGCTGACCCCAGCTGACCAAAGGGATATGATACCAGGAAAAGTTTCTTCAACAGTTTGTCAAACACTGCTGCCCAGGGCAATGGTGGAGTCCCCATTCCTGAAGGGATTTAAAAGAAATGTAGATATGGCACCTGGGGACATGGTTTAGTGCTGGGTTAATGGTTGGACTTGATGATCTTTTCCAGCCTAATTGATTCTATGATTCTCTGCTTCCTGCAGCGGAGGATGTGCCCTTTCTCTTTTTTGCTCACTCACCGCTCCACAAAGCATCAAACACAGCTGGAGTTCTGGGAGCTCATGTGTTACTGAGTGGCAAAATAAAAAGCTGGAAAAGGACAATAATATGACAGAGCATGGTTGCTCTCCATCAGTGGCTAAAGCTCTCCAGAGGAGGAAGATTCAGCGTGAAGGCTGTACCTTACCTGGCTGGCAGCAGAGTCTCCCACAGAAGCGCACCCCTGTGTCCATCAGTGCTGGCTCTCCAGGAAACTCTTCTGCTAGGAAACCTTGTGTGGTCAACACAAACATCCCTTGCTTCCAGCTGGCCTTGGCTTGAGCTCTGGAAATTCCCAGCGGAGGTGATCCAAGGACAGTGGCATGTGGCTGGGAGGGAGTGCTCCTTGTGGAGACCAGGGTGGCTGCGACCTCCTACAAGGGGCAGCCCCATTCCTCATGTGCCCCCACTGATGTGGGGCTGGAAGGACCCTCACAGCATAGGAGCAACCCCTGGCACCATATCAGCTCCCTCTGAGTGTGATGCCCTTCCCAGCTTCGATTTGGGATCAATGAGTCCTTCCACCACCTTTGCTACCTCTTGTAAAGCAGCTGTTGGGTAACCCCGATGTGGAGTGACCTGCATTCACCACTTAGCAGGGAAGGAATAAAAATGCCTGGAGCATTCCAGTACCCGGCACAGGAAAGGTGGTTTTTCATTTATTGCTGAGATATCAAGGATAGGGGAAACATAGAAGCAGCTCTGGAGGAGCCGGGCGGAAGGGCTTGAAGCATAGGAAGCGTTGGCCAAATAAAAGTGGAGGATGTTTACGGTGTGAAATCGGGAAGTGTCTTCAGGAAGCTGGTAGGAAAATTCAGCTGAGATAGGAGACGGGCAAACAGGAATGCTGAGAGGGAGAGGAGGGGCACTCTGCCTTGTTTAGCCGTGTTTATAGAAAATTGGACCGTCCTCAACTCCTGTTCAGTCCTGAGCTGCCCAGATTTCCCTGCCCGCCCCATCCCTGCGATTCCCACTCAGGAAGTGGTGCTGGTGTGTGTGCAGGGTTATTCTGGGGCTGGAGGCTATTTCAAGAAGCATCAGCAAGGCCAAGCTCATCAGTGCTGTCACACGCGGACTTTGAGGGGGTGAACTTGGCTCACCAAATTAACATGTTTGGGCTCTCTAAAAGCACAGAACAGTGGAAGAAAATGGGCTCTTTTTTTTTTTGTTGCTTCAGGTTTTTTCCCCGTTTTTTCTTTTTCCACAACTGCCACTGAAGGTGTCACTGTGTTGCAGGAGGCACCTCTGTTTTATACAACTTGAATGAAAGATCCATTTCTCTCTTCTTTAAACAGAGAATAAAATGGGCTTTTAAGACCTTGCAGAATGGCAACAAGTATCATTTAAACCTGAAGGAAGAGCACCGGACAACACTTTCAGGCACAGGGTGGGATTCCATGATCCTTGTGCGTCCCTTCCAACTCAGGATACTCTGTGATTCACTAAAAGTTCTCGGTTTTATTTCCGTAAGTCACCTCAAACTTCTGGTGTGGTGCAGATCAGTGAAAACAGTCTTGTAAAACAGCAACAAATTCTTGGGACGTGGTCCCAAGGCAGAGTTTAAAAGCTACAAATGATTAAATACGTGGGGCAAATTAAAGGTAATAATCTTTATAGTCCTTCACATCCAATCCATCCAATCCATCATTAATTGTGCACGCTGTGGTCACTCTAAAATTCACTGCTGTAGGAAGTCATCCAAGCCAAATGTCCTGGCTGCTATAACTTTATTTTTGGGGGAATGTTTTAATTTCACACTCATCAATGGCATGTCTAGGTTAGCCAGGCAGCACAAGAAGTGTCTCTATTCACCTTTCAAGACATCACATGGTTCGTGGGGAGGAATTATTTCTCATTTGTGAGCAATAATGACCAAACGTGGCCATTGCTGGAGGGGAAGGAATCACTTTCTTCTGCATTACACTTCATTCACAGTGAGGGCAAGAGGCTCCACAGGAGAGATGTAAGATCTGTTGGTAAGCAAGGCTGATATTACCATATATTTGATTTAAATTTTAATCAAACGGAATTGTTTTTCAAATGCAGATAACGCAGCAATGGCTCCAAAAATAAAACACAGACAAGCAATCTATCAGGCATGTCTGTCAGCAAAACAGACTCCATCTCATAAACCTGCCAAAACAGCCCTCTGCTTCAAACAATAAAAACTGGGAGGAATGGAAAACCTCAGCTTTAAAAAGCTTTGTATGTTAAAAAAAAAAAAATTAAAACAAAAGCCCCTAGCTCTCAATCGGTGTGATTTGGACAAGGTTAATGTAAAAATGAAAGCCATTCAATAAATCTTTTAGTGGAGATCAAAAGCAACGAGTGCAGGAAACCAGAAAATTGATGATACGACATTTCCCAACACTCCATAACATTCATATTATTCAGGGAACTGCCAACCACAATTGTTCGAATACTCTTTTAACCGATGTTGTTGCTCAAACTCATAAGCCAGCCACTGGTCTTCCCAAGGAAAACCATATGGGAAGACAGTAGCTCAATTAAAAGTAATGTGGTGTGTGGCTCTTAATCCTTGCTTGAGCCCTTGTGCCAGCAAGCTCTTAAGTTTGTGCTTAAATTTAAGCCTGTGCTCAATTTTTGTCTGTTTTATGCACATTTCTTGAGTGAAGTGCCCAAAATAATATTGAATCCCCTTTGGAAAAGGGTCTGCTCTGCACGTGGCCCATGCTCAGAGGTGGCACCTACGTTCTCCTGGGTGCATTGTGCTCTGTTAGGATTTTGGGATGGTTTCTGTCATGGATAAATACAGATTTGTGATCGCAAAGCCTGATTTGAATCCTGTCTCCCTCTAGTGTTGCGAAAACACTTGGAAAAGAAGTTAAATGGGATGCCAGTGATTCAATGCCCAAGGTGCTCTCCGAGCTGAGAGAGCAGCAAACCAGCAAGATCCATGGATGGCCAGAGGAAAGGGCCTGGAGGAACTCTGGATGGGAGAGCATCGTGCTGCAAGCAGAGCTGCTGCTGGCTGATTTGGCTGATGAATCAGGCCCATTTTGGCTGGGTTGTGCTGGATCTCCTGCTCTGTTGCAGGGATGGCTGCTCCGTTGCGTGCCGGCGTCTGTGCTGACTGTGAGTCTGGCATCCTCCCGCCCGTCCTGGAAATTAGTGACATCTGAAGAGAGGCAATGATGAAAACAAGATTATGGGAAGCTCACTTGCACGTGGGAAGGAAAAGTATGGGTGTTGGAGCCTTCCTGTGGGTCACACAGGTTGGGTTGTGCCCCCCTCATCACGTGCCAGCCGGTGTCCGCAGGGCCCAAGACCTGCTCCACAGAGAGGTGGTGGCATGGCACTGTCCCCCCGTGGTCAGGCTCCCAGAGCTGATCCCAGCAGTTGGGAACAGCGTGTGGAATGGAGCTAAAAATGTGCTTATTTTCCTTGCATTCTCCTTGGCCTCCCCTTTGACGGGGGCAGTGCTGCCTGCACCTTGGCTGTGTGCTCACAATGGACAATGTCCCATGGAAGATGTGCCAGCTTCACTTCTTTTCCCATGGTATTTTACCACTCATTAATCCTTTTGATTTTTAGCCTCTTTGAAGCTCGGGGTTTGGATGTCTTTCAGCTCCCACTGAAATCGGACATGAAAACACTTCAACCAGTGCAAAAGTTTAAACCCCTTATTCATCCACCCTGGAAAGGCTTCAGCTTGATATGCTGACAGTGACTGACTTTATTATGTTTATCTTTTGGCAATATCTCCTCCTGCAATGGATAGTGCCTCGGGTTTTCCTGGTGCCAGGTTGAATTTCCAGCCCCAGTGAATGAAGCAGGCTGTCGTGTTCCTCTGCCAGCCCGAGCCATGTGCAGGGCAGGCCGTGATTTCGGTGGTGAATACACAGAGGAGTAAAATAAACATGTAACCCAACAGCACACGCAGACACACACATATGATAAAAAGTCTGGTCTTTCACCTAATTTAGACCAGAAATTTGGCATCTGATTTTATTGTTCAGGCTGACTCCAAGAGCACAAACATATTTTTTCCTTCAAAACGAGAACTGCCAAAGTATAAAGAATGATATCTGCTGGTTTGGACTAATTGGGATTAACTGTTTCCTGGCTGCTTTTTGTGGAACAAGTGCTATTTTGCTCCGTTGATAACAGCAACACTTCCAAGGCTGGCTTAAGGAAATGGCTGTACCCCAGCCACCAGATCCATGCAGGAGGCACTTTCTGACCTGTGTCTTTGAAAGGGGAATAGTCTCTGTTCCCAAAGACTCAGCCCTAGGATGCTGCCAGCCCAGCTCCTGCTGCAGCGTGGAGAGGTGAATTTAGAACAGCCAAGCCAGACAGGAAAGCATGGCATGGAAAATGCTGAGCTTTCCGCAGTTTGGTTCCATTTTAATTAGCATTTTCTGCACACTTTTGATTTCCGATTTTCCTGCCCAGCTGTTGAGACTATTCATATTTCTGGAAATATTTCCAAAAGGCAGGGGAAAAAAGCACAATCCTATCACCAACCTAAGTGCTTAATTAAAATAGTTGGAATTAGAATAACATTGCAATTAGAGTTGTGTCTATTGGCCTTCCGGGGTTTAGGATCTCTGCTTTCAAGCCTTTTGCTGTAAACATGGGTCTGGAAATTTATCTTGGGGTTTCAAAATAGCCAAATATTGCAAAACCTACCAGAAGGAGCGAGAGAGCTGGGAACACTGGCCTTGCAGGAGGACAGGGAAGAACCCACCCGTTGCCTGTGGCTCTGTTTGGGATGTTGAAATAGGTGCAGGAAAAAAAAATATCCCATGGCCTGTAAGGGCTGATTTGAAGAATCCCACTGAAAAAGCCGTGTGGAAAGCATGGCATGTTCTACAGAGCAAACATGCAGCATATTTTTAGCCCCATTTCCTGGCACCTTGAGTATTAACTGCTTCCAGACCCGGAGCATCGGACAGGGATGGTCTGAGCCTCTGGAATTTGTGTGCTGATCGTGCCTGTGTGCGACGGGGTGGCTGCTGCAGCCGCGGAGCAGCAGGCGAGAAGGAGGAGGGGGATTTTTGATGCAGCTCCCAGGAGATTTCTCGAGGCAGGGACGCCCTAGAGCTGCGGTGTGCCACTCACCCAGATGTTTGTGCCGTGCTGGGAGCAGAGCACACCTGCACACAAGCTGTTCCTGGCAGCAGGGACACGAGCAGGCACGCGAGGCTGTCCCCAGGGATGCCACGTGTGGCCACCAGCTCCATCAGCCTTCTCTCCCCATCAGCTGGCATGCTGCCCTGGCTCCAGGGGCATGGGGTGGACCAGGCTGGAAAGGTGCTTTGTGCCCAGGGGGTCACAGCAGTGGGTGATGTGTGAATAATTTATCTCTTTGGCAAGAAGTCCCTGGGATGCCACTCAGCTTAAATATGTGCCAAAGATCTAAGCTGGCCCCAGAGAAAATAGAGTCCTAAAGATCTGAGCTGACCGCCCAGAAAACAGCAGAGACAGATGCCATCAGAAGTGGGGATCTGCTGACTTTACTTGCTCTCATTAAAACTTTCAGTAATGCCACACAGGGATGATCCTCTCGCTCCTTCCCACTGCCCCTGGCTGACCTGGCATCCAGCACCGCCACCCCCCTGAGTGGCAGAGGATGCACAAGGGCCTCAGACCATCATTTCCTCATAAATTGGTCATGTTTTATTTATTCAATACTATGCCAAGCTGTATAAAGGTTGTGAGAGGAGATGTAAAGGCCTGGGGGGGAAGAACTTTCTAGGAATGATGTCTCCTTGGATGACCTTTAGGCGTACATTGAAGGATATACATGAGCAGTGGGGAGAAGGATAAGGGAAAGCTGTTTACCCAGGGAAAGGGATGCTTTCCTGGAGCTGTGGGCATTTAAACTTCCCAACAGAGCAGCACACTTTGGTGGGTACAATGGGGAGATCTCCCTAACCCTGCCAGTCTGTTTTTGCTGCTGGGTCATTGAGGAAACCACTAAACCAGCTGAGGGAACATTGATTTTGAATTCACAGGATCACAGAATATTCTGAATTGGAAGGGACCCACAGGGATCATCAAGTCCAACTCTTCAGTAAATGGCCCAAACAGGGATCAAACCCCCACCCTCGGAGTTATTAGCACCATCAGCACCATGCTGTAACCAACTGAGCTCATCTCACTGGTTTGTTTGTTTAGTGTTGGACTCTGATGTGAAAATCTGGGGCAAATTAAGAAAAAACAAAGGAAAGATCTTTCTTGGGAAGAAAGAAAATCAGCCTCAGAAACCCACACTATATTTCATAACTCTGTGGAGGGGAAGAAGAGAGCACATGGACAACACTCCCCACCACCTGCATGAGACTGAGTCTAGAAAGTAAGTGATCCCACAAAAAGACCCCTGGCAAGGTAACAGGACCTCCCAGGCCATGAAAAAAAGTCATAGATTTTCCCTCCTCTTTGCTGCTTTTGCCTCCCAGAATGTGTCACTGGATTCACCTTCCTTGACATGATTTCTCCTCCAGAGGAAGGGGGAGAGAAGCCCAGACCCCAACATCCTCACACCTGGCTCTGATTCCCCACCCGAGCCCTAGAATTGATGACCTGCCAAGTGACGAGGGGCTGACTTCAATTTGGGTGTCAAATGGGGAGAGGTGGCTCATGAAAGACAGCTCTGGGGCAGGGCTCAGCTGTCAGCTCACAGCAGTCACAAGGAGTAGGATGGGGAAGCCCAGACGTGGACCATGGGCAGACAGAGGTGTTGGACTCACAGGTGATGCTCAGGCTGAAGGGATGGAGGAAGATTCCTGAGAGCTGAGGAAGCCTCAGAGCGTGGCTGCCATGGCTTTTGTGGCCCTAGCATCTTATCTTCAAAGGGAAATAGAAAGGTTTTGGTATCTTGCATCGACCCTGGGAGCTGTGCACGTGCTTCAGGAGCGGCAGCTTTCCATCTCATTTCTACCCCTGCTTCTGATTTACTCTGTCACCTCAGGCAAATCATTTAACCCTGGCTTCAACCTATTTTACGGGGATGTTGCAAGGCTTAATTAGGGCTTGTAAAAGGTCTTGAGTTCCTGAGAGGTGCCTGCTGGATTAGGGTGATTAATCACATGTTGATGGGAGAGATATTGTGAGGGTAAATCCAGGCAGTCAACAATAGGGCAGATGATATTTTTCCCTGGGGGAATAAGATGAGGGGGTTGTGAAAGCATGTACATATCAGGTTTATTAATTCTGGATATCAAGCTGTTGAAACTGTAGGGAGGCTCTGTGGTCAAAACCACAGAAATCTGACTGTATGGTTGAGATAAAGACATTCAGCATTTCCACAAAAAATCGATCAAAGACACATAAATTAGGGTGTTTCCCCCCCAGACTTCAAAGTCACAAAGGCGAACAATTTGCAAAACTGCAGGTTTTGGAAATAAATGTTTGACACTTGCTCTGAACACCATCGGAAAGCACACTGGAATCACCTTGTTACTATTCATTGCTGTGGAGCAAAAGGGAGGATTATTCCGATGTGGAGGAGGAGGGGAAGAAAACCCCCCCACATTTTGCTGAACTTTATGCAGTTTTCCGCATGATTGCCCAATTGCCCTTCCATATAGGAGAGGAGGGGGAAAAATGCCAGGCTTTGTACAGTTATTTTCAGTATGACCCGGTTCTCCTTCTTTGCGGAAGAAACAGAGAAAGAACATTCTCCTGCTGAAATCCGAGCGGCGGATTTGGGGTTATTTTTTCGCCCCGGCTCTTTTCTGCTACAACTCCATCTCCTTCAACAGGCTGGTCCCTAATTTGCACCAGCACCATGAAAAGGAGCTGGGGCTTGGGAAGCAAAGCAGGCAAAGGCTGAGCAGCCTTTGATGGGCTTTAGAATCCGGCGGGCTTTGCCCCAGGAGCCGATGGTGACAAAGGGAGGGACCCGGCGCTGGGCTGGGTGTGCAGTGATTTGCCTTTGAATAGCGGGGAGAGCTCTCCAGGGCCCGGGGTGACCGGCAGGAATGCAGAGAGCCCTGGCTCCGACAAACCAGGGTGATTTCATCCGCTTTTCAGAGACAGAGCATAAATCAATATTGTTTTGTAGATCGCTTGGCTTGCCGCATTTTTTTTTCCTTGGGGAACATCCAGTATCCGTGTGTGATGGGGAAGGAGGTTGCAGGGGAGAGGGGGTGGCTGTGCCCTCTCAATGAGCAGCTCAGTGAAAACTGGATTTTTATTCTTCCAGGGACCAAACAGAGCCAGCCAAAACCAGAGATTATCATCACTAAGGAATCCTGCCTGGGGAGCTCCCACCAACCAGGAGAGCAGTTAGTTTGGGATTTTTTTAAAGCGTTTTTTTATGGCAAGGCAGTTTTAGTTGAGCTAAATGAAGCTTATTGCAGTGGGGAATTCAGCGTGCACATGCTTAAAAATCTTTAAAGATTGGATATTTAACTCCAGCAAATAATCAAGTCCCAGGAACAATTTAGATGAGTAATATATTAAAAACAGGCTTGCACAGATCCAAGAAAAACGTTGGAGGATCCATAGGGGTCATTGTTATGCACCGCAGGCTTAAATATATTGACTTTTACAACTGCAAATGGATGGTTGCAGAGCGGTTTCCACCGAAGAGCAGTTTCAGTTGTGATAACTCATACAAAGTGAAATTCAGTCTTGTGCTCGGAGCCGGCATGAGGTCTAGGAACCGAGTGAACTTAATCTTTATCTCTCTCCAAACATTACATCTCTTTAATCCTTGAGGCATGCCATTCCTGGGAGGATCCTGCATAAAGGATGCAATAGAGCAGGGCAGGAATCGGATTTGTTATTTATGGAAAAAATCTGAAATTAGAGAAAACACATTCTGAAATTACAGGAAAGAAAACATTTTTCCAGAGGGGAAGAAAATCTCAAACCCAAAAATAAACCGATTTTTTTTCACCAATAAAAGTGTTTTTTCCTTCTCTAAGATTACACCATTGTATTGCAAGTGAAAGAGAAAGATGAAATGTGCCAGCCAGTGTAATGTCAACCCTTTCATTGCAGGAAAATCGGAATGCATTTTGTGGAGGGGGCTTCTTTTTGACATAAATTTTTAAAGCTTACAGATTTTTAAAGAATATTATTTTTTTTCTGGGGAAAAAAAACCCCAAACCAGCAAAATAACAACCAAACAACTTTCTTTTGGAAAATGTGCCAACCACTCTGTTAAACCCAAAATGTCTGTGGAAGTCTGAGATTTAAAAGTGCATAGATAAGAGATATTCAGTGGTTATGGGTAGGATGTGGCCATAAATACTCAGGCTTCTCTTTGGCTCTGTGATCTGTTCTTCTGGACTACTAGAAAAGATGTAACAGTGAAATCAGCTGTCGTGGGCAATGCCTTGGGATCACTGGGATTTTCCTGGCTGGGATTGCTGCCTGAACCAAGACATGCTGTTTGCATGCAACATATGCACAAAACCATCCCATCTACAGAGAAGTGTTGGTTTGCACTTGTCAGACTCATACAAAACTCTCGAATGTTACTGAGGTGACTTGAATTAATTTTTAATCAAATTTATGCTCTCCTGCCAGAAAAAAAAACGGCTGAAGAAACTGGGTTTCCATTGGCACCAAGACCTAAACACTCAGCAAATAAACCAGCATGGGAGCCGTAATCAGCCTGGGAGGAACAGCCCCCGGCACAGCCAGATCCCCCAAGAGTGCTGAATAGCTGCATTTCTGTAATGCTTCCTCCTATGACGTGGTGTGACAGCAGATATTTCCTCCCTGAAGATGAATTTGTCACTAACAGAACCACGAGAGGTGACAGTGGCAGAAGCAGGGCTTGTAATCGCCCTCAGCAGTGAGGTATTTTGCAGGAACCCAAGCATCTGAAGGGAAATATTTTGCTTTATTCCAAAAATACTCATTTCTGGTCCATTGGAGGGGCTATGCCATTTACTAATTAGGGAATTGGGAGCTGGGGGTCCATGGGTTGTAATCCTTGGCTGAGTGGAGCAGTGTGTTCATTACAGCTGTCACTCATCTCCCTCCTCTCTCATTTTCCTGATCTGTAAATTGAGGTTAATACCCTCTGTACACCGAGGGTGCAAGGAGGATTAATCAGAGGGCATCCAGAGCACTGCAGCCTTTTCCTTGGATGATGGTTGGAGCTCCTGGAGAAACTGGAATGTCTCCCTGGGAAATTTTGTTTTTCCACTGAGAACCTGAATAGGGGCGCTTCAGTTCTGAATTGCTGAGATGTTACTGTTTTCACCTCAAAATTACCAAAATACAAAGCAATTGTTTCTGGCTCAAGGGGGACGGGAGGGAAAACTGACCTTTGAAAAGTGTTTAATAGGTTTACCTGTGAAGGGGAGCGGGGGGATTTTTGCTGTAGAAAAAGAAAATCCTAACTCAAACACCCCAACTACTTGGCAGCCACATAATCATGACTTTAATAGAGCCCTCGGTTTTCCTGTTACAATAAATGAGGTCTGCTCTGCGTTAGAAACAAAGCAGAGGGGAAGCAAACAAACCAAAACCCCAGCCCTCATGGCAGTCCAGGGAAATGGGGTCACTGCTGGGCACATCTCAGAACCTGTCCAGGAACTGTGTGTTCTCAAGCCGATTGCATTTACCCACCAGCCTCTTGTTGGGCTACATTAGCAAACAAAACAAACTGGGCTGACAGTCTGTGCTGCACTGAAAGCGCCACTCCCAAAGGCTTTTCCAGTTCCAGGGATGGAGCAGGCAGCTTAACTACTTATTTACCCGAGCCTGCTCACCCAGAAAGGACCCAACCTGATGGATGGCCCCTGACCTCCCTGCTCTGCATGGCCACCAGCCAGACTGCCACTTGGGTGTCTCCAGCAAGCCTCCCATCTGGCAAGAGTCCAGCCTATTTTGTTGCCTACCAGGGTAAGAAATACTACACTTCCCCAAATGGGTCACCCCCGAGTCACGGGCGGGTTAAAGAGAAGCATAAGTTATCTGGACTTGTAGCCATGAAACCATTCTCTGGGAGGAAAGGGTAAACAAACAAATCATTTATTAGCAAGTAAAATTGTTTTTTCTTTGAAATGCAAAAATGTGCTCTCTGGTGAGTTATGTTTTCAGCTTCGCCCTTCGATCTCACCAGGAGAAGCCCAGGCATGTCAGGAGTAAAGCTGCTTTCAAGTCACCCGTCCAGCTGGTCCTCTGTAGGGTGGTGTAGGGCTGGTTAATCACTCAGGGCAGCACTGGACTTGGGGCAACTCAGCCACTGACACTGGGTGCAGCAGGATATGACCGAGGAGATGGGGCAGCACCAGTGAAGACACCCCACTGTCCTGCAGCTGGGGCTTTGGTGGGGGAGGATGATCTTGGGTACCACCAAAGGGGATGGGGAGGGTGCTCACACAGAGCTGATGAGGGAGCAAGGGAACGGGTCTGTGGCATTTGAGGACATGAGATGAGTCTGGAGAATGTGCTGTTTTTTCCTATGGAGCCCTGATCCCCTGGGAATGGGAGTCTGTCCAATGGCACCAGCAGCTTCTGCTCCCTGCTCCGTTGCAGATGGTGTGGGGCAGGCTCTGCAGGGGGAAGGGTCTCAGAGCTGTGATGTGATGCCCCTCCTGCACAGGCCACACATGAGGGGGACGTCTCCCAGCACTCAACCTCATTCAGTTGTTTCTATTGGTGCTGTTTCATTTTCCCTGCTTGGGGAAAGGGGGAAGACACATAGTCCAGCCTCCAGAACCCTTGGCTTCATGGCCAGCATATCCCCTCCTACAGGAAGGAGATGGGGCTCCAAGGGTCACCTCCCTTCACACTGGCATGCCCAGGGGACTGTCAGGGCGTTAATTATTCCATCCATCCTCAGGAAGCTCCTGTATCACATCCCTGTGTCACAGGGACATAACGAACAGAGGTTCCCATCCAGCAGCTCTTGGATTCACTCTGGGTGTCTCTTTTCATGCCTTGCTGACACAGCTGATCCGTGGGCTGGGGGAGTTCACATGGGCAGGAGATGCCTTTACACCTCTGCTTCTGGGTGCTGCCAATTAGGAAGTGCCATGTGGGAAATTGGGCTGAATTCCTGCAGTTTCTGCCCTCCCCTGGTTGTCAGTGATGCTGGTGAGGGTGGGACCCCGCTGGCTGCTGCCCCACGGGACTGTGGTGATGAGTCAGGGAGGAAAAGCAGTGATTTTGTGTGCTGAGGAGGAAAATGAAGTGGGGAGATAAAAGTAAGAAGGAAAGCTGGGGGAGAAATCATTGCTGGGTCATGTCAGCTTAGCAGATGAGAGCTCCTAATTCCTTCAGGAGGGTGCAGGCTGGGGGCAAACCTCCCACTTTCCTCACCTTCAGAAACGGCTTTCAAGCCCATAAAGCATCTTAGAAATGCCAATTCAGTACAGTATGCTGCTGCCAAGGACACTGGCAAGCCACAAATGGCTCGTATCACCACGAGCAGGTCATTTGTGCTGGAAGTAAATATTTTTCACATTGGTGTAAATAAGTTAGAGTTGCTACCACAAAAATGTTATTTTTCTCTTGTTTCTGGCGCACCAGCCAAATGAACCCACGGACATACGAGCTCAGCACAAACACCTTCCTCCTGTTGGCTGGAAGAGTTAAGACACTCATAAAGCACTTGGGTCTTGGAATAAACTTCCCTGTAAGAGACACGGATCCAAAGTAACAGATAAGTGCACATCCCTTGCCATGGCTCTGGAGCTGCAAAGAAGCTGTTTGCTGGGCTGAGCCAGCTGTGATTTACAGAACTGTTTTCAGGATCGTATCATCAAGTATGTCCTAAAAACTGCCTTCTCCCCGAAGACTGGTCTCTAGAAATCAGATTCCTGACATTCCTCATATCGTCCAGCTGAGACCTGTGGTACAAACAGCATTTTTGTAAGACTGTTTTGAAAAGTGAGCTGTGGTTGTCATTGAACCCTCTCTCCATCTTATTTAGACTTTTCTTCTTTCTCTACTGTTATTATTCATGAGCATGAAACTGGGGCTTCTGTTTGGAGAGGGATTGTTTCTTGGGTAAAATTGTGAGTTTCAGTGGTCTGCAGCTTCTGAGAGAATACTTTGAGTCAATAAATGTGCTACCACAATTCCATAACTATCCACATGAGGATTAAAATAAGCTGAGGGAAAAAACAAAACAAATCTGTTATTTTTGCTGTGACTACTCGAACCTGCAGGGTGAAAAAGCACATCTTGATTTAAACACCACTGATTTATTTTTAGCCCTGTGGCCAGTGTGGGAGCCTGTGGCTGAAGCAGAGAGAGGGATGCAATGGCTGGATGAGGTCTCCTGGGCTGCTAAATCTTTTCTCTGGCAGTTCAAATACCTGTGTCAGGCAGCAGCTCAGAGCTCCAGCATGGGATAGTGGGGAAAAATGGGAAAAGCGGGATTGGCATCAACAGCCTTAGGTGCAAACCCTAAATTTGAGAATCATGAAATGCGTGCAACTGGAAGCTTTTGCTGTAGGCTTTGGGGGAAATGGGAAGGCAACATTTCACCTAGTGCTGGCATCTTCCTGTACTTCCATGTTGACCCTGTTTGTCCTGGACCTGACCCATGTGAGGATACATTTCACCTTGCAGTGCTTGTCTTCCCTTTCCTGTGACCTGACCAGGGCAAAAGCAGCTCCAGCAAACACAGCACTTGCTCCTGAGAAGAAATGTGTGTGCTCAGACCTGATACTGAACAGGAGGGGTAATTGTCCTGTTTGGGGAACCTCGGCACTTCCAGAGGAGGAGAATGAAATAGCACCGATGCCACCGAGGCCACAGATTTGGGGAAGGGTTTTCTGGAGGTTGCCAGGCTTAAATACAAGTCCTGCCGTGAGGTCTGAGGGGATCTGCCCTTGCTTCTGCCTGGGATCCTGTTTTGGAAAGGCACTGAGGCCCCAAAAGATGCAGAAGCAACTGAAGACCTTGTAAAGGGTAAAGCTGATATGGCTTCAATTCCAGGAAAAATAGATGAAAATCAGCTGAACACAGACATCTGATATTGTTTAAAGTCTCTGATGGTACCCAAGCCTTCCCCAAAGGACTGAAAGGTGGAATGTGGGAAGGAAGGGACACCTGCCCTGCACACAGGGAGCAGCCCCTTACCAGGTGTAACTCACTTGGAAGCCAGGGTGGCCTTTTCTCTCCAATATTTGTCTCCAGTCTCTGCTGCTTCTTGGAAATCATGTTTTCTGTCATCCAGAGAGATGCCCCACAGAATGCTTGGTCCTGAGTCCCGAGCTTGCCTGGGGCTTGGCTGAAGCCTGCACACGGCAGCGTTTCTGCATCCCCAGCTGGAATGATGAAGAGGCCAAAATATCCACGCTGGGCTTTCAAATGAACTGCTGAGGAAGTTTCTGGATTTCAAGCATTCTAATGCATGGAGCTCTACTTGAACCTTGGAGCCACCCTTAGCCTGGGACTCTGAATCTGTCCAAGAGAGCCAGCTCTGCAGCCAGAGCAGTCTGGGCTGTGTCTTTGTGCTCCATTTCTCAGCATCAACTAAAATGGAAAGGCCACGAAGACATTATCATTTATAAAAAGATGGAAACAAACACTTGCATTTGGGAAAGCAAATGTCACACCATTGATCTAGAGCTGAGTTGTTTACAGTGAGGAGGGGTTGATATTTAATGGAAGGTTAACTCCTTTTCTTTCTCTCTTTTTTTAAGGTGCCTAAAATTACCAGACTTTGCATAAAATATGGTTCTGATTAAGAAACATCTGACTTAACAAAAGCAAAGTCAGAGTTAATATGTGCACAGTTTTGTATTAGCCTGCCTTTAATTTTGAAGTAAAACTCTAATGACTACAGTAAATTTGCTCATTTATGAAACAGATAGGAAATGCAATACACGGAAGAGACTAGGGGCAAGAAAAAAAACCCCATTTTACTGCAATTGAGATGAGCCACGCTGCAGCCCAGTCCCCTGAACTGCTTCCTCTAGTCTCTCTCAGAAACAGGGATGTGGATTTTTCAAGGATACGTAAACTTCCACATCACAGGGGGAAAAAATTCAGGATACAAAGAGAGATTTGAGGGCTTTCTTGGGCAGAAGAATGTTTTGGTACACACTGAATGAATGAAATTGGGCCTTGCTGCTGGTCTGAAGTTACCAAAGGGAGAAGGCAAGGGGGGAAAAAAGAAAAGAAACCTAAACCTTGCAGCTTTTTGGAGAAAGAATGAGCCACATCCAGCCCAGAGAGGGCAGGGTTGACTCTGTGAGTCCTTTCTTGTGCAGCCAAGGATGGACCACAGAGCAAGATCTCATCCTGGAGGAGCATGGAGCAGCAGTCAGAGCCCCCCAAATGCAGGCTGAAGGATGGTGAGTGGGACAAGCTTTGCTGGAGGAATGACTAGGAAGAGAAAAGGGCGATGTGGTCACTGGGTCTCAGTGCCAGCAAGCAGCAGGGCCCCTTTTCTGGCCCCTTCGGTGCCAACCTCCTCTGTATTGCTCAGTGGGGCTCAGTGGTGGCTCTGCCATGTGCAACCCCAGCTCCTGCTGCTGCCCAAACAGAACCCACCCCAGGCTCACCAAAGCCGTAATCTAAAATAAAACTTTTTTTTCCAAAACATTAATGATGTAAATATTGCTCTTTTTCTGTCATTAACCAACCTATCCCTTCAAAATGAACATCCCAGTGGGATTGTCCCATGGTGGGGTGGCCAGAGGATGGGACCTGTGCTGGCCTGCTCTGGGTGTCCCTCAGGACTCGAGACAGGGGACAACCACTTTATTTTCCAGCCAGGTTTTTATCTTCAGGCAGGAGGAACTGTTTGATCTCAGTGATGGGAAAAGCTGCTGCCTTTGGATACCTCTGGAAACCGCTGCTTTGGCGGTGGCCCTGATAAGGCCCGCGGTGGCTTTGAAGGTGAGAGGGAGAATCCGAGGGGACCGCGGGTGTTTGGGGAGGGGGCACCCCTGGCAGACCACAGCCAGGGCATAGAGCTCAGGTTATCTAAACAGCACATCCATCACTGCCGCTTCCTCCGGCGGGGACCTGCGCGAGTGATTAATATCGCACAAACAGCGGTACTTTGTGGAACTGCAGTAAATTTTATTATGACTTCCTTCCACTCGATAAGCACTTCCATGGAGACAGAGGCGGGCAGAGCCGCTCCTCTCCCCTCACGTGTCTGGGACACCCCGGCAGCCCCCGGGGCTGGGAGGGCTCCAGCCCCTTCACCACCAGCTGCAAGCCACGAAAAGCAGTGGTTTGGTTTTGTTTTGTGCTGTTCCCTTTGGCGGGATGGAGCCTCTCATCTCCACTGGCTGACCCGAGGTCGCATCTTGCACACCTGCTGTTTAAAAGTCCCGTAAAGTGTCAAGAGGAGCCCAACATCCCCACACCACAGCAAAGAGGGCAAGAATGAACCCTCCTCACAGGAAAGTCATGGAGAAAGGCCATAGCTGCTTGTGGTTGGGGTTTGGAAGGCAATGAGAACCGCTGCTGACGCTCTCTCTCTGCTTTGCCCCGCTCTCTCGAGGATTCGCGTGTTCTCCAAATATTTACAGAGACACATGTGTTTGTGGATGTGGAATGCTGCTTTTTCCCTTAGTGTTGTGCTGCTCTGTTCAAGTGGGAGTGGATGTTGCTGGGAGATGAAGGACAGTGTGTGGCAGCAGTAAGCCCAGAGCAGGAACGGGATGAATGGTCATGGGTCTGCAGCATTGGTGCTTAGTTTTTCTTACATAAGGGAGATGATTTTGTATTGCTTTTTATCAGTTATTTCGTATTGCTTTTTATCAGTAATCAAGTGGTTTATGTGCTGATGGAAGGAGGGTGGGAATCCCTGCCCTGCTCCCCGTTTTCTGGTGCTGGGCTGCACAGGCAACTTCATTTGTGGGGTGATTTACACATACAGTGATTTGGAGTCCAAATCATAAAATCCTAGAATGGTTTGGACTAGAAGAGACCTTAAAGATCATCTTGCTCCAAGTCCCCTCCCACGGTCAGAGACACCTGAAGATGTAAGGTGCTGCCAAAATGATTGGCCAGGCTGTGGATGGGATGTGTCATCAAGCTCTCTTATTCTGTTTGTTGTTTTTTTTCCCCACAGTATTTATAAATCACGATGGGTTTGTTTTTTAGGTTTTTCACGCACCACACGAGAGATGGGAGCAAGGTGCAAGTCGTACCACAGGAGAAGGCAGCTGCTGGGAAAAGCTGAACCAGATTTGGTTTCTCTGTAGAAACCCAAGCCCAGAAATTTAGTTTTGCCAATGGAAAAGACACTTGTGTGTGCAGTGGGGGATGATTTTGCTTGTGTGTGCAGTGGGGGAAACCAGAGGACAGATTTGAGCTAAGTCAGATAGCCCAGAGGCTGCTGAGGTTTGGAGATGACCCCGAGCAGGCATCCAGGACAGATACAGCCCTTGCACCTCCACTTAACACTGTGTGATCCATGAAGGAACCTTTCCCCCCCTTTTTTTTGGGCAGGAACAAGCGAGTTTCTCACTGTGGTGTGTGCAGATGTGCAATCCTGGCTGGCACCGTGCCACGGGGATGCAGTGCAATAACCGGGATTTATATGAAGGGAGAAGCCTCTGGAGGAACAAAGCTTTGAACCATTCAGTCTGAAACGGTGCAGGGCTGGCAGGGAAAGCTGTGAATGAAAACTTGTGGGACCCGGGGTGAGCCAGTTAATCTAGATGGGTTTCCTTATTTTTCTTTCCTCGTAGGCATTGAGTGTAGGTTGAATTTTATCCCGGCGGCCAAATGCCGGGCTGCCTGTGAGCAGCTCCTGCGTGCCCACACTCCTGAGCTCCAGGAAATCTGAGCTGGGAATGAAAAAACTGCAGAGCAGCAAAGCATTTTTGTTATTCCTAGAGCAAATCCAAGCGGTTCAGATGAGATACCCTGGCAAAGCAAACAGCACCTTCACTTGGAGCCCAGTCCAAGGTGGATCCTGGCTGCAGTGGAAACATATCTGCTGGAGGTGGTGCTTAGGCATCCCTGGCCTGAAGGATGCCAGGTTTGAAGAGCATTGAACTAAGCTCTGTCCCTGCTGTCACCGTGGGGATACACGTGGACACACCAGCTGTGAGCTGGTGGCATTGTCCACTGTCGCATTTATCAGCAAAAGGGAGGATTTCAGGGTGTTGTGACTGATGATTTCTGAACTGAGCTTCCCAAGAATCCTGCTTTATTTTTTTTCCTTTCTTTTTTTCTTTCTTTCCTTTCTCTTTTCTTTCTTTTTTTTTCTTTCTTTTTTCTTCTCTTCTTTCTGTTTTTTTCTCCCTCTTTTTTTTCCTTTCTTTTTTTTTTTCCCGAGGCTGATTAAGTGTGAAAGAAATTTGGAATAAAAAAATCTTTCTGTCCCAGCCTCAGAGATCTTATATACCAAAGAAACTTTGGTGGAATAGCAAGAGAGAGGGTTGGAAGGATGGTGACACAGTCAGGAAAATGGCAAATAGATGTGTGGGATGCACACTTTGGATAAAGGGACTTGAAATAAAAAGTAGGGAAGAAGTAGGACTTATCTGGAGGTGCAAATTTTGGGTAGAAGCCCCCAGTTTACACCAAGAAGAAAATGTAGGGGATGGTCATGGAATCACAGAATGGTTTGGGTAGGAAGTGACCTTAAAGATCACCTTATTCCAACCCAAATGGAGTTAGGGATGCTCAGACTAAAAAAATTTGGCAAGAGGGATTTTTATCACAGTCCAAGACACAAATACATTTCAGGGAAAAGGTGGAACACTGCTGTTTCTTTTTTTTAAGTAATAATTTCCCAGAAAATACAGGGAATTTTCAGTAACTTTTCAAAATGCTTTTGTGAAAGCTTCAAAATTTTTGTGGGTTTTTATCCTCCCATCCTAATCTTCACCCAACTTAAGAGACACCAGCATTTTTGATGGAGCTCCCACTCAAGTAAGTTTGCAGGAAGTCAACCCACAAAGAGCTATTACAAAAAAAATTCCTTGGACAGTTTTATGCATGGAATTACTCAAAACCCCACCGCAAAATATTGAAAAATCTGCTGAAATTTGGGAAAAAAAAAAAGAGTCTAAAGGATCATGAAGAAATGAAAGCATGAAAAAAAGACTGCAAGCCAAAAAGATTTGTATCATAATATATTCTGACACATAATAAAGAAAATAAATGAAAAGAGTCACTGGATCCATTTTTTGCACGTCCACATGGAAATTTGGCTCTTCTTTCAGGATGTGTTTTTGTTCTCTGTGTTCTGCTGTGGGTCTCAGGGGCTTTGGTCATCATGGCCAGGGGACAACGTCTTCTCCAAGGACGTGGCCCCTGGCATGTGCCACCTCCACTGCAGCTCCCACCTGGCCATGGGGATGGGCAGGGAAAGGTCAGGGTGTTTTCCAGGCAGGGATGGGGTTGGAAAGCCTCTGTGTGTGAGGAATGCATGACCTGCCCCCAACTCTTACCCAACACATCCCCCACACTTTGGGGTTTAGAAATGAAACCTCTTCACCTTTTCGCTGTTACTGCGGGCTTTCTGCAGACACTCTTTTATATTGCACTGCATCATTTATATCAAAACCAGAGCAGAAAAAATTCTCCTTGGCCCATTTTTTTCCCCCTCTTTTATGACTCTGTGTGAATTTCAAAGCACTTCAGGATTAGGCAGGGGGAAAGGAGAAAGGTACTTGCAGCCTTCATCTAAAACGGATTCATTTCTGTCACCAAAGTGTGTTAAAAATATAAATAAATAAAACACAAAGTAGATCCAGGCAAGACATATGGATGTGATGGTTGAACTTTGGATGATGCTGGTCGTGCTGAGTCCTTGTGATGTACCCGGAGTGTGTGAAATGCACATGGTGCTGAATAAAACGTGATTTTCACAGAAATGCCACATTTGTACATTTACACGGAAACATTTAAGTGCGTCTTCTAAGACAAAATGCTCAAGCTGCGCCTTCACATAGGCCTGTATTTACTGGGCATCCTGATTACCTGCTCTGCAAAGTTCCCTTGTGCAGGACAAACAGGGGAAGAAAAGAAATGGAAACCCTTGCAAGGGCTGCACCTCCCTCTTTCTTTGGATTTCCTACCTGGAAGCATCAGAGTTTTGTGTGTCTTTCACTGAACCAGGGGCTTTAGAATCATAGAATATTTCAAGCTGGATGGGACCCATAGGGATCATCAAGCCCAGCTCCATTAAGCATCAGCAGGAGAAACCATTGTCCTTGAGCCACTGGAAAACAACCAGGAAAACTGCTTTTAGTCAGTGTCACAGCCTGTCTGAGTTGCAGCCGTCAGTGTTTGTGTCAGGAAAGTGTGGAGAGCAATTCCCAGCATATATTTTTACCATTGAAATGCCAAAAAGATTTGGAAAAATCAAAAGGAGAAAAAAAAAAAAAGAATTTAACTTGAATTGTGTTTTACCCAAATCTCTGAAATCTGAGTAGTGACTCATACCCCCAGGTGGTGCCAATCAGCAGTGAGCAGAGAGCAACCATGCTAATGAGCCATGCTAATGAGTCGTGCTAATTAACCATGGTAATTTATGTCTCTGCCAGCACAGCCACCTTTTTTGTTCACCAGTGACTCCAACTCAGGAGCTCTCCCAGGAGGCCCCCAAGGCTGGGTCTGCCCAGGACACAGCACAGAATTCCAGGTAAGGCTGTTGCTCCATGCTCTTTTCTGACCCAGAGGCTGCTCACAACATTCAGCAGAACATTTTGCTGGGATATTCGGATGCTCTTTTTGTGCCTTTCCAAATTGTTGGGTGTTATCTGCTGTGATTTTTTTTTTTTTTTTTTTTTTTTTTATGATTGTGGTAACACGTTCTGCAGAGCATTCTGCAGCATTGACTGCTTTCTCCAGTGCCTCTGGAGCGATGTCTGGAGATGGTACCTCAGTAAATGAGCACCATGTGCAGTGTGAGGCTCAGGTGTGAGGAGGGAACCTCAGTTTTGGAAAGCCCTGGCACAGCCCGGCCTGTTTGGATAGACCTGGTGGTTTGGACACTCCAACGACATCCATATGCAATGATTTTTCTTGATTCACAATGCTGAAACTAAAAACCACTTGGCTTTAAACTTTAAGCCTCTGCCTGCATTCCCCCGAGAATGAGCGTTTCTGGCAAACTCTAAGTTCTTAAATATCGCTTCTCCAATTACATTCTCACAGGTTAGTATTTATGCAGGCCTGGCTTTTCCAATCCACGGAGCTGGTACTGGGCTGAGGCTTAATGCATTACAGGTGGCTGGTGGTGCTTTGGGCTCTCTGGCCAAACTGGTTCCAGATGGCCACACAGTATGAGTAATAACATCGGCTCATTAAGTTGCAAGGTTTCAACTACAATCACAGAATTATCAATGAAATAAAAGCTAACGGCGTATCAGCTGCACTCTTAAGCCATAAATAGGATTTACAGCGAAACAAAAACCTTTTTTGAACCCAGATCTCTCATCGTTTCGATGCTGGGTGTCCACAGAATGGGTTTATTCACTAGCAAAAGAGAAAAAAAAAAAAAATCTGCCCCACCCTCTCCAAAACATACTCCTGAAGGCTACTGCACTGCTGTCCTGAGAGCTTCTGTTTTTATAAAAACCTCGGATTGGGGTCATTGGGAATGCAAAGCAGTATTTATCTGTGATGCCTTAGAACACGAGTGGAAGGAGCCTAATTCTCAGATCAGAGATAAGCATCAGGAAGCCTCATTACCTCGAGTTTAATCACGGCTGCAAATGTTTTTCTTCGTGCAAATCGTTGTCTGTCTGTGCTGTGCACAGAAGGTGGCTCCTGCAGGGTGTGCAGGTGGCTCCTGCTGCTTTATAGCCTGGGGCAGCAGCGGGCTGTTGGTCTGGATGTCTTCTCTGTTCGGAATCACCATGGAAAAACATTTCTTCAAGCTCCCAGGGTAGCTGGGGTGCTCGAGATCCCTGATCTTGGCTATCAAAGGGGGGATTTCACGTTTAAAAAAATGTGAAAAATAATAGAAAAATATACATAAATTAAGTAATGCCTCTTTGAAATTTCATAGTCCTGGGGCCGAGCAGGAGGTGTCAGTACGCAAATACAGCAGCTGAAGTAATCCCTTTGTAAATTCTCCTGGCTTCTCTGACTTCTGGTTGACTTGGTAAAACTCCTGCCACCCGCCCCAGACACTTCAGTGCAGCAAACAGGGAGCCTGGTCAGCCTCACTGAGGGCAATCACAGGGAGGGCTCACACTCCCCTCTTGCCCTCTCTTCCATTCTGCTAAATCTGACCCCACTGCCAGAAAATCAGGACTTCATTAGTAGTAAAAACCTAAATGACTTAAAGAAAAAAACCCAAATAAACATTAAATATGGTGTCACATGGCTTGGAGAAAGGTGTCTTGTATGTTGAGGTAAAAATTATGCCAGAAGCCTTTTCCAGCAAAACCACAAGGTATTCTGTGCTCCTCCATAGCAGGCATCCAGAAAACCAATGTGTTGGAAGCAGGAAGGTATCTTGCTGGGTACAGTAGAAAAGCCTTGGGAAGTCTGAGGGGAAAATGTGTTCCACAGCTTTGTGGGAAGTCTGAAGCAGCTTTGTAGGACCCTGGTTTGGTCCTAGAGGTCCTGGTTGTGGTTAAAGCATTGATCTAATCCCCTGAGTCACGCTGACAACAAGTGCAACAATCTGCTTTGTCATTCTCCACATGAATAAGAGTCAAAATTGCTTCCTTGATGATTAGAGATGCTTTCTTTAGATTTATCCTACCTGCTCAGCCTCCCCAGCTGCACTTCTGTTACAAGTGCAAGAAAAAGTCCATCTACTTCTCCTCCAAGGGCTGTTTGCAGCAGCAGCATCGTGTACAAGTCAGTTTGAGCCTTAAGGTGTTAGGGAAGGTGAGCTCATCTAGTGCCCTCCCATTTAGGATTTAATTATCAACAGAACTGATCCTGTAGGTAGTTCTCTCTCCATCCTGCAATCCTGACGCAGATGTGCGGTGTCACTGCTTCCAGATGTTGACGGCCTTTTCAGAGCACTGGGCACCAGCCCAAGCAGGGATTTGGTATCAGGGAATTCTGGCACCGGCTGTGTTTCCAGAGATGTGCACACTGAGGAAATTATTGTGTGTGAGTGTGATGCAGAGACACCACTGCAGGCTGGGCTTAAGTCCCTGGGCAGGCACAGTATTGATCAAAAGTCAGGACTGAGAGCAAGCACGGACAAAGTGACATGGTGACAAAGTGGGGTGGGTTTTCTCTGCCTCAGGCCACTCTTATCCTTTGTGTTTTTTGAATTATAGGCCTCCAACCCCACTATCCCACAAGGAGCAGGTTTTCAGCCAGGCTCCTGGCGTTACTGTGAGTTTTGAGGGTGGTACTTGCACCTTCTGCTTTAAACACACATAATTTGGGCAATGAAATGGTGATGTCTCAGCAGTCATCCTGCTTGGGTTTAGACCTGTGTTCCCTGTATAAACAGCATTGATGGAAAGAGCTGAGCCACTCAGGGGCCCTAATCTTGGGTGCTTCCATGGGGGCTTGGGTGATGGATGTGCTGAGCTGGCACTTGTAGGCACCAGTCAGTGTTAAACAGGGCACAAACTCATCTCCAGTCAGGGCTTGGTAGCAGAAACCTCCATCCTGGTTTTTGGGTTGTTTTTGGGGGTGCTGAGGGTAGGACGTGCCCTAACAGAGGAACAACAAGCTCTGAATGCAGCTCACCTCCTGAGCCAAGGGTCTGCTGGCCACATCTCTGGGAGAGCAGAATCCTCCAGAATTTTGGAGGGAGAGACTGCTAACCCCCCCTCTCCTACCACTGCACACCACGGGGTCCTACAGGGAATCCCTAGGTGATGGGACTGCCTCTCCTGCAGGGTCAGCATCCCAGTTTGGGTCTTTGCTCTGCATAGCCAAGGGTTTGGGTCCAAGTGGGTGGTCTCCAGCCTGTTCCTCTGGTATCTGCTTGCTGCAAGTGGTGGGCACAAGAGCTGGGTCCTGGCAGTGGCTGTCAGTGCTGGGACCAGAGCTCACATGGCAAGCAGTGATCCTAAAGAGAGCCTGTGTGCAACGTGAGGAATGCCAGACCTACCCGCTGTCTCCAGAGCCGTCTCCCCAGCCAGGCTCTGGATCCTATTTGGATGCAGAGAGATTTATAAGGCATTCTCTTAATTAGGGGCCCCTGTTTTGACTGAGAGAGGATGGGGAATGAGGAGACCTAACAGGGGCAAGGGTAAACAGTGGCCTGAAAGGGAAGGCTGGGGAGACCGGTGGCGTGTGCTGTAAAGAAGCGGGGGCAATAAAATCCACCAATAAAAATGATGTGTACGCCTGCAGCCTCATCTAGGAAGGGGGAACAACAGCGTGTCCCTTCTCAGGGCAAACAAAAGAAACCCCTCCATATGAAAGCAATTATTGGAAACACATGGGAGAGGTGGACAGGGCATGCAAATCCAAAAGCCACGTGATATTGCACAGAAGGGTGAGGCTCACGTGGAGCCTGGGAGCTCATACGTTTCACAGCTCACAATGTACAGAGAGTTCGGCCTCCTCCAAAAACTGCAGCTGGGAAGCCTCCTCTCATTTCGGCCTCGAGGCCTGTGCACAGATGGCTAAAACTTGGGAAGAAGTGCTGGGATGAAGCAGTTGGCATGCTGCTGGGGAGAATTGGAGCTCTGCTTGGCTTTGCTGTGCCCTTTGTTGAACTTGCAGCTGGTCACTGGCACAGCAGCACTAAGCTGGGGTACAGGGAGCAGCACAGCTGTGTGCTGCTGTGCTTTTGTTTGATTTGAAGGGTGGACTTGTGATTATCACCTTAAAATTTTCCACCAGTGTAGTGGCAGGATGATTTTCACTTCAGGGATGGGAGTCCCAGAAGCTTTGTCACCAGCCTTCCATCCCTGCATGAAGAACAAACAGCATCCGGGTTAATGGTTGGACATAATGGTCTTGGAGATCTTTTGCAGTCTTAATTATTCTATGCTTCCACAAGGACTGTGATGGGCTCTAGATGTTCCTGAGCTGCTTTTACACTCCCTGGCCATGCACTGCTGCTCTGAAGGCCACAGCAGGCTGGAACCCAAGGTGTTATCCAGCTCCTGTGCAGAGCTGGAGTGACTTTGACCATACAATGCTCTGAAGTAGAGAGAAATCCTCTGTGATGAGACCCAGCCCTGTGGAGTGCCAGATCAGCTCAGCTGAGAACGTTTGATCTTGGCCACTGATCTGAACCACTTTTATGGGCTGCTTCGTGTCCACTTGCAAAGAACATGCTGAGAACTCCGTGCATGTCATCAATTTGGTGTCTCCACTGCTCAATAGTCAGGTCAGCCACTTTTCTCATAGGTACCAAAGCTCCAGTCTGCTTATCAGTGCCCACAGTCAGGCTACATACACAAGCTACTGCTTCCAAATGCCTCATGTCACAAGTTCAGGGATGTTTCCCTCAGGTTATGTGGAGGACTGCCTTGTACAAGTCCAAATTATCCCACTTGGTTTTCCCATTTTAGTCCAGGCTGCAATCCCTGCGGATCATAGCATTGACCTAATTTCCCCAGAAGTAACCAGATGACCTTCTGCTCTTTAGTGTTAATAGTAGGAGCAAAGATTTGGAGAAATTGAGTTTTTAAATTGCAGATACCCTCCTTGTGCCAGTTTGTTGTCAAGTCTCGGACATCACTGCTCTGGGCTGCTATAGATGCTTTGCATCCACTCGAATACAAGTTCTTTGTTTGTCTGTAGCTTGCAGTTGGTTGGACTGGGAAAAAAGAACTTCCAAATGGGGCTTTAAGCCTCGTGTGAAGGCTGCTTCATTTCTAATGGACAACTTCAGTTTTTTTCAGGTTGGACTGTGAAAGGAGCTGATCTGGCTGTGAAATGCATCACTCCTGTGTGTGCTGTCAGCTACAGAAAGTGATTCTGCCTTGTAAGAAATAACAGAGAGGAAAGGGAGTTCCCTTAACTCCTGAATATGCCACGCTCATGAATGTTAACATGATTGTGGGGTTGTTTTTCCACTGAGCAAGCAGATGTTTTAGTGCTCTGAGGATCACCTTTGCTGCAGAGGGTGGTGCTTACACCTCTGAGGGCAATGGTATGTTCAGGCTCAGTAAACATGTTCTGCTCCATCTCACTGAGCACTGAAAGCAGAAACTGCTCTTGGGTTTCATCGCAGAAGGGGCAGCTTTGCCAATATAAAGAAGAACTTGTTCAGGGGCTGCTTTCATCTCTGTGCATTATCAGAGCTACTAAAATAAGGAAAGAGCCCTTTAAGCCTCATTGGACAGTGACACTAAAAATACCCCCACCAGTTCTCTCGATCCCAAGCCCCACACAACTGAAAAACAAAAGCCAGCCCCAAACCCTAAGCCCTGGAAAACCCTGTGGTATCCATCACTGCCGTGTATAATCACAGCTAGAAACCCAAATGAAGTCTGCAGCCTGTCAGCTCCGCAGACAGATTTGGTGGTGATATGAGCAAAGCCAACATTTAAAAATGACTGAATTCTCATTATAAAGATACATGATCCTCCTTCTCATTGAGAACAGTTGGGCTTTGCTTCCAGTGGAGAGCCAAACCATTTATTTTATAGCTCCATTGTACGCTGCGCTGGGAATTGTTCCCGCAGATAGAGGTTTGTAGCATGCTTTCCCCACGTACTTTGTTCCACATGCACTGTGCCCTTTGCACATGCTGGGGGCTCTCACATGAATTACACTTTGCCTGATTTGGTTGGATGGGTTTCCTACATTTGTGTCCTATAAATTGGCATGGCGATGTATTTATTTTGGTAATCAACCAGTTCTTTGTAAATCTGTGAGCTTAATCCTCCAAGAGAGGGAAATAAAAGGCTCAGCCTTTTTTTTTTTTTTCTAACAATGAAGATAAATACCTTTATTTTCATAACTTTTGGACATCTTTTTTTTCATGGCATCCAGCCAAGTCATGAGGTCCTCTCTCAGGCAAGAACACGCAGATGTCATTAAGTTCCTCACCAGGCTTGTTAGGGCATGGAAAAACTCTTAAGTGGAAGAATGGTCTCATGGTTTTGCCATCGAGCAAGAATTCACTTCAACTGGGCTAAGCTCTTGCTTCTGCCATATATTTCCAATGTGACCTTGTTCGACCCTCTCTCTCTACATCTGCTCCCCCAAAATCTCCTGCTGTTGAGCTTATAAATCTCCTTGGTTCAGAGGCCTTCTCGCTGTGGGTCGGTTCGTGCAAGAATTTCGGCCGTGAGGCGTCGCAGAGGCAGTGCAGACGCCAGAGCAGCAACTGGCTTTTGGCTCTGCCTGTGGATCCAGGACCAGCTCCGCCCTGCTCCGAGGTGATGGGATGTGAGCCAGGAGTCACCAGAGCTTTCTAATGCTCAGCTATACCCAAAACAATAGACATCGGCTCTCACCTTATTAGCGCAGGTTCTGCAGCAATCAAATTTGGACGCGGTGGTTGTGGTGCTCCTTGCACTGAAGGCGACAGCCGAAGGAACAAGGATGGCTGCTGTGGGATCTGCCCTCCTTTTCTGGCAGCCCATCCCTTCTCAGGGAGTCCAACATCATCCTTCATCTGCTGATCATTAGTGCTTCAGTCACCTCTTGGTCAGACCGGCTGTGCAAGCATCCAGGTTTCATTCCTGTCTGGAGGTGCTGGAAAGATCTCCCTGCAGGATTTTAAATAATGCTGGGAATACAAATATTAGGGCTGAATGAGGAAGATCACGGCTGAGCATGAAGGAGCAGGGTGGTGGGGTAAGGACCGCTCCCTGCACTGAGTGACACCCCAGGGAGGGCTGGCACAGGGAGCACAGGCTTGGCTCAGGTGGCACATCTCAGGAGGGTGGTACAACACGTCAGGCACACTCTTGACATGGTGCTGCTGACTGCAGCCTGATAAGGATCTCACATGCTTCCTCCTGCCCTCCATCTTCCCCCCAGCTGGAGGGAAAACTTGAGGGTGGTGGCCAGGAGGAGTGTGGGGAACAGCACAGCCCCTCTCCTCTGCCATCCGGGTCTGGAGCCTCCTGCAGAAGAAAATGTGCTGGATTGCTGCCTGGCAGAGCTCCCCGCTCCAGTGCACACAACCACGTTTGTTATTCTAATATGCCTACGCTGAGAGCGTGAGCTGCAAATTTTTACTTGGGAGAGAGACCTCGGGCCTGTCAAGGGTTTGTTTAACTGGAGGAAAAGGGTGTGTGCCCTGCAGAATGGGACCAGGAGGATGCAATCCAGAGTCTGGGTGCACGAGAGTCCTTTCCTGGCCTTGGCTGTGCTAAGAGTGCTATGGGATTAGGGCATGACACGCAGACTATGGACTTTTCAGTCGTTTCTTCTCCCTGGCCTGGCTGAAGTTGTTCATCAGGTCCAAAGGCCTCCCTGACCTCCTAAGGTTTCATTGGATAAGTGGGAAAACCCAAATCCTTGACGACTTGAACTATGGACACTGTCCCTTTGGCTATAGCACAGGTGCTCACTTTTCGGGGGGAAGCAAAATTCATGTCCC
This sequence comes from Falcunculus frontatus, assembly GCA_013398115.1. NCBI lineage: Eukaryota > Metazoa > Chordata > Aves > Passeriformes > Falcunculus > Falcunculus frontatus. Next base: position 504,349 of record VZRV01009344.1, read on the forward strand.
AGTAAAACCCCATCTATATCTCCGTCTCTTTACAATATCTACTTCTCCTAAAATACTGATTCATGATTTTTTTTTTTAAAATTAGAATAAAACTGGGGAGAGGATGTTCATAGAAAGCAAAATTTCCCTAAGTTACTCTGTTTCCATAGTCAAAAAATCCCTTTACAATAAGTAATGATAATGGCCCATTTTGGTTTTTTTTTTCATACCAGCCTTTACAGCAGTGTGTTGACCATAAATCTTCAAGCTGGTTAATTCCTATGAAATGCTGCCAGCAGAATCAAGTGATTTTACTACCCCACATCAAATTAATGGTTGGGTGTCAACCTGTGTCACTTCCTGCTTGAAAAACGGCTATGACATTAAGAGGATTTTATTTATGCTTTCCTGCCTGATGATCAAAAATAGTGAAATGCAACAGTAAGGGTGGGGAGAAATCAATTTCATAAATAGCATTACCACCACATCTCTTTGGAGCAAGCCCATGGTGATGCCCACTGGATGTTTGGCTCTATTTTCCATTTTATGACTGGTTGCCATGGGAGGAAAATTATGTTGCATGGCCCTAAAATCAGCTCTGGTCCTTCTTCAGTTGATTGCTTGTTGATGAGATGGGTGGGACATGCTCCTTTTGTAATAAGTTGTCTGAAATTCTCCTTTCTAACCCGTGTTTAGATATGGCAAAACCCAGAAAGAAAAGAACAGGTGGTCTTCTGGCTGCTGCCTGGATTAAATTCCCAAAGATTGAAGGAATAACTTCTGTAGTCTCATGCTACTGGTCTTATATGTGTCCATGTCTGAGAAAGTGCTTGGTCTTGGTGCCCAGGAAGTTGGTGGCACCTTGATTGGATGCCAGTTGTAATCTATTAGTTTAACTGATTATTAGTTGCTAATAACTTGGTTTTTAGTGGCTAATTATTTCATGGTGACACCTGAAATGTGCAGAGACCATGCAGGGGTGCATGGTCAGCTGCAGGCCAGCCTGGAAGCAGTTCACTGTCTTTAGTCCAAGTTTTTGAACAAAACACAAAGAAGGTGGGGTAGGACAAAGGTTTGGGTAGGACAGAATAAGCAAGCAAAAAAAGAAACTGTGCTGTCCTGCGATTTTTGGTGTTGTGATGTCCTTGTGAGAAATACCCCATCAGTAACTGGTGACCTTTCCTGCAAAGGGACAAAGAACCAGGTAAGACTGTCCCACTGGGAGGTTTATTTGTTTAGAAGGCAGCTATCCTCAACAGGCCCACGGGCAGCTGGAGACAGTGGCCTGGATGGATTCACCTCCCTGCTTTCCCCCATCCAGCCCATGCAGATGGAAAGAGCAGCTGCCAAGCTCACCACACCTCTGCAATAACAATCAGGGATCAGCTCACCTCTGGCCCTCAGTCAGTGTCTGGAGAAACCCTTCTGGTGCCAGCTGCCCCCACGTTCAAGCCTTTTCTCTGGCTGGAATCCCCAGGGATTTGGCTTTCAGAGCACATCTGAGGTGCAGCCCCAAAGGCCAGGCGAGGACGCTGCCATCGGCAGCATGAAAGACAATCCTCCTTCTGAGTCAGCTCTCAGCTCCTCCAGCACTGCCAGGACTGTTTCTCTTGCTGCCCTGGCTGTAGCTGTTCTTTCTGAGCCCAAATATTTCCACTGTATATTTTGGGAAGAATGGGAACGTTCCACTCAGTCTTCCAAAATCTGAATATCATTCCTTATGGCCCTCCCTAACACCTAAGAGTCAGTGCTGGACACGCTGCAGATTATCCATCCTAAGTTGTCTCAGTACGCCCAGTTTTGCAGCTTTGAGTGAACCCCCAGTGAGATGTCCCAAGAGATGTAACAGGGATGGTCCTTACCCTTGTAGTCTCTCCTGTCTCAGGATCAGCTGGGCCTGAATCAAAAGGGAAACGCCCAATGCATATCACATCATCCAGAATTTGGAGTGTAATGGGGTCTCTTAGCTCTGCTGTGACCACTTCTGAATCTCTTTACAAAAAGCCCCAAACTCTGTGGAGGAATGGCGTGGGGTCAGCACACGTACAGGGTTTATCTGGGGAGCAGGACTGGAACATGTTGCCTGCCCTCACAATCAGGCCCGTTTTATGTCCTCCTTATTTGGGTAGGACAGCACAACCTTTCTGTTCTTTTCTCCACTCCATCTCTCGGTTCCCAGGTCGACATCACAGTCCCCGAGAATTCAAGATGTGACTTCATCACAACCGTAGACCACGAGTCCTGAGAGGTAGCCGTGCTCTGCTTGTATAATCTCGTCCACAGAGCCAGAGAGAATGACAAATAAATAGGGAGGACGTGGTGCACTTATGGTTCAGAATGGTCTCACCCATACTCCAAACATCCTCCAAGGTCCTTTTTGTAAAGCCCTAGGCTCATAACTGGAGAGATTTTTGACATGAAAGACCCTTGTGGTTTAACCCCAGCTGGCAACTAAACCCCACACAGCTCCTCGCCCACTCCCCACGGTGGGATGGGGAGGAGAACTGGAAAGGTGAGAAAACTCATGGGCTAAAATAAAGATGGTTTAATAGGCAAAGCAAAAGTCATGTATGCAAGCAAGCCAAACAAAGGAATGAATTCCTATGGGCAGGAAAGTGTTCAGGAATCCCCAGGCAAAAAGGGCTTCATTATGTGCAACAGTGACTTGGGATGACAAACAACATCACTCCAAACATTCTGTCTTCTGTTTTCAGCACAAATCAAAAACACAGCCCCACACCAGCTACCATGAATAAAATTAACTCTACCCCAGCCAAAACCAGCACAACGCTTCTTGCAATCTGTGAATCAATCATTCAGCCAAGGATCCTTTGCCATGCCTAGAATTTCCTGTGGCTTGTTTTGATTTACTTCATGAACCTCTCCAGCCCAGATGTTCCGAAATGCACAAGCCTTTGAACCAAGGAATAACCAATTTCCAACAAGTGGCCATGAGGTGCTAATATCCTTTTGCCATCATGGACTAAGCTCACATGGGAACCACAGCTGCAGGCTATGGACATCTGAGAGCACTGATAGAACATAAGAAAAAGAAAATAGTTAAGACACATGACCTCAGGGCCAACATATTGTTAAATAATATTTATATATTAATGCTGCTCCCTCTGATAACTTACTTAGGCTCTGCTTAAAAAGGTGAGGAGTTTCTATCACTTTGAACTACTTTATCTTCCTACACAGGGCTTTATTTTGTCACCAGGCTAAATAAAGCCATGTAGTGAGAACCCTTTGGCACCTGCTTGCACGTTTGCATCTGGGAAGAAAATGTTTTTGACCACTCTCATTCCCTGTGTGCAGTCAGTTTGTAGAGCCAAAGCTACCCCTAGGGCTCAGTTCTCCTATTTGCTCTTGGAGCAATCTCTTTCCAAGCCAGCAAGTGTCAGGATGGTTGGAGAGAGTGGAGCCTGACCAACCATTCCTGGCGATATTCCCCAAAAATCAAAGTGCGACGAAGCTTTCGGGAGGACGCCTAATTATGTTACAAGGTGTGAGGAACTTGGAACCATAATATTGAGACTGCTATAGAGAAGATTATCGTGCCTCACATTTTCCAGTGTGGCGAGCTTATAAAAAGTAAGCTTTTTATTTTATAATGTTTTTATATTATAATTATATTTTAACTCTCACTTTTAAATACATAAAAAGCTGTAATGTTCTATAACCTTGCTGAACTGGAAAATCTGAGGCATGCACATTTGGTGATGATGACAGTTTGATGCATGGATTTTTTGGGGTTGGTCAAATGCCCTTGTCAAAATTCCATAATTGCATCTCACCCATATGTAGGTTTTTACACTCAATCCCATCAAAGTCTTATTCAAGACCTTAAAATAGAGTTTAGCTTATTCACAGAGGTTGTGTTGGTCTTACTGAGTTGATTCACCCAAGCTCACAGTAATAATAATAATACTAATAAATGATTCTTTACAACATCATTGTGTTATTTTTGATTGCTCCCCCTGGGATTCATGCATATTACAGAGGAAGCTGGAGTCCCTCTGTTTTAAAGATAAAACACATCCAGCTTACCAGGGGGGATGTTAATTAGACTTTGGGCATCCATGTTTTAATCTTCTTACTTTTACCGTTTTCCTACACGTGAAATGTTTAAAAAAAAATGTGGAAGCAAATGAGATAAACATCTGCTGCACATTGGAATCATCCATCCAGCCCATAATTCAGCATGTGGCAGGGTTTCAGTGGTGAATGTGGCTATGAAAAGGGCAGACAAAAATAGCATCATCTTCCCAGGGAGCCAGGCCAGGCTGCTGGTGGGTGTTAAGCAGTGTGTCTCCTCTCCTGCTCTGCCTGCTCAAGGTGTGGTTCATCTTCACCAAACCTTACTGGCTTGCTTTGAGATGTTCCAAGCTGATTTTCCAGCTCATTTCTCCCATCCAAGTAGGTCTCACTGTGGGGTTTCTCCTGGAGGAGCCAAACAATTAATGGATTAATTCTTGTCTCTCTGATCCAAGCTCGGTGATGCACCAAGTACAAGTGGGCACACACGAGGCATCAAAATGGGATGCTGAGCTGCACCATGCTCAGAGTGCACCCCTGAGTGGTGCCAGTGGAGGAGTTAATGTTCCCTTACTGTCCCTCCTGGGTGGTGAACCCATTCTCAAGTGTTTTCTGTGCAACCTTTACCTAAAATTAGCTTTAAAGGTACCCCTAAGCACAGGGCTTCCCAGGGATGCTTCAGTGTGCCAGCTTCGTGGTACAGTGGTGCTGTGCAGGTGACTGGTGAATAGGAGCAGTGCTGAGGTGACATTTAACCAAAAAATGGGACCCTCTTTCCTGCATAAGAAGCTCACAGTGGTCCCTTCTGGATTTGAAATCTGAGAGGTACCTGCATTTGGCAAGTGCTTGCAGGAATGGAAAAGCAGCCCCTCTGCCTGGACCAGACTTCTGAAGCTCCAGCACTGGCTGGAGAATCGGGCCAGGTGGGATTTACCCCTTGCTCTCGCCAATGTGTAACCTGGCAGGGCTGATCCTCTTGGACACAAATTCCTCCTCCTCTCTCCCCTGAAAGCGGGGAGCCAGAGCTGCTCCCAGCAGCTCTCAATGGCATCTGTTACCCCAGGGCAACTTGCATTCCCCACTGTGAAAAGCTGTAAATTACACACCAATAACTGCATGGAAATGGCTGGGCAAATATTTTGAAAGACGTGAGGAACTTTGTAGAAACCACTGCTTTGTGAGTCACTTATGGATGGAAAAAGGTGAACCCAAAAATCTCCCTGGCGAAAGATTTGCTGGACATTATCCATCCTCACAGCACTGCTCCCTCTCTTCTTCCCCCCCCCTTTCTTATCTCCTTTCCTTTTTACACTTGCTGTTCAAAGCCTGATGAAACCGTAGTTTCCAAATTGATTTTTTTTTTCCCCTTCCAAATTTCTACTGTTAACAAATACTTCAAAAGTAGAGAGAACTCGCATGCCAACTTCTAGCCTAGAGCTGACTTTTACAGCTCTGTAATAAACCCCCTTTAAAAAAATGTTTTTAATGGCCATGGCACTTGACTGTTGCAGTGCTTTCTGCCACCCCCATAATGTTAAGTGCCAATAAATCACCTGCACTGTCGTGGTGCCCTGTATTTATTTACAAAGCTGTTAGAGGAGTATTTTTTGGTTTTATTGGCCAAGTGGAACAAAAGCTGAGATTCTTCGTTCTGTGCATTTCTTGGGAATTTTGGAGGGGGGGGTTCCTTTTCACAGGAGAGTAGATAAATGCCACCTAAACCTCCAGCTGGCCTCTTGTACCTGAGGTATGTAATGCTGCTATTTTTGGAGGTGCTTCACAGGGGATCAAGCCCAGCTTGGAGGGGAAGGGGTGCAGTGGTTTCTTGGCAGATGAAACCACGTGCATCGCCCAACCTGTGCTGGGGCTGAGCCTGCAGCCAAAAATAGGTTAGTGGGGAGGCACCAGCCTACACTGAGCTGTGGGGCATGAGGAAAAAGTCTTTCTTCTGTTTGTAGGCACTGCTCAGAAGCCTCCCTGACCCTGCTTGTGTCAGAAGGGGATTTCTGGGCTCTGATTTCCTGGTCCATGTTAGGCTGGGCAGGGCGCAGAGCTCACTTGTTTCTCTCACCACCCAGTTCTGACCCTGCTTTGGTCTCTCAGGGTGTTGTGCTGGGGCTTAGAGACTCCACCACGCCCCATTTGCAAAGAGCATTTTTGCTCTTTATTCTGTTGAGTATTCCCCGAATTTCACCCACTGATAAGCAGAAGTATTAAAACCATAAACCCATAAAATAAAGCTTATTCTTCATCCTTGTTTCCTGCATGTTTTCATCTCCGCATTAGAGGTTTCTGAAGACAACTCCCTGTTAAAGAGAGGGGATGAAGAAGAGCAGAATTAGAGATTGCACTACGAGCATGGACGCAGCCTTTTTGTTTGAAATTAATGCACAAAACCTAAACTGTTTTCTCAAAAAAGAGTAAACATAGTAAATTTTCCAACTGTGTCAATAACCCCAGGACAAAATGGATTTTGAGGCAGCAATGGATCACATAGGAAAACAAGGTTTAGCTGTTGGTAATTAAAAGTTAATATTAGAAGTAAAAGGGCAATCAGCCCCAAAAGCCACCTGCCTCCTCTTAGAGTGTGTTTTGAAGATCCTTCCCACATACTGCGCTAGGAGCTGCTGCCTTTGAGTGTATCACCTGGTCGGAATTTTTCACGGAGCTTGAATTTATTAGAAAACAGCCCCAGTCAAGCAGAACTGTGCAAATTAAATTGGATTTACATGACAAGGTGGAGACCAGGCACAGCAGCTAGGAAATGCCTGAGAAGCAAAAGACAAACCAGAGGGGATCAGGGAGGAAGGTTGCTCTGTGTAAACAGTGTTTGAAAAACAAAAGGAAGAAATGTTTGACAAATAGCACAATAAAATTAAAATTCCCTCTTCGGCTGCCCTGGGGGTTTCAAAAGGAGACACTGAGAGAGACTTGGACACTAGAGGAAATAAACAGATTTCAGCATCTAATAAGTGGGAGGCTGGAATATTATTGTAGGATAAAGTGTTCTGGGATGGGACGAGCTGACCCAGAACATGTTCCTGTTGTGAGGAGGGTGAAGACTTGATCTTCAACCCCAGTGAAGCCTGGAGGACTCAGTCCACTGGCTTCAGTAAGCTTTGGGAGAAGCCTGACTTCCTTGTAGGCTTCATATTTTCTTCCCTGTCGGCTCACACCACTGCCTATTATCTTATCAAAACATGGTTTCTTCATCAGTAATACAGAGGTTTCATCTGAATCTGTAAAAACTCAATTGCTTCCATATGCCAGATATTTCACTGGAGAGACCGTCCACTTTGGGAATGTCATTACTGCCCAAAATAATCTTCTGCAAGTCATAACATAAACTCAAAGTTATTGCAATTTATTAGCAATCACAATTTGCCAGGAAAATAGAATCAGGAGAGTATCAGGGAAAGTAACTCGAGTGCAAAATGAACATGCCCTCTACTGCAGTCTGAGCCCATTAATATTGACTTTCCAAATCCAGAGAGTGATTTCCTCTCGTGCCTGTACACTAAGGCAGTGCAGCATGTTTTCTCCTGAAGGAAGCAACAGGATTTTGTTGAATATATGGAAGGGAATTGGTTCTCTGGTTTGTTACTTAAAGCTGATCCTTACTGTCAACGTTTGTGATGAGTAAACCTCAAGAAATAACACGGCTAAAGGCTTAATCTGGTGCCACTGTGATTTGCAGGGCTAAATTGGAGAGACATGGCTGTGGCCAGGGACCAATCTGGCTGCTCTGGCAGGAGTGCACGGTGCTGCCCTTAAAAATGAAGGGATCTGCTCCCAGAGATGGTGTGCTGCCATGGACAGAGCTTGGGAGGGGGCACGGAGGAAATGTGGTGGAAAGAAAGCCATGAAAGAAGTGCTAAACGTGCCATTCCCTGCTGGAGTCGTTCAGCTTACGAGAAATCCTCCCTCTTGCATCCTACTGTTTGGAGTGTGGATTTGGGAGGGTGAGAAATGGCTCTTTATTAGCAACACTTTGATTCCCCTGATTCCAGTGGGCTCGTGGCTGGGATTTCCTCCAGCTGAACACTTCCAAGCCTGTTTGTACAGAGATGTCAACGTGTAGCAGGTCCAACAACTGGCTGTGGTGTGGGGACAACTGACCTCAGAGCCCTGACCCTGCTATGAGTCCTCACACAGAGGGCAGAGCTGCATCCCTTCAGATGGAGCTGGCCTTTGGAGCTGCTGAGGTCCTTCAGCACTGGCCAGTGTCTCCAGGATTGTCCCCATGCAATGGACAGGGTGGCTTGGTCTTGCTCTGGTTCATGGTCATGCTGGGTGACCTCATGAGCCTTAGATTTACTCAGTCCCAGGTGACACCAAGGGAAATTTTGGAGGTTCCAGTACGTGGGAGCATGTCAGATATCTGGGAGTGGCTGTGCAGCCACACTGAGAGATGTCAGCAGAGCTGTTATGTTGGCTTTGTCTAAAATTCCCCCATCCACCCTGGTGCAAAGAACAACCTTTTGGCTGATGTCAGCATCATAAAACAGCCATAAAGTGTTCGTCCCTTCATGGCACTCATTTCCCTGTCAGGGACACACCTCCTCATGTGCTGTTGGCATTTCTGAGTCTCTTGCCCAGTGTGAAGCTGCAGTTGTGGGTGAGAAGATCAGAGAGGGAGGACGGAGCAAGCGGGTCTCAAACAGGGGGCTGCTTCTGGGAAACACAAGAGTTGTCATTCCCTAGGAGCCTGGGCTGTCCTCTGGGCTGGTCATAATGGATGCAAACTGGGTGTGGGACAGAGCATTCCCCGGCCATCGTCATAGCAGATGGAAACAGCACAGCCTCACCCTGTAAAGCCCCCTCAGAGACGTCAGTGGCTGAACTATTTTGGTAGGAGAATAAAAGTCTGAAAACACCCCACCCCTTGAGAGTTTGCTTGGCGGATGTTGTGCCCACTCGCCTTTGGTGCTTGCTTTAGCATCAAAACCAGGCTCTGCTTGTGACCAGCACCACATTTACACCTCTGCAGCAGCAGTGCAGGAATAACAGAGCAGCTGGGACATAGGAGGAGCAATTTGGGAGCCTTAGCCTAGAGCAGATTGCATCCTTACAGGTCTTACACTGTGTTGGAGCAGCAGCTCGCTTCTGTAGGGTGTACATGTCCTCCACAGGGAATATGAGAGCCGTCAAGGTTTGCTTCAATGTGGCCTAAAGTTGGGTTTCAACAGATCTTTTCCTTCCTTTTTCGATTTCTTTCATTTTTTTTCCCTTCCTGGAAAAAAAAAATTACTGTGAAATGTTGTTCCACTCCCTTTGAATTTAACAGCAGGTTTTTTTCCATTAATTTCAGTGAGGTTGCAGGTATTTGTGTGTGTTTCCACGAGCCAGTGCCCCAGTGTAACAGCTGAGCTAGCCCAAAAAAAAAAGGGTTTCTTACAGAGAAAAGGAAAATGGAGTTCTGCTGGAAAAGCTTTTGTTTGGCAGTGGCTAGAAAAGGTTGTTCTGGGACTGATTTAAGGAGCACTGGGTAAACTTATGCACATGCCCTCAGGGCAGCCATAAGTTTAGTGATGAAAACGTCTGCATGTTTTACACAGCTCTGCTCAGGGACCGGGGGAGAGGCAGCAGTGCTGGAGCAACACACAGAGGTGCCATTGCTGAGGGGACAGGATGCTCCAGGGGGAGCAAAGACAAGCCCTGTGGGTACTTGAGGTGTGCAGGATGAAGCATCAGTGCAAAGCACAGTCCTAACCCCATCCCAGTGCCCCAGAGAACTTCCTGATGGGAGATGGAGTCCCTCCCCAGCCAGTGCCAGGGAGAGCAACCTCCCCTCTGCACGTGCTTCTGATTTGCATAATTTGTGTACTAATTTACAGTACAGAGGGAAGGAGGGCTTGGAAGAGATGGTGGCTGCTTTTTTGTGATGTTGTGCTTGATGTGGCTGCCTTCTCGTGCTGGAGTGTTTCATGTGTGTGTGTGTGTGTGACATAAATGGCCTTAAAAATACAAGGGATTGGGTGGGAGGAAAAGGAGAATGGAAACTGTCTTTTACTGAGCTGGATACCATAATAATCCTGGCAGTGAACTAAGGGAGAGCTCCCGAGATGGATTTTTTTCTGCCATACATTTGTTTTCAGTGTAACTGAGAGAAGAGAGACCTTCCCACTTGCTGAGCAGCAGCCATGCCCGAGGGGACTTGGTTATAACTAATTCCAGAGCAGGGTGTCCCTTCTGGGGTCTCTGTGTGCTTTGCACATAAAACTTGCACCCCACCTCTAGGACTGACATTAAAAAAAGAGGAAAATGAACTCCAAAGGCTCGACTGGTGAATGGGGCTCTTTGTTCTGGGACATTGTCACCCAAGAGTGAGCCCTACAGGGAGATTTACAGCAAGATTCCAAGCTGCTAATGAGGGAAGGCTTCTCTCAGTGGTCAGGTGGCAAAGCACCGAAGCAGCCCATGCTCAAGGAAGAGGAAGATAAGGTTGGCTGTACAAACAAAAATTCCCTGGGTATGTGCATGAAAAACTGGGTATTGCTGTGTTGTTCGTGTTGCTTAGAGAGTTGCTGCAGCTGAGGGAAGATGCTCTGCCAAAACTCTTGGGCTTGGCCATGGGGTCCTGGGGTTTGGCCATTTCTGAAGTGATCCTTGGGTTTCTGGAGGTGGCTCGAGTTTGCAGTGGCTTGTTGAGGTCTCTGAAGAGCCCTTGTGTCACTGAGGGCTGGTGGGCTGGAGCACTGTACAGCTCTGCTCTCTTTGCTGCCATGGTCACAACCTATGAAATCTCAGCTTCTTTCATCCCTAAACCATCTGGATGTTTTGCTTGTGGCCAAAGCTGCCAGAATCGAAGGGGGAGCAACCCATGGTTCCAGCAGGGTGTTGGTGTGAAGAAGGACCATTGACCCTGCAGAACCTCCTGGAAGGAGTCAAAGCCTGCAAGGACTCAAAGCAGTAAAGGGCAGTGTTGGAGTGGAGATAAGGAGCCACCACAGGCAGATAAGGCCAAGGGCTTTGGTCAGGCTTCTCTGTGTAGTGCATCAGATGTAGTTACCCTTTGCCAGCAGGTCAGGCTGGAACCTCAGCTTGCTCGTCTGCTCCAGCTGTACAGAGCTACACTGGAGTGAGAATGGTTGTTATCTGTGTTGGAGCAATTAGGATCAGCCACCCTGGCTGATTTCTCAACGGAGAGAAAGCTTTGTCTTGCTAAAGATCAAGCAGGAAGGCTACAAAGCTGCTGGGATGTGAGACTGCATTCTTGCTTCAGTCTAGTTCCAAACAGGCTTCACCCTCTGGAAGATCTTTCTTAAATTTGGTTAATTCTGTAGCCTGCAGGAAGGCAGGTTTATGGCTTGTGCTCACTCTGTAGTGCTTACAGTGCTAATGAATTTGAGTAGTTAATCAATTTAGTGTGAGTTCTTCTAAGTTAAAAAGAAACCCAAAAAACATATATATATATAAAACCATCCAATTTCTGCTTACTCCTTGCAGAATGTTTTCTGTGCTGTCAGTCTAAACATTGGGAAGTATTTTAAACAGATGTAGGCCATCAGTTTCTATAAACATCGTAATTGCTTGGCACCACTGATGCTTACATTGAAAGATGCAGATTGCCAGGATCTGCACAGACACCAGCCACACGCTTTCTGCTGCGCCCAGAAACAGAGTTTACATCCCATTAGAGGCCTGTAACCTCCCTCCTGTAAAACTCACTTTAGCTTGGAGCCTGGCACCAGCCAAGGGCTGCTATCCCTGCAGCTTTATATAGCCCTGAGCTGCAGGCTCAGCCATTTCAGCATCCAGGCTCGGCAAGGTTTGATAGGACCATGTGGTTTGGATTCTACCCCATAGATGCAATGGTACTGGCACCTCGAGCTGCTCAGGTTGAAAATGATGCAGTTGGCCTCCCTGTGCTCAGCTCAGTCATCCACCAGCTTTCTATGAACTCCTCCTGTTTGACTTTCGGCCGATGGTGAAGCTGATGTGCACGGTGCTGTCCCTGGCAAGCAGAGGAGGTGTGGTCCTCAGCTCGCCCTCTTGTAAAAATGATGAATTGAGCTGAAGGGGGGAGGGGGTGGAAGGAAAGGATGGATAATATCCCTGCTAATAAATCTAGTGCGGCAATTAAGACGGCCTTTAAAAATGTGTATTATCAGCACAAACAGAAATACAGACAAGAGCAGCGGCCAAGGGCTGCTCTGTGTCTATAACAAACAGGATGGACTTGTCATTTAGCCAGGGACTGCTGGCCAAGCCCATGGCTCTCCTGGACTGGGGTGAACAGCTCTCCCCGATCCACTGTTCATCCTGAGGTCATGTGCAGCTCAGTCGATTTTATTTCATATTTGCCTGCAACAAGGTGATGGGTGATTGCCAGCACCTTGGTTTTTCGCAGTGTTTTTGTTGTTGATGATTCCTTCCATCAGTCCTGACGGGGGTGGGTCAGAATTGGACACCTTTGCACTGCAGACCAGTGGCAGCCAAGTGGCCTGTAGCTGAAAAGCAACCCAGGGCTTTGCCCTGCGTCATTCCTGCCTGAAGACAGCGCCATGTGCATTCTCCTCCTGTTAAGAAATGCTAAGTAGCAACAAAGAAATGAGACTTTGCTGATAGCATATGTTCAAAACACAGGCTCATTTCTTAATATGCTTTGGCTCCAGCCTCTAGCTGAGAAGCCAGATTGCTAAAACACCAGAAGTGTGGATAAACGTACAGCCGGGGCATTGCGTAATTTTTGCCTCAGTGTGACATACAGAGAAAGCTGCGAATATCACCACAGACCAGAGAGAGCAACTGCTGCTCTCCTGGAATGAGCATTTCAGGTCACCCTTCTATCCACTGTTAATTCTTGGTCAGTTAATTCTCGTTCTTTCTGTTGGGAAAGGTGTTGTCCAGATTTTGAAGCACAAATGAAGCGTTTCCCACTTGACGGAGGCCCAGAGGGCAGAGTACCAGAAAAGTATTCATCTCCAGAAGGTGATGACACCTCCAGGTGTCTGCTTAAGCTGTCTAAGTCTTTAAGTCTCTAAGTCAGTTTAGCTGCCTGGCTAAAATGCTCAACAGCTCCTCCGCACAGGGAAGAGACAAAGGTTACTCTGTAAGGCTCTTCCTTGCACATGAGGTTAATTCCTGCTCTATACTCACTTAAAGAAATATCTCTGCAAAGATTATAAAGAGATCAAAGGCAGATCAGCCACCTAATTCAGTTGCTTATATGATTAAAGTTGTCTGGGGCAAACGTTCTTTTTCCTTTTCCTACAAGTGACAAAGGTTTCTAGGGCATCTTGTGAGCACCTCCATGGTGCAAGGAACAGGTTTCTGCAGCAATAAAAAAAGGGGCCCTTTTCCCCCAAGAGCACTAAACTTTGCCCAGAAAGCTTCCAAGTCTCTGCAAGGAAACCTAGAGCTGGAGCAAAAGGTTGGAGTTTATGGAAGTGGTTTGTGGTTGTGGTTAAAAGAGTTTGCTCTTCCATCTGTGCACAAGGGTCTTTTTCTAGGAATTTTTGCTCATGTCACTAGGAATTCAGCCCAAAATAGACTCACTGGGACAGAGAAGAAGTGAGGGCATGGCTCAGGAGTGAGAAATGCACAAAACTTGGCCTGAGACAGAGTTTTATACTCTCTGAGAAGGGCATAATCTGATGTCAAGCTTTCCCCAAGAGTCATATTCCTAAATGGGAAGGAGCCCAAAATGATCACATGCTGAGTGACTTTTTGGAGACAAGTGGCTCTTACTGCCAAACAAACTGGAGGGGAGGGCTGCTCTTGAAAAATTCTCTGCTGCCCACGTGCTGATCCTCCTCTGGAGAACAGGCATTTCTCAATCGCAGCCAGGCCAATTGCTCTTCCAAAACCAGCGTTCCAAGAGTCATCATCCCTGACCTTATCTCCATCTGCACTGGGGTCAGGAGCTCAGCAGTGCTCTGCCACTCAGCTGTCCCTTCCCTCTCAAGGTGGGTGTCAGTAAATCTTTCTGGAGAAATGGGAATTTCCTCAGGTGGCTCCTGGCAGGAGGTCAGCAGAGAAAAAGAAACCTGCCTTGAGTATGTCTGCTTTGACTTTGGCCTGAGCATGCCTCTGGGTTTGGGGTAACATAACTGGCAGGAACATGGGAAAAAATGGTATCTCTCCTGTTCTTTTACTGCACTTGATGGGTTTTAAAATATATAGAATGTCCTCTCTCCAAATGAAGCATACCCGGAATTTCTTACTCCAGAAGTTAAACTGAATTCTTGGTCGAAAAAGTCCTCTGAAGAAAATGCTGTAAGGTTTCAAGCCTTTCCATCATTTCAGTTTTTCTTAATTTTATTAGGGTCCTTGCCTTGGTTTCTCAAGTGACACATTTCTAAAGAAATGCAGGTTTTGTCCTTTAGGTAGCAGGCAATGGTAAATTCAGTAAGCTGCAATTATTCAGTGCAGCAAATACATCAACAGGCAGTGACCCCTCCAGAGCAGACCTGAATTTCTCAGATTAGTCATATTTGGCTACGAAACTCTTCTGTGGTCCAGCAGAAGTCAGAGATCAGATCTTCTACTGGTACGTGAGAACCATCTGACCCAGTATCTCAGCAGTTACATAACATTTTAAAATTAGGAAAACAAGATAATTCATCCCTTCCTGCCTCTTTTGAAGGAAGGATTCATGGGTTTATAAGGATGTGACCTGACTTTCTTCCAAACTGATTTGCCTGTTCCTCCCAGTGAGGGTGACCCACCAGCCAGAGCAGCAGGGATCCCTCATTCCAGCATCACCAGAACATGAGACACTCCACATAAAGACCTGAATCCCAAGACTGGCCTCTGCCAAACTGTAGGCTGAGGTCCACACATCAGTAGCAGTTATTTAGGAAAGGCTTATTCCAAGATACGGTTTAGAAATGCCTGCAGTGTTTCCACCCCGGGAGACAGGGACCAGAACACATTCCCAGCTGCTGTTCTTCAGCACATTCCCAGCTCCTTGGAAGCCAACTGCTGGGCCCTTTGCAGCCTACCTGGGACCTGGCTGGGTTGGGTTTGAAGCCTTTCTCAAATCATCTGCAGGTCCCACTTCCCACCCTTGTACAGCAAAACATCGCCTCTTCGCCGCTGCCAAAACCTGCTCCAACATCAATGCAGAAATCAAGTTCTGGCAACAACTCCCTCTTCGTATTTCCACCTGAAAAAAAAAAAAAAGGAAAATAAAGCAGAAGAAGTTGCTGTCTGTGGGGCTTTCAGGGTTGCCAAGTCCCTTTCCTGATGCTGCAAGGCCCACACCTTGGGAAGAGCGGCCTCTTTCAGGCCCTGGCAATTTGTTGGAAGTGGACGGAGCGGTGGCAAAGCCCTTCTGTTCAGTGAGGGCTCTTGATCCATGACTATTTCACCATTCCCACTAGCCCAAGGTCCAACAAGGGCTCCTTTGACATCATTTGGAACTGAGCTGGAGCAGGGCTGGGCAAAGTCTTTCCCTTCAAATGGGAGGAGGAAAGGTGTTTATGGGAACGCCTGGGTGCTCGTGGGCATCTCCAGTCTGCTGGGAAGTCACTGAACAGTCAAGTCAATTATTTTTAATGAACTGGGCCAAAGCTGATTGTGTTATTTTGTAACATATTAGTTTGGAAAGCAGTGAAATTATTTGGCATCTTTCCCTGGCCATCACAGGGACCCCTTTGTGCTTCCCTTTTCCCCACTTTTCTCTCGTGTGTATAGCTGGCTCCCACATCTCCACTTGCTGACGCTGATTGATTGCATTAATATCACTGCAAATATTAC
The DNA here is from genome assembly GCA_013398115.1 of Falcunculus frontatus. Taxonomy (NCBI): domain Eukaryota; kingdom Metazoa; phylum Chordata; class Aves; order Passeriformes; genus Falcunculus; species Falcunculus frontatus. Next base: position 520,072 of record VZRV01009344.1, read on the forward strand.
ATAATCTCCTCTTACAATGCTAGAAGGAACTGATGAGTTTTACTCTGCCAAGAGTTTTCAGGCTGGAAAATAATAATGAAAAAATAATCTCGAAAAAATAAAATCTCTCTTACTCTTTCCCCCCATATTTTTTTTGCCATGTGCATTTGCCACTGGCCCTGTCGGCTGCGGAGTAAGACAAGGCTGTATGGACTGTCTGTGGCCATTGCTTCAAGGGGACAGTGAAAAAGAAGTCACAGCATGCCAGTAAACTGTGCCTGGCCTCAGGAGAGGTGATGGGGATAGGGGATATTGGGAGATGACTTATGAAAAAACAGGTTTCGGAAAACAGGGTTCAGCTGAGCTAAGGAGGATGAGGATGCACAGGAACGTCTATACCCATCCTGGTACTATGGGCCAGTGGAAATATGGATTGTTGGAGTGTGGTACCTTCTTCTCTCCATTAGTGGGTGATTTAAGCCAGTGCACTGGGTATTTGAACTCACCCCCTTTAGGATTTGAAGATTCCGAGGCATGGGCTGGGGAGGTTGCACTGCTGCTAGCAGCGATGGAGGGGGGGCTCCCCTGTCTTCCAAGGAGCCCTGTGGGATGCTCCTTCCCAACCTGCTCAGGGAAGGTGGGAGGGGAGATGTGACTCCTCCCTCTCCAGCACCAGTCCGGGGTTATTTGACCTCGTGCATGTAACACATCCTGCATCCTGACCCTCGTGCAGGCCAGCTCTGTTTCTTCTCTCTGTCTCCCTGCCGGAGACAACTCCATATCGGGTTGCGTTCCGAAGCAGGCGCGCTCTCCTCGGGCTCCGCAGAAAATCCATTTATCATATCAGCCTTACTTTAGCCAAAGTATCAGAGATAAAAATTATCTTGGAAATCTAAACACAGATTCTAATCTAAGGTACAGCAGCATCTGTTTCCCATTACTTTTTATTACTCGCAAGGTTCGAGCAGCATCACTCCCGCGGCGAGATATTTGGGAAAGCGGAGGTCCGTGCTTCCCAGAACTCCGGGTCCCAGTGCTGGTTGCTGCTCATCTCCCAGGGCTCATCTGCATGGGAATAGCTGATTACTCAGCGTGCAGCGCTGGGAAGCGTGTCCAGAGCACAGGCAGGCTCCCCGGGCAGTGCTCTCGCCTGAGCTCAGGGTTATGCTGACTTCAGCAGCACCAGCACGGGGCTTGGACTCCTTTCAGAAGGCAGCTCAGGGATGTTTTTCAGAGGTATTTGCAATACCAGCCTGCCAGACTCCACTGGTCCAAACTGGCTGGGGAGAAGCGCTGATGTGGATACGCAGACACAAAGCCATGATTTCAGACTCCTTTTCTAGCAGAGCTTTTTCTGAGCTGTGCTTTGGGGATGATGAGCTCCACACGTGTTGCTGCCAGAAGTGACTCAAACCTGCCACTACTTCTCACCTCACAAGGCCAAATCCTGCACGGTTGGGTGCGTGGGGCAGCTTTTGGTTTAGCCATGGGCAGGCCACTTGATCCAGTATAATGCAGCCACCCTTGAATTGCAGCTTCCCTTGGACCCCAGGGAATTGTTTCAGGGCAGCCACATCCCAGAGACATCCATGACCCAGCTGGGGGCCCTGAGGGCACTAACAGACCTTGATCTTATCAGTATCTCTCAGTTTCTGAAGGGAGGGTGCCAAGAGGATGGACCAGGCTCTGCTCCGTGGTGCTGAGCAATAGGACGAGAGGAACGGGCAGAAATGGATGCACAGGAAGCTCCACGTGAACATGAGGAAGAACTTCTCTGTTGCGCAGTGACCGAGCACTGGAGCAGATTGTCCAGGGAGGGTGGGGAGTCCCCCTCACAGGAGATACTCCAGAGCAGTCTGGACAAAATCCTGTGCCATGTGCTCTGGGATGATGCTGCTTGAGCAGGGAGGTGGGACCAGATAACCCCACCGTGGTCCCTTCCAACCTGACCCATTCTGTGACTTCCCTGACCTGCCTCACCTTGGACTTCTGATGGTCCCCACTTGAGCTCATCCCAGCCTGACCTTTGTCACAGGCTTGCCTGCCCTTCGCCCTGTTCCTGAGCTGCTGCTTGGTTTTCCTGGCTTTTCCTTTAGGGAGCAGCTCTGCTCTTGTGCTTCTCCCTGACGCCAGCACGCTTGCTGTGGTGTGCAGTGCCTTGGGCATGTGCTGTGAACTCAGCCTTGCCCCGCCGCGCAGAGACAAGTATGCAGCTCTGCAAACTACTGTTTGCCTCTGGAGACAAATTATGGCATGCTGCAATAGCTGAGGAATAGCATAAGAGGAGTATGCAATGAATCATGATGCATATGCACACGAGGGGAAAAGTTCAACCTTCTGTTTGCCATTATCTGACTCCTGAAAGCTGAACTGCTCGATTCTTGCATTTTCTTAGTGGAGTTTATTTCTGTGGCATTTCCTATGTCTTTCTGTCAGTCTCAAGGCAGGGGAGAGTGAATAGTGTCCCTCTGAAGAACATTGCATTTGTGCTGGCTTGCAAAGAAAAATCAAATCAAAAATTAAATAGGATGAGAATCGTGTACTGTGTAATGCTAGAACTCTGTATTTGTGGAGTTAAACCCTTTTCCTCAGCTTTGCCCAGCTGTGGTGTGTCTGAAGCCTCATGTGCTGCACATTCTGGCTGGGGTGGAAGTGGCTACAGGCACAGGGACTTTGGAAAATGTCTTGGATGCAGGAGAACGTGTACCCTGACATGCCAGTGGTGTTAAAAAAAAAAAGTCATGTGTTCTGATTACAGTCAGAGATGTCAGGTGATGTTTTCTCACTACATCAGTTGAAATGGGTTTTCTCTGATAGGGACAAAGACAGGGAAGGGAGGAGATAGTTCCTCTCCACCAGCTAACTCAGAGCTGACTTCACATCTCAAGGCACCTGATTTCCCTAATAATGGTGCAAGAGGTCCCCACTTGAGCTCAGCCCAGCCTGGCAGGATTGCCTGCCTTTTGCCCTGTTCCTGGGCTGCTGCTTGATTTTCCTGGCTTTTCCATTAGGGAGCAGCCCTGCTCTCCCTGACTAATCTCCCAAACTAGCTTCCCTGGGGGTATGACTCTGGGCTTTTCAGGGCAGCCTGAAATCCCCAAAAATTATTATGGCAATATAAGAAAATTAGTCTTTAATTCATTTCATGATCGCTATGCATAAGTAGTCCCAAAGAACTGTAGTACCCAGGATGAGATACAAATCAGGGATTTGTTAGTCTCTGCTAAATACGTCGGATTTTGTCAAACTTCCAAACTGCATAGTAGATATTTGTCCTTCCTCGGGCAAATATTTAATGCAAAGAGCAGGCCAAGAGGTTTCCAATCATCTCTTAATCATCTATGAACACCCACACGGGAGAGGGTTTTTTGGGGGGGAAAACAAAAGCATCTCCCTAATCTAGCGGAAAAACGAGATCCCAAAATAATGAGGAAACAGAAGCTAAACACATTTAGAGTGGTGACAAGACGTGGGTTTTCAAGAATGACACTAATTACGCATTGAAACCCATTAACTTGGTGACTGGAAGAGTCTACATTCCTTCCTTCCTCCCCTTGGCTGCCAGAACTCCTCTGGAAGCGCAGGCTGAGCTATGCGGGAGGTCAGTGCCGGGAGTGCTGCCACTCCTGCTGTCCCTGAGCTGGGAGGAGGAAGTGTGGGAATGCCTTACAAGGGTTGTGAACTCACCCTGCTCCACAACCTAGAGCCTTAGCCCTGAAGCCTAAGGATGCCCATTTCTACTTGAGAAGTAATTTGGTCCAATTCCTTGGGCGACAGCACGTGCTTTTGCTGGGATTAGGAGCAGGAGGAATAAAGTCACCTCATTCCATCCCAGATCCCATTCCTGAGCCACCTCGCTCTGCTCCACACAGCTTGTGCGAGTTGGTTTTGTCTCAGCTCTGTGCATGTCCTAGAGAAGCACATGTGGTTCACGTATCTAAAACTTCAACTTGTGTTACGTAGCAATGAGGGTAATTAAATGAACATTTCACTGGAACCTGACCTGCCAAATTCATCTGACCAAAATACATTTGTGATGTTTACACCAATCTGATTTTTCTAGGTAGTCTCTCGGGGGAAAAAAACCAACGAAACAACACTCTCTCCCTCAGTGATATTAATTAATCACAGTGATATTTGCTTTCTTATTGTGTGCTCAAGCTGGCAGTGCAAACTGAGAAAACTGTGCCATGTCTTATCTTTTTATTTAAAAAAAACACCTTTGACTTTCTGAACTGGCTGCATGGAGCAGGGAAAGGTCATTCTGAAGAACAGCCTCTGGGACTGAGCACTGTTTGGATATTAACAGGCCCCAAACAGTTTGGGATCAGAGATATTGGAAAGGATTTTGAACAGTATCTGATATAGCAGTGCCTAGACCTCAAAGTGTTCCCAAAATACAGAGATGAGGATTGTCTGTGTGGGTTAATCCTGCCTGTCCATGCACTGGAGGAAATGCTGCAGCATTCCCCGTGTCCACCCCCTCGGGAGCTGGAGGAGAATTTAGGTCAAAGTACAGAGAACTGTATTACAGTATTAGCACTTATTATCCAGTTTGATTCTATTAAGGGAAACCTGCAGTGAGGAATGAGAATGGAGTTGGCCCTTTCCACAAGTGCTTTAACAGCTGGTGGCCCAAGAGCTGTTTTGATGAAATAAATCACCCTGGTGGAAAAATCTCAAAAGCCGCAGACTGTGGAAAGTTGACCAGATCTTTACTGGCAATATTTAGGGATGCTCTAAACAATGAGACAGTTGTTTTCCTATTACTTTCAGCACTGTGCCTGGAAAAACATGATATCCCTGAAGCTTGCCTGCCCTGAAAACTTTGGGATGCGTGGCACTGCTAAACCTGACTTCAGGATTCCTGGAGGGGCTCCTGTGCTTGTAAAGACTTTTAGTGTATCCAATAATTAGCAGGATTGCCTTGACCTCAGCTGGAGACAGCAGGACAGGCAGGGTTGGAGGGTTTCTTCCCTGGAGCCTGGCTTTTTCCTGCAAGTATCCTCCACAATCCTGCACCTGCTGTGAATTCCTGGGGGAAAAAAAAGAAAAAAGGGTTGTTGCAATGCACAGCCTGTGCCATAAAACCTGTGAAAAGTAAATACAGAGGCAGGGCTGAATGAGCCTTCAGATCCCGGTGGAGAGGCTGTAAGGCTCCAGCTCCCTTTGTGCGTGTGGCAGGATCCCCCCTTGGAGCTATTTGGCCTCTGGATGGCATCGCAGGGAGGCAAATCCAGAGTTTCCATCTGCTAACACTATTTTGGGTTATAACTTGAAGGAGATGGGCTGGAAAAAGCATCTTCTGGGGCAGAGAGAGGCTTTGCCTGCTCAGGCTGGAGAGAGGAGCTGGGCAGAGACTCCACACATACACAGGGCAGGTCATCTTGTCAAAAAGAGATCTGATGTTCACTTACTGCTCTTGGGAAGATCTTCAGTCCAGCCTGCAGGACTGGGTGTCCCGTCAGAGGCTGGGACTAAGGATAGGCAAAAAAAGTAATCTGATCTAAGCTGCTGAGCTTAGAAATCCCCCTGCAGCAGCAAAAGGAGGTTAAGGTGTGCAAGAAAGGAGACCTTTCCTGTCTGGTGGTTGTTGGTGGCTGTTTCTGACTAGGCTTGACCTTTTCACAAATGTCTGAGTGCTGCAGAGGAGCTTAGCGCTGGCCTGGAGTGGTGAGGAAGTCGAACAGAAGTGATCTGCCAAATGTAATCTGCCAAATTCTGCCTAACAAAGTCTTTCTCTTTAATTGGGAGTTTGTGGAAGTGGAAACGGAAGGTTAAGTACAAGGTGCAGGGGTTGGTGGCTGGACTCCTCCTCTGGGCAGGCTCCCAGAGAGGTTTTTGGGTCACCCTGGATTGAAGGGCCCTCTGCGGCACCTTCCTGCTGCTGCTCCTATCAGTGCTTTTCATAAAGCTCTGAAGAGTGAGAGCCACCTGTCTCCCTGCCCATTCTCCTGAAAGGAAAACCTGATGACCTCCCAAGACGGCATCACCGGCACCTTTTCGTAATCAGCAGAGCACCGAACTTTGCGTACATTTTCTTTCCCTACCCTGTTGTTTCTCCTGTTTACACTGCTGTCCTATTTACACCTTTTAATGACACAAAGGATCAATCTCCCGCGTTTATACAACAGCTTTTGGCCATAGTGCCTTTGTTGTGGGTAAAGCAGAGAGCCTTTGCTGAGCTTCATTCCACCTTATGGAGCAGAAGCATGAAAATAAGTTATTACAGTCAGAAGGTCCTGTTTACAGAGGAAAAAATAGATCAAGCCCGGCATGAAATGCAGTAACCGTGGGCTGTGGGAGAAAAGATGTAATTGTTGTCTGTGCTAAACACAAATCTAAACAGGATCACAAGTAATTAGCTATTTAATAGGTGACTAAAGTAAATACTGCAATTAAAAAGCCTATTAAAAATAATATTATAAAAAGAAACCTCGCAAGAAATGCAGCTTTGTCCTGGACTGCCAGTCAACAAAATCAACGAACCATTACGAAAAAAATGTCCGTGCATGCCCAAATCAGTAAAACACATAGTAATTACTTGGCACATTTTATCTTCAAAGTCCTCTGCGTGAGCTAAGTAATTAATCCTCCCAACACCTCGGTGCGGTATGTGCAGCAGGCACCGGTAAAAAGCAAGTTTGTCTTGCAGCCAGGTACAAATACCTTGTTGTGGGGCTCATTCTTGATAGAGGAAATGCCACTCTAAAGTCAATAACAGGGAGTGGAGGTGGTTATCTCTTCAATGGCACTCATTGTAAGCCACTGCCGCTTTTGTTTGAGGTGGGGGGGGGGACTCAAGCACAAAGAGTTAGGAGGCTGCGGGACGCTGCCCTTGGATTCCCCATCACATTCCAGGATGAGCAGAGCGGCTTTGGAGAAGCCCCGGGAGCCCACGCAGCTCTTGCCTTCAGAGCTGTGTCTGAACCCCGGGTGCAAGCCGGGGTCAGGGTGATCTGCCAGGCCTGAAAACACTTCCCTACACAAGCTTTGGGTCTGTTGAGCTGAAGTTAAGGGCTTTCAGTTTAATTAGTTGTTTCAGGGCAGAGGGAAAAGGGAGCTCCCCCTTCCCCGCTGTGGTGCTCCAGCAGCAGCTGGGGAGGGCAGGTAAGATATAGATGGTACAATTTTGTGTGCCTGCGGTGCTTTGAGCCCACTTTTGTGCTCTCTGCCAAAGAGAAGGCAGTTTTCTGCTCTGATCCTTCTGCCTGTTGCTCTGTGTGATGACTTTTTGCCATAAAGCCAAAAGGTGGGGAAAAGATAAGCACAAGTAGTAGATCAGAGTGGGGTAACACGTGGGGGAAGGAGAGGTGAGAATGCAGCGGTGGAGCATGGAAAACTCACATTAACATCAAGCTGTGTCATAAACACATCCAAGCCTGAGCTCTGGGAGTGCCAGCAGAAATAAAATACCTTCTGGAGAGAAATCAAAGATGGTACCGTCAGCTCCATCCATCTCCTGTAAAGTGCAGCAAAAGGCTGTGTGGAGCTTGGCAGGTGCCACGTGGAGCAAATCTTCCCACCTGGGAATGACTAATCCCTCCCTGGCTGCCATAAAGAGACCATTTGCAGCAGTGGCTAATTGGGCTGAGCAAAATAAACTTTCCCACAAAGAAGGTTGAGCTACAAATGGAAAAAATACCTGTGCAGACACTAATTCTGGTGTGGGAAGGAAGGTGCTTCTGCCAAGTGAAAGGCTTTATTGAAAAAAGGAGCTGCTTTCCCTTTGATCAGAGGGGCACCTGGGCAGCAAGGAGGAAAATGCAGATTTATGGGTGGAGGAAAACACAGGTTCATGGATATGCAGCTAGCAGAGAAGAGCGTTTTCACCAAAACTGAGATTTTTGTAGCTGTAGTTGCAGGCGTGTGCATGGAAGGGGAACATTGCTGTACATCAGGTACAGGTCAGGATGTGAACAGCACCAAAATGTGGCTCTTCCTCCCTTTGAAGAAGGTCCTTTTTTCCCTTTTTTTTCTCCTTCTTTCCTTTTTTTTTTTTTCTTTTGTTTTTTTCCTTTTCTCCAGGCTCCTCTGCTTCTCAGCTCTCAGAGGAGCCCCATACCTGTCTTTATTCTCCAGCCTGCTGTTGGTCAGGGAAAATGTTGTTCTCTAGGATGACTCCCCAAGAATAGGTGCTCATCAGCACTATTAGCCTGGTCGTCTCCATGTGGATTTTCCATCTTTCTAGGAATTAAAACGAAAACAAAGGAGGCAGAGTTCAGAATCTCAAACGGGTTTAGTAGCACGTGAAACATTTCCCAAACCCTCAGGTCGTGCAGGCATAAGTCATGCAGTGCTTTCCATGCGCGCACAAGTCCTATCCTAAATCCAGAGCAAACTGCCAAGTTATTTCCCAGTAGGACGCACTCTGTGACGTGCTTCAGCTGGGTCATCAGCAGAGCCCAGCCCTGCAAAACAGCACCTAAACACATGCTGGGGCTTAAACAAGGAACTCAAGCATGTGCTTTAGGATTACGTGCTATCCCGATGTGTAAATAATTCCCATAACTCTGATTAGGAGCATGGGATGAGGCTGGTCTCTGTGCTGAGATATATTGACGTGTCTATTTGGAGGTTTCCAGGGAATGTCACCTTCCCAAATCTCTCCTTTGTGCCATTAGGGTGTCAGGCTTGGCTGGAAGAGCTGTGTAGGTGACTCCTCTTTGAAGCTTGATCTGACAGCACCGTGTGGAAAAATTCCAATTAACAAAGCCCAGACTGTTACTCCAGCAAAGATTTAACTGACATCAAATCCCTGCTTATTTCTGCTCTTCCCAAATAATTCACCAGTTGGAGGGCATTTCATGATGTTATTTCTTCAGTTTCTCTTTTTCAAGAGAAAATCTGCTTTGCCACACTAGTTGCTTCTGAAAGGATGCAGAGGACGAAGAATGTGAAGAACAGGGCGCTTAGGATCCATCCTTTTCAGAAGGTGATGGGTTCCATGGCTCATCCAGGAGCTGCTGGATGCCCACTGCCAGCCCAGACCCCTTTCCCCCAGGGCATCCAAAATGGATCACGGACATCAGCAAACAACCTTGTGCTCCTCAGCATTTTTCAGAGCAAATGTCCCAAGCACATGACTTTCCTTTCTGCCTTCCAGGGAGTGGGAAGCAGCATTCCCAGACTACACACATGACTCTCCCCTGTTTATCCCACAGTGTCTCTCGGATTAGACCCTCTGCCATCCATCATGCATTCAGAGATACAGATTTCACTAATGGCCACAGTGTAAATATTTACAGTAAATAGTTTTAACAGCTGACTTTTAGTAGCCACCGTGCATATGGAACTGCATAAACAGGAAGGACGATTACAGGGATGGAAAAATTGGCACAGGAAGGAAGGAAAAGTAAGAAACTAAAATGCTGAATTCCTATGGTGTTAATTAATATAATTAATTAGATATTACCCTTCCCTTCTGAAGACCCACAATACAGGCATGAAGTGAACACGTAGAATTATTTGGCCCTACAAAATAATATATGGCTCTGAAATTCATCTGATGTTACCTTTTTGACCCAAATGATTAGCCAGGATGTGGGGTCTCAGGGCTTGTTTTCACTAGAAGTAGATATTAATGACGGTCTCAAGTATTTCTTTAACACAATCTTGTTTATTTCAAAGCCTGGGCAAAATCCTTGTTCCCTGAACTCACTAGGAATTAAATAGCAGGAGGCAGTTGCCTTGGGCAGTGGTCCAAGCCCCCTTTTCCAGCCAGCACTCAACCCAAAAAGCTCACTTCATCAGTCTCATTTCAAGGTCATGCTTCATGTGCTTCTTCAGTTATCCTTGACTTTTTCAGCTGCCTTCTCTCCTTGCTACTGTGATATTTCTCATGATGTTTTTACTACCTTTTTCTCCCCTTTTCCCCTGCTTCCTTTCCTTTCTCAACCTCCCTTCCCCCCAAAAAAGACCCAAGAAACTGCATGACATCCTTTGCTCCTTTAAAAGAAATTCAAATCCTTACCCCTTAGCACTTGCTAACTGAGGCTGTGTGCTTTAGGCAGTAGATCTTAATGTTTTGGGCACTAATTCTCCCTTCATCTCCCCAAAAGATAGCTATTTCTTCTATTTATTCTCATCAAAAAGCTGCTGTTTGGCATCTCCCTCCCACCTGACAGTGACTTTGTGTCTTCAGCTGTTGTTGCTTGCCAGATGCCTGTGATTTTATTTTATTTTTAGTTTATTTTTAATTTTTACTTTTATTTGTATTTGTATTTTTTATTTTTGTTTTTTTCTTGTCTCCACAAGGTTCTTTCTGCAGGAAAGACAGAATTTGTTCTGGTCTTCCAGCCAGGCTTTGCCCCTGAAGGGGGTTTTGTTTTCACTTTCCCCTCGAGCTGGTAAATCCCTGTCACCATGTAACACACAAAACAGTGACAAATTCCTGTGCACACTTTGCCTGTGGGTTCACAGGCACACACTGTGGACCTCAGCAAGAAGAAATATTGGCTCCCATTCCCCTCCTCTGCCAGAATAACTCTTCCTTTCCGTGTGTTTGTTTAACTAATCTGTGCTAAGGCCACCTGCTCCTCGAAAGGCAGCAGCAGCATAAGAAAATAACAGAATGCTTCAATATTTCAGTGGGAATCAAGGTTCCATGGCTTTTTTTGGGCACGGCAGCAGGGTATTTACAAGGCTAATTTCAGCTACTCAGAGCATTTCAGCAGGTTTTTAAAGGGATGACCTATGAACCTGAACTGAGCCACGCTTAAACTCGGGTTTATCCATCCCAGGTGCCAGGAGTGCTCAGATCCACACTCTGTATTCCCTGGCTTGGATCTGTTATATCCTGCAGAAAGCAGAATGATGGAGGTTATTTGACTTGGAACCGGGCAGATGTCTGACAAAATAACGTGACCAAATTAAGACAGATGAAAAGAGGGGACACAGAGGGGGAGAAAAGTGAATTTCTTTTCCTCTTGTGGAAAATTCAAGCAGTCCAATACCTGCTGCAGTCCAGGTGGCATTCATTTCCCTCGTTTACCTAATTGGGGAGACTGGGATTTTTATTTAATTTTATTTCATTTATTTTCATTTTACGATTTTCTTGAAGCTTTTTTTTTTATCTGTATTTTGATTTTCTTTAGAACCACATGTCTTCCTGCTACATGGAAAAGAATCAGTAAGCCATCACCTCCACTTCCTGAAACACTTCTACCGCTGATTTTCCCTTTTTTTATTAAATGTATTTTTGAAAACCTGCTGTTGCCTCAAAAAAAAAAAAAGTACAAATCATAACTAAAAAAAAATGTAGTAAAAAGATTAAAAGCTCTTCTAACAGCTCTGTGGGAAAGATGCAACCTGTGGTGACTGGCTGAGGGAAAATCCTGCTAAATCCTTTCAGGTATTCCATGGAGGAACATCACAGGTGAATCATGGCAGCAGAGGGAAATGAGTGTGTCCTTCAGTCCTTATCCTTTGGACTCCTTATCCCAGGAAAGGATGGACATCTTCTGCTCCACTGGGTTCATATTCCATGGGACACCAAGTGCACACAACCACAAACCATAATCATCAATTAATGATCAGATCATTAAATAATTTCAGTCCAAGGCCTGCTGCCAAGGGAAACACCATGGGTATTTTGTTGTCATAAACTGGTGAACAAACTGTGAAAAGAGAGACTTTTCCTGACGCAGGGGAAAGATGGAAATATTTGAAGAGAGCAGGAGGAGCAATGTAATTATGAAGAATTGGAAGCTACAACATAAATACAGGAATATACCCCCTGAGTCAGCACTGGTCTAAAATATATGTAATTTGAAGCTCATGAAATGCACCCATTAAACCACATGTGCTAATTGTGTGCTTAAAATCAGGCCTATGTGTGAGTCCCTTGCTGGGCTGGAGGTCAGTGAGGCAGGGATGTAAATGGTACTGCACCCTTGGTATGTCACATGGAGTGAAAAGGAAAAGAAATAAAAGAAGAAAAGAGGTGAGAAGATGTGTATTAAGGAAGAAAATTCCTGCTTTGATAACTAATGTACAAGGATGAGGTTAGAAATATCACATCAGAAGAGAGAAGAGGGATATCCTTGGAACAACTGGATCAGGTAACCTTGGAGGAACCAACGAAGATGAGGTTCCTGTCGTGGTGAAAGAAAACCAGATGTTCTCAAAAGACATGATTGGACTTGAGACAGTTCCTTTTGTTTTCACAGCAGGGTTCCCTTCACTTCTTCCTTTCCTAAAAAAAAAGAAAAAGGTAGGAGAACGTCTGCCTTTGCTTAGGAGATCCTGGAGTCCCATCACTGCTGCTCTGTGGCTGCAAAAAGCATCCCCCACCTCAAGTGGCAACTTCAAGGTCTCTGGAGAGTAACCAGAAGGTACCACATTGGCTGGAAAACCTCTTGGCCATTTAATAAATGCTTTGGTTTCTTATAACTTTATCAATAATTTTGTTCACAAAGACTGATTGCCAACAGAAAAATACTTTTGTGGGTCTGATCCAAAGTTCAGGTGAAGTCAACGAAAATATTCCTTGGGCGCACTCTCCACATGGAACCATATTTTGACCTGTCTTTCTAAAGCTTGCAGGAAAAGAAAATGGCTCAATTTGTCTAGTTGCTCTTTAACAAATGGTTTTAGTGTTTTTAAAATTCTGCCTTTGGGATGTTCATGCATCACTGAGCACCGTTAAAATAGAATTTGACATTGGTATTCACAGCAATACTAAGAAAACTGCCTTTCTTTATAGGAAGGAAAAAACCTAACCCTAAAAGGAACATTAAACACATAACACGAAACATGCCTGTTTCCACAATAATTTCAATGATTCATTTATTTGTTTTTTGTCCAGGGCTTTTAAGATAAAGATTCATCATATGAATTATTTTTTTAGGTAATGCACACTATAAACATTTTATTTCCCCCCTCCCTCAAGACCTGATCCTTTTCCTTTTTTTTTTCTTGCGGAAAGCAAGATTTTTCCAAACTTTTCATGAATAAGTGATGACGACGGGAAGTTCTCTAATCTCTTGCCATTTACAAGTGAGTCCACGTGGAGCTTTTGGATGGAAAGTTGCAGCAGAAGGTTCCAAGAGCTGCAGGGCTCTCTAGCTCCGAGCTGGGCTGAGTGTATGGAGATGTATCCCAGGCAGCAAAATCCAGCTTTTCCAGAGTAAGCTCATTTTAAAGACGTGTGGATGTGGCACTTGGGGACATGGGTTAGTGGTGGACTTGGCAGTGCTGGGCTAACAGTTGGACTCGATGATCTCAAAGGTCTTTTCCGAAGTAAATTATGCTCTGATTCTACTTTTTTGCTCTCATCCTCACCCTCTAATGAGCCGTGGCAGCCTTTTCTTGCCTGCACATTCCTTAGTACCTATGTAGTCAGAACCCTCTAGGATAGGTAGGGAAGGATTTGGCTGCTCTAGGGCTGTCACAGGATCAGGGTGGCTCATTCTGGTCTGACCCTGGGGACCATGCTCCGATTTTCCCTTTTCCCACATCCAGAGGTGTTTGTTTGGAGAGAGTGTGAAATTTGCGTTTCCGCAGCCCAGAATTTAGTCCCTGGATTAACTCCTCCTGCTCCTCCCTTACAGAGAAGTTGTGTCATCTGGACAGGGGCTTAGGGGCGAGGAATGAGTCTGTCCATGACTTCTGGTGATTTAACAGGGTGGTTTATTCCATTAATACATTATGTTTTGAGGCATGGCCCTTGGGAGTCGATGGGAATCTTTCCAGTTGGTTTCCATTAACTAAATATAAAACGGAGTTGCAGCTTCAGAGGCATTTAACTATGGAAAAACTCCAGTAATCACAAACCCCAGGACTCAAGAGCCTACAGATCATGGCCCTGGGTGGTGGGTGACTATGACTTGTAGAACAATCTCCTCTCTCAGGATTAAGGCCAAGGTTTGGAAGGACCAAATCGACCTCTGTTTAGAGAATACAAATTCAAGAACAAGCCCCTTTGCCCTTGCTAAAGTTCCCTCACCAAACACACCAAGAAACCAAACATAGCATTTCTTCCAAGGTTAAAACATGGCTTTCAAATATATATATATATATGTATAAAATAGGAAATATATTAGGGTTGTTAGGCTTGTGCTTGTGATGGTCTCAAAATTCCACATGCTTCCTGCAAGGGGACATTGTTTTAGGTCTTGTGCTCCAAGTTTCCAGCTCTGTGGTGGTCACAGCTCTCCCTCACTGCTTCTCCTGTTTTTTCATATTGTAAACTTTTCAGGACTGCACCTCCTTTATCCATATGGGAAATGGGGTTTTTTTTATAGTCCTTACACCACTGAGGAGATACAAAAAATGTCAGCTGGGTTCAGGTCTCAGATTTGCTGTAATAAAAATGATACAGGGGCAAAAGTAATTAATGAATATTGAATATCAAATGTGGACTCAGTTCTAGAACATTTTGAGCATTTTTGCTTTGGAGCAAATCCTCTGCTTGGGCTAAAATGTGAAAGGCTTGCAGGACTTTTTTTTTTTTCCAGAGAGAGAGTTGCTGTTATGTGGAAATACTGTCTCTTATGCCACATAGTAAAGTACATTTTTTTCCTCTTTTGCAAAAAAGTGGTGAGAAGCCAGCTCTCTTATTTATCCAACTTGTCATTCCACAGGGAAAAGACTGGAGATTTAGTAATATCTTAAAAAAAAAGATTGCCAATACAAATGCGATTGTTTCTCGCAGAGGCACATTAAGGAGACAACATTCGTAAGTGCTTCCAAAAATGCAAAACAAAGCTGGATGTAAAATAATTTTGAGAGGAATTTGTGGTATGTAGCGAGGGATGAGTGTATGCCTGCTGAAAGGACAGATCATTTAAGTTCAATGAGACTTATTTCTCTACAAGTCAGATATTCCATGTAACATAACTCAGGAAGCCCCATGGGAGCAGCTGTAGGTGGGGAATGGACTCTTGGGTGATGTGTTTATTCACAGGCTCAACGGGAATCAAAGCTTTTCCAAGTGGAGAGCTGTTTGCGTGCTTAAGACATCATCTAAAGTTGCCCAGCTGGGCTGGTGGGACACTCTATGTACAGCCAAGAAAACATGGATTGGATACTGGACACTAACCCGTAAACAAAGCAGGGATCCAGGAGTCCTGTGCATAGGACTTGGCAACTTCAGCTCTTTGATGATAGCAGGAGAGGCACAACTCAGATCCTAGCTCAGCTACAGAATATAACCACACCTCCACATTCCCAACCCCATAAAGCTCTGGCTAAATTGCATTAATTTTAGTGTAAACAGGACACGTTTCATATTTATGCAGGACTCTGGCTGGGTTTGCTGTCCTGAACCCGAGCCATGGCAGATGAACATCTCCGCTTTAGCCTTGTTTTTGTTTTGCTGGTTCTGCTTACAGCAAACAACCGTGTCTGAGAAGCCTGGGGTCTGTGGGATCAACTGTTTAATCAGCTGTAGCAAGAATGTGATTGTCTTTGTTGTTAACCACTCAGCTATGAAAAGCGTGAATAGTATATGTACATTTGGAAGCACCACACCAGTGGTTTTGTCCCTGCTTTGCTCCCTCCTACTGGTCAAATGCTCTAAATAAGTTAAATATTTTGGAAGTCAAGCGTTTCGCTGTTTTTTCTCCAGAGTCTATGTTTTCAGTTCAAACAGATAACTGCATCTGTAATGGAGAGATGTTTTCCTCACTTGGCTCTGTTAACATCATAAAACACCTGCTAGGGCTGAGCTGCTTTTACCTCTGAAATGTTTGTTTTTCACCACTTTTTCTGCAATATAAATGTACCGCTGTAACTAAAGATGTTTTGCCTTATTTTTTTTTTTCCAGTGCCTCCTTGGCACTGAAAAAATATACTCACTTTCGCTAGGTTTTGTTGGAATTTTTTTTTTTTTATTTTTTCCTTTGACCATGAACTTTTTTCAGGCTTGCAAGAGAAAGGAAAAAAACCAGCTAAATCTAATGTAACTGTTGAAGTGTCAGAAATGCAAATCTCCTGTTGCTGCTGTTTTGGTGTACATGGGATGGAGGATGAGGAGGTGGTTCCTCCTCCCAGGGCAGCAGTTTTGCATCCCTGCAAAGGGAAGATTTCATCGCCTCTCTCTGACCACACAGCGGCCAGAGAGGGCTCTTTCTGAATTTTAGGGGTGCCCAGCACACTGCCCACTGCCCACACTGAGCAGGTGGGCTGGGAGAGGTCACTGGTGTCCACCCAGCACCATGTTATCCTGGGTGTGGGTATCCATAAACCATGGAGGAGCAAACTCTGGTCCTGGCTACTCCTGGGCACTGCAGCGTGGCTTAAGTGGGCTGAAGACCAGCTCATGTGAGAAATTGCTTCACTCTCTTGAGTGACTGGGTGTTGCAAGACCACTCAAGGTTTCAGTTGTTTTCCTGGATGCTGGAATGTGTCTCTGGTCTAAGTGTTGACTCATTTCTCCCAGGAACGAGTGGCTGCCGGCTCTGGACGTCCTGAGCAGCTCCTGGGCACCCAGGGGAGCAGGGTGCAGGGGCAGCCCGTGGGTACACACCCTCTCTGGCATCCAGAAATCGGATGTTGCAATGCTCACATGCAGATTGCCAGGTTTTTAATGGAAAATTAATGGATGGCTGACCTCAAAATGCTGGGAGCTACCTAAAGAGTTACATCACTCTACCACCCACAAGTGTTTCTTGTGAACTTTTCCCGACTTTCCTTCCCGAACCTCTCGGCTGTCATCTCCTCTGGATTTGGACAGGCAGCAGCATTTGGGTTTGGTTTTAAACTCCTAGGAAAGGCATTTCTGAGGTGCTGCTGAGTGTGGAGACAGGAGAGGTTTCCGATGACGCCAAGTGTGGCACAGACCCTGCTCCTGAACTGAGCCCTGACTCTCTTAGGGTTGGTATCAAGGAGCTGCTGATATCAAGGAGCTGTTGGGTGGGAGAGGGTCTATCCCCTTTCCCCTCACCGCTGTCTCATCTGAATCTTCCTTGAAAGTAGTCAGAGAGGAGCAAACCAGAGGATCCTTTAAAACTGTCCCCAGTGTCATCATCTCCATGTCACACTTTTCAGGTGTCAGCCCAAGAAGTGAAGCGTCCCTGTTTTCTCTCTCACTCCCAGCAGCCCATTTTCTAACTCTCATCTTCAATTTCAGGGGAAAAAAAAAGGTGAAAAAACCCCAGAACTGATAAACATCTTGCCACATGGCGTAACTCCTGCCCTCGGGTGCATTTTCCATGCTCCCAAGCCAGACAGGTTTTCCATTTTGACTTTATAGTTATGTCTCACTCCTTGGAGCGACAGCTCTTTCACAAAAATCTCTATCTCTTGTTTTCTAAATCTGCAGCTGTTTATGTTTTTCTAGCTTCCAAATTGCTCTTGGTCCCTGGCCACGCTGGGGTGTCCCAAAGACACCAGCGGGAGAACAAGCGCTGGCTGTGAGATGGTGGGTGGTCTTCAGGGGAGCTGTGCCTTAGCCCTCCACCTATGCCCAGGCAAAAAAACCGTCATGCAAGACCCAGAAATGTGTTTTCCTTTCGTGTGCGATCCCCAGGTAAAATCAGAGCTCCCAGATGGGAGGCTTTGCCAAGAGCGGGCAGGCTGCTCCTTGTCCTGCCTGTGCTGCTACGCCCGGCACAAACACTCGGTTGTTCCCAGCAGCCCAGGATTGACAGGCAAAAAACTCAGATATTCTGGCGCTTTTCCCCCCTTCATTTTAGCATACAGCAGACCTGAAAGGATCCATTTGCCTGCCTTTTCCATGTGGTGGAGGGTGGCGCAGAGGCAGCGAGGACAGAGCCGTGTCCGCGCTGCCTTGAAGCCGCCGCTGTTGCGCTGGAGTTTGCCTCTTCCCTGCCCGCAAAATGTAACCCGAGCCTCCTCCACGAAACTTGCTCAATTTAAAGTTTACACAAATCGTCTCCTTACTTCCAGTTTTCCTTGGCTTTCGCAGGGTTTTATTTGTTTTTCAGCCCTTTTCTCAGAGGCGGTTTCTCAGCACCCAGCTGCCCCCTAATTCCAGGGCAGAGGGAGCCTCCAGGGATCGGGTTTCCCACCTGGATTACGCTCAGCAGCCCGCAGAGCCCCAGGGAAAGGAAGGGCCGTGTGATGTGAAGGAACCGGGAGATGCTGGCTTGGTTATCCAAGCAAAAGGGAGGTGGTGAGGATATTACAGTCCTGCAGCATCCTAAGGACAGTGTCAGGAGGTCACTTGATGTCCAGGTATAGCTTTGCAATAAGGAAATTTAGGAGAAAAACGACGGGTTTCTGAAAGCCAGGGCTATGTGATTCTGAGCACTTAAGGAGGCATACAAATCCTTCAGTTTTATAGGGATGTTAGATGGATTTATGGAAAGTGCTGTGTGATGAGGATAAGATTCGAAGATGCTGTTCCAATCCTAAATGTCCCTCTGCCTGGGGACCAGGCAGATTCACCTTTTCTGGGTTCTTTGCGCTGCCAGGACCCCTTCGAGCCCTAATCCTCCCTCAGGGTGCCTGACTTTATATAAATGCACATCATAAGATAATCCTTGTCCTGCTTTTGTGGAGTTACTTTTCATGCTACTCCACTGACACACTGTAATTTAAACCAATTTCTATTGGCTTAATATATACCGAAGCTGACTTAATTTTATTTCTTTTTTTTTTCCTCAACCCCCTGCTAATTCCTCCGCTCAGTTTTCATCTCCCAAGACCATAGCTGGAGCAGTTTTCGTCATGATTATCACTCATCATAATTGAACCAGCCTAACTCGTGATGTCATAATAAGAAATCAGCTCTCTTAAGCTATTTTGTAGACAGCTCATCTCAGTAATTCCCCCGCCTTTACCCTGACAATAACCTTATATCTTTTTGGCCTGTTTTTTTTTTAACTAGCATAATCGGTTTTGTCATGATGGTAGCAGTGCTTTGAGTGCCAGAAACACATTCCCAGAGCAGCTGTGATGAAAAACATAGTAGTGAATTTTGCAAGTCATTATTAGTCATTTGCCAAATATGAATGGCAGCTCAGGCTCCAAGTGGGTTACCCAGAGGATGCCCAGGAAGGAAACCTCTATGTGCCAGGGGCTTTCTTCTTTCTACCCAGACAGGACAGGCTTTCACTGAGGGTGGTCAGAATGACTCATGTCCTGCCAGAAAAAAGCTGGGACCCATTTCTTGGAAGAAACAGGAATGGAGGGAAAGCCTGATACACAATGTCTTAGTTTTTCTTGAAAAAAGTGCTTTTGAAGGCTTGCCTTGCTGTCAATTCAGATTCAGTGACCTGACAGTGCCTAAGCTGTCCTTTCCCCCTTGCTCCATTCCCTATATGCAGTTACTGCACATTCAGGGGTTGCAAATCCACACTCCTGACTTGCAGATTCTCAAATGCTTTTCCAACCCCAGGAGGGAGATTTCACCATCTCTCTAGACTTCCCCATGTGATGCTCTGACTGTGACTCCCTCTCAGCTCC
The DNA here is from genome assembly GCA_013398115.1 of Falcunculus frontatus. Classification (NCBI taxonomy): domain Eukaryota; kingdom Metazoa; phylum Chordata; class Aves; order Passeriformes; genus Falcunculus; species Falcunculus frontatus. The sequence goes on from VZRV01009344.1 coordinate 539,425, forward strand.
ATCCTTTGCACATCCTCTCCCCGTTTCCCACCCCAGGCTCTGCAGCAGCCCTTTGCTGAGCACCAGGGAGAGAGGTGATAGGCTTGGAGCAACCCTCAGTTCTCCGATTTCTGCTCCATTTTTACTGCACCACAACACTTTTTCCCTCTCCACGTTTGTGGCTGGAAAACATCTGAGACTGTTTTCCTCACTGAAACTTCCAGCTGGGTTAATTTTGACAGTTCTTATTTTACCTCTTCTCTCTCCAGCCCCCAGGACGCTCCTCTGTTGCTTTTGCACCCCTTTTTGCACACTTGCTAAGACTCCTCTGATTCTGCCACATGAAGATGTCCATGTGGGACAGGGAGGAGACCTCCCTCTTTAGCAGGGAGGTAGATTTGACAGCATTTTTTTGTGTTTCCTAATAGAAATTCCAGCGCCATTGATCACAGCAGTCACTGAGCCCTTCAAACTCTGACTCCTCCAACTCTACATCCTTTTTGGTACTGGAAGCCACGGTGTTACTTAGAGTGAGTCAGTGGTGATCACTCAGTTTAAAACTCTTTGCCATGAATTAGGAAGCGCTTTTGCAGTGCTTAACCAAAAGCAGGGCAGAAAGAGCAGCTCCTGAGGAAGCCCATGCAGAAATAACTGGGCTCCACCAGGATAGTAGAATGATTTCTCCAATTTCTCCCCAGGAAATCTCCATCAAGAGCACAATTCCCGGCAGCTTCCCTTTCTCCAACACCCTGCAGAGGTCATTGCCAAGGTCCAGTCTCGGTCAGACAGTTCCAGCATCACATCAGTCTCAACACAATTCTGTCCTGGACAGATTCTGACTTGTCCCTGATGGATCTCTTTTCTTTGCATCAGCAGCACAGCAATGGCTCGTGATTTATCAGATCTCCACACCGAGGCTCCTGCTGCTCTGCAGAAATCCTGCCAGAGGGTCTGAACCAGCTCATGTGATAATTTTAAGGGCTTTTGTGGTCTTGATTAGGGAATTTGTCTCTTCAGGTAATATTTCTTCCATCCCAGAAGGCTCTGTGTGAATTTCATGGACTTATTTGGCTCTTTAAGTCCTCCCTTGCTGGGGAGAAAGTTCCTGTGAGCTCATGGATGGCTGTGCTCTGTCTGCCCTTCCATAGGAGCCTTCTTGTTCAGGCCTCTCCGAAATCCGCCTTTTATCCTCTGCCACTTTTGATTTGTTGGTGTTTCTTCTTCCACCAATACTTTTTTCAAGCCTGGTTTTAAGTACAAGGGAGGTTTACATATATTACATTGTTTATAGCAGCCATTTCTCCTCCAGTTTAGCTGGAAATGCTGCATCAGGGGTGGTCCTTGCCTCACTTCAAATCACCTTTAATCTCCCACCAACCACGAATCATTGCCACTTTCCACTGAGTGCTGTGAAGCAGTTTGAGCCTGGCTCTGCTTGATGGCCAAGGGCCCAGGTAACCTGTCCTTCTCCAAATTCTCCTTCCAAAGAAATAAAACTCTCTGTTTCCAGCTTGGGGGGAAAAAACCACAACCCCCCCAAAAAAACCAAAAAAAAAACCCCAAGAAAAAACCCCATGATCTCAGCAAGTCTGAGAAATCCCTCTGGGATGGATATTTGGCACTCTCCTGTCAGCTGAATCCATGGACAGCCTATTTTGATGAGCTGCAGTGAGACCTTGGATTTGGGCAACCTCCAGTAGATGACGAGCTGCTCACCAGAGCCCTTTCAAACCAGCTCAGCTCCAAAGAATTGCTTCCCTTCCACCAGACGTGTCCTTACCCCCGCCCCTTCTGTGTGGGATTTCTTCCTGCTGATGTTCTTTTTGCAGTGGACAGGGAGCTGAAAAAGATGGGAAAAATTGTCTTCCTGTGATGCTGTCATTAAATGTATACTCTGGGAACTGCCTTCTTGGCAGAAATGTGGACAAATCATATATTTCCTTTAGTTTTTCCTTGGAAATACATAAAAAAATGACAGCAGTCACAAAGCTGTATTGTAACTAGTGAATGCTGTTTGGGGAAACCTTGTTTTGCTGTTTCTTTTCCATACATTTATCTGGGAGGTTTTTTTGGCTGCTTTTCTCTCGCACAGGCAATAAAGCTCAAATCATTGTAGGATTTGGAGCTTCACTTACAAAAAAGTCAGAACTTGACGATATGCCCACTAATGGAAGTGGAAAGTCTCCCACTGACTTTGAGAAAGATTTGCTCGTGTCAGAGGACATCCAAGAAATGTTTTATTTTATGATGCTTTCAGAGTTCAGGAAACGGTGACTCTTTAAATCAGAAGAGTAGATGAATGCTGGCTCACACATTTGCACAATTTTTATCCTGCTCCAGCATCAGTTTGATTTTGGAATGGACACTGCTGAGGACAAAGCACTAATATGGAAATGTCCTAGTTTTTGCCCCTGTTGTCATCATAGACTACCCAATATCCTTAAATTTTACTTTAAAACAGTATTTGGCCAATCAGCTTGAAATTTGAAGAAAACTGGTTTAGGAATGGGATTCTCTTTGCGTATCAAAAGGAGATATAACAAGATACAACATCCAGACAAATCTGGAAACACAGTTAAAAATTTTAATGGTGGAATTAGATAACTGTAAGATACCTCATGAAGATTTGAGTTATGGGTGGTACCAAAATGAAGTTGTTTTCTTCCGGGTGCTCAACATGACTCAGAGGCACCACTGGGTAGGGAAAAAAATCAGGACAAGGGTCATCTTGGGTTGTGCAGGAGGTGACAAAAACCGTCATTACAGTCCACCTCATTCTTATAATCACGAAATTTCATGAAGTAGGTAATTGTTGACAGCATGCACTTCAAATCTCAGTTCTCGTGCAGGTGACAGAAGGTTTCATCTGCAGAGAAATGTTCTGGAAAAGAGGGGAATTATGCTGCAGCCTCTGGAAAGCAGCATGGTGTGGGAGGTGCAAAGGGGTTCTAAAAAGTGGAAATATAAACGAGGTGTTTGGTGCAGGTAAAAATGAGGCTCTGCTTGTCTGGTGCTGCTTCAGTGGCAGCCAAATTGTCAGGCTGCTCGGTGCCTCCAGTCACTGAAGAAGGGGCGTGCTGATGAGGACATTTTGGGGTCTTAGCTGTGTTAAACATCAAGTTATATTTCAAAGTAACAAGAACTATGAAGTTGACACCAAGAAAAACGAAAAAGAAGAAAGAAAAGGGGCCTGTGTTTTGTGGTTAACAACAAACGAGCGTCACATCTCTTTCCAAAGCAGAAACCTCTTGATTTTTGCTCCTGTCTTGTTCAATTATGCTCAAAGGGCCACACTTAAGAACTGCAGGAAAAAGGAGTCAGACCTTTACAATAAAAGACATGAGGCTGTGTTTGGCAGTGCCAGCCTTTGCTTGCTGCAGTTCACGTTCTGGAGAGCAATCAGGACGTGATGTCAGGGCTGGGCTGGTGCTGGGGCTGGCAGGTAACCCCTGACACCTGGGCACATCCTGGGTGGGCAGCTGTGTACCCACCCATGTTCACTGCCAGGCTCTGTCAGAGCATCTTAATAAAGACATTTCTGATGGCTGATTAATCAGGTTGCCCACTTCCTTGTCTCAGATAGAAAGTTTGGAAGAAATGCTCCAAAAGAATGAACGTTTCTCTTGACCAAGACACAAAGTCACAGAGAGTCTACATCTGAGGTATTGAAATCTCTGAGGCTGGACATGGTGGACCCATATGTCTTGTTCTGGGTCAGTGTAAATCTCACTTCTTGAAGGTTTAAGACCCCCACATAACCCATGCATAGGGTCCCCAGTACACTCCCTTCCTGGGATTGCACTTGAAATTCTTTTCTCTCTCTTAAGTTTATTAGTTAATGCCCAGATGTTTTATTATTTCCGTGCTGTGGCTTGAGTTTGTTGTTGTAGATTGGAGCTGTTGGAGCTGCTGTTGGGAATCTCAGGGCAACCAGGCACAGGCAAGTTCTGCTCAGGCTTTCACAAACATTCCTCTGCCTCCTGCATGGCAGCCATGACTCTAAGTCTGCCCTTATTCTCTGATTTTTTCACCAGGATGGAAGCAAATCACACAGATTTTCCCACTTTTATTCCAGCTAAATAAAATGCTGAGAGCCTTTCCTACTTTTGCCTATTTGTTTCAAAATTTATTGGAAGCTAAGGAGAGGCAAATGGGATATAACAGGGATGGTGCTGAGCCCAGACTGGGATACTGAACTGAAAAAAGCTCTTGGATAGGGAGATAGGTAAGGAAGTATGCTAGAGCATTAATACAAAATAAATCTCCCTCTATTGTTTTTCTTTTCCAAGTAAATTTCTAACAGATACTCATTTACAGTTTGGATATCTGCCGTGAAATGTTTGACATACGGTTAACTTCATGCTGTTAATTATTGGAGGCTTTCTGGAAGTGTCCTGAGGGATTTGGTGCAGAGCTGTGTGGCTCAGCAGTTCCTGTGCAGGAGAGGTGACATCTCCTCCTGCCACCTCTTTGTTGTGGTGGCTGCTCCCAGGCTGTGTCAGCTCTCCAGCCGGGATGTCAGCACCTGCTTGAAAAATTCATTCCCATTGGTAATTCAGCCCTGTGCAGCAGGCACAGGATGTGCATCTTTTGGAACGAGGATTGCATGGGGGAGAAGGGCCAGCAGAAGGCACAGAGCTGCAGAGATCCACAGGTGGTTTAACTCAGAGCCTGTGAGAACTGGAGCGGAGCAGCAGCAATCCGCCTTTCCCAGGAGCAGGGCTGGACACCCTCCTCTGCTCAGCACTCCAGCCTTGCCATTCCTGACATCCAGGAGGTTCAATGTTGAGTGTCAGCACGGTCCAGCGCTCTGGAGAGCCTTTCTTTCACCAGGTTCAAGCTTGGAGCAAGCCACAGGCTGGTTTGTGTGTACACAAGAGCTGGGGCTCGGGCTGGGCAGCCAGGGAACCACAGCCAGTGGGAGCAGTGGAGCTGAAAACTTCAAGCTCTGCTTTGTTCCCCATGAAGGCAGGGAACGTTAGATTCTCCTGCTTACTGGGGAGGCAGGAAAGACAGGAATTTCAAAACTTCATTCCTTCAATTCGCCTTTCCCTCAAAAATGCTGCTCTTCCTTCAATTTCTTCTCTGGTCTCCAGCCTAAGCCAAGTTTTCATAACTCCTTTTTCCCCCCACCCTCTGGTTTGAATTACTGCAGTGTCTATCAGTTTTAGCTGACGTTGTGAATAAACTCTCATAACGCAGAGAACATCTTGCTTTCTGAATCACTTAAGTGATAATCAAATTTAGCAGGATGATTTAGAGCCCAGGAAGTTTGGAGGGTGTGTTTATTTTACTAGAATTTTTTTGTACACAGAAGTGACCGTCCTGCTAACTGTCCATATGAAGAACTTTAATTCAGAGCTTTCCTTCACTCCCCCATTTCTACTTTTACTGTAATCCCGCATTTTGGAGGATGCTAAAATCACAGCTTTTGTTGCTGGAGATGGACTAATGCTGAAAACTCCCCAGAGAGAAATGACCTTTCATCCAAGTGTGGGCCAGCCAGCCGATTATTTTTCCTTAATAAGAACAACTGCTTGATGCTGCATCATACTCGAAACTAATAGTAAGTTAAATAATAGCAACAACAACTGGTGGAAAGTGAAAGAATAGCAGGAAATAGCTCCTCAGGCATCCTATAGTTAGCTTGTGGCCCTCACTGGCACAGGAGATAGTGGTGATGACTGCTTTGTATGAACGCCATGGCTCCTACTCAAGAAAAACTAATCCTTATCTGCCTGAAAACTCTCTGTGGGAGGTTCCTGGAAAAGCACATTGCAGTGGTAAGGTGGGAATGACAGACAATGACTCGCTGTGCAGGCAAGGTGACTGCTCACCACGGCTAGGAAACTCTGTCAGGGTTCCTCGGAGGCTTTCTGGGAAGCTTAGCTGGCCTAAAATAAAGAACGTGGGAATTACTGTTCCTGGAATCATAACGCTAAATCTGTCATAGAATCACAGAATATAGAACAGTTTGGGTTTGAAGGGGCCTGAAAGATCAGCCAGTTCCACCCCCTGACATGGGCAGGGACACCTTCCGCTATCCCAGATTGCTCCAAGCCCCATCCAACCTCCCCTTGGACACTTCCAAGGATGGGGCAGCCACAGCTTCTCTGGGCACCCTGTGCCAGGAACCCTCACAGGAAAGAATTTTTTCTTAATATCCCATCTGAATCTACCCTCTTTCAGTTTAAATCCACGCTTCATTTCTCCTAAGCTCCCTCTATTCCCTGAAATCAGTGGTCAGCTGAATAGTAGGGAGTTTTGTGTACAGCAGTTGTCAGGTTTCCATTGCAAAATCACTCCTCGGCTCTACCTGCCTCTAATCTGACTCTGCAGAAAAACTTTTCCAGCTTTATTTTGGATCCTAATGCCTGTGAATTAAATGCTGGAGGGCCATGGCAAAGTAGTCTGTGAGCTCCCAAGCACTGTGAGAGCCAGCAGCCTGTCCCCAGTCTGACATTTCCATCTCTGCACTGACGGCTTCTGCCTCAGGCAGCTCTAATTAGAGGTAAGATTGTGTGAGGATCTGAGCAAATTTATTCAGTTATTCTGCATATCCTGACACCAGAAAGGTTTTCTCCAGAGTCTGCACATTAATTTTGACATTAGATTTCCTTTATAGGTTTCTAAGTTCATACTTCCAACAAACTTGGCCTGCACTTTTTCCACTGATGCCCACAATATGCTTCATTTTAAGACCGATGGAACAAGCTGAGATTTTCTAGTTGTTTTATTTCCAGAATGCAGGCTGGAAATTACACAAGGAGCTAAAACATGCTCGAACCTCTTATCAGCATCATCAGATATATATCACAGTGTTACATAGGAAGGGCTGTCTGCACAGCAACTGGGAAAAGGTGTGAGTCATCTCTTCTTACTCCATCTCCGTGAGGGGAACATCACACCACAGCTCATAAGATGTGATTGCACGTGAAAGGGAAGATTTCAGCTATCGAGGGTTATCGCTGAGATTTTGCAATAGAAATGACCCATGATTCACTTCTAATTTTGGAAGGTTTGGCAGTTGTTGGGGTGGGGTTTTTTTTGAGTCAATGAAAAGCAGCAAGGAATGCACCCTGTGAGATCCAGAGCCCTCCTCTGCACAAAGGCATCGACGCTGTTTGGACACATAAAGGGCAAAGGACTTGCCAAACAACTGTGTCCTCACACTTCACTACTGGCTGAAAATTGACATCCACACAGGACTCCCTATCAGCTCAGCTGTCTCTTGTACTCGTTAGGTTGGCTCAGGAGCTGCTTTTTCTGCAGCCAGGAATATGTGCATACCTCATGTGTGCCATTCCAGCTGTCTTGCTGCAGATCTGCCATCAGCCATGGAGGTCATGTGCATCTGATGGCCAGAGGGACAAATGAGCCTGAGAAAATCAATAAAAGCCCTACAGAGCAGCCCAGGAATCCTTCCAAATGGTGGGGATCTGCTGCAAACCCAACTTTTCCAAGCATTTGGTGCTATTTCAGGAAGTTCAGCCCCAGTGAGAACAACTTCTTTACTGAGTAAATTGAAGGATTTTGTAACTAGTGCCTCTGTTCTCTGGGCTGTTTCTTTCTGACTGGACAAAATTCCATCCCAGTACTCCTGTGCAGTCTTTTTTCCAAGAAATGAACAGCCAAGCTGCGGCCAGTGTGTGTGTCATGGGAACATGAGCGGGAAGGGACACTTAGAAGCAAGGGCTACCCAAAACCTTGATAGTTAACTTGATTGGAGTGATTAATATGAACTACACATAACAAAACACAAAGTTTTGGGAGGTTTGGGGTGAAAACAAAGAGTGCTGTTTCCCGTGAACTCCTCTGCTGCCTGGCTGAGTTCTGCTCTTACCCCAAATGTTCACATTGTTTACTCCTTTTGAGACCTGGATAGTCACGTTGACCAAATATTGGGTTTATGGTTATGATTAATCTTTTGTTCTTCTTGCCAAGGACAAACAAAACGTAATGATGGAGGAAGAAGTTCAGCTGAAGTCTTCAGGCACTTTGAATGAAGGACAGATGTTGGTCTAGAGGACACTGTGACTCAGCCATGCACATCTGTATTACCTCTGGAAATACCACACAGTTTTTGCAGGAGGGCAGCTGGGTGGTTGTAACAGCTCTTTCTGGCTTTCAGATCCATGACTCTGTGCATCCTCTCATTTTAAAAAAAGCATTTTCCTGAGGATTTTAAGAAGCTGAACATAACCTGCTGATTCCTGGATGGAGTAACTTCCTCCAGCCATCATGAGCTGTGAAATGCCTCTTTTACCAACATCATTACTGCTCTTATTCAAAGTCCACTGGACTCTGCAGCTCTTCACTGACCCTTGCTGGCCTTAGGCTGATGCATTTATACACAGAAAAAGCTGTCTTGAAAATTTTTTGAGGTTGGCTTTTGCTGCCACTTTACATATTGAACATGACTGAGGTTTGGGTAATTGCTGCAATGGTGAAAAGCAGCAGAAATTGAGCTCACCCGAACAATCGCTCTTGTCTGATGATCTGGGATTGATTAGGGCCCTTTGTAGATGTCTGAAAATCAGTTCACATCCTTTGCTTCGTGGGCAAACCGTACAGAACGCATTTAGCGTCCCACTGAGCGCCGCTCACATCGAGCGCCGTGTTTATTTCTGGTCACAGGCTCGGTGGGGGGCTGCGCAAACAAAGCTGCCGGGAGCGAACACGCGCACACACACAGAGCCTGCCAAGCACACGGTGCCAGCCTGGGTAAGCCTCGTGTAAACACCGAGTCTAGACAAAATGATCCAGACACAGAAGCCAGCTCTGATGTCAAAGGAGATCAAGTGTTGATAAAATTGCCTGAACCGGGGAGCTGGAGGGGTTTTGTGTTAAACTTGGACAGTGCTTAGCGGTGATGTTTTTGTTCAGGTTGAGTTAATGGAGTTTTTGACTTAATAGATTACTTCAGACTTCCTAACTCTGTATCCAGGATCTGAGTTAAGAGGTCCGAAAAGCCTTTGCTTTGCTTAGTCCTTAGGTGTCTTTCTGGACTGCAGAGTGCTGAGCCCATCTCTGGGCGAGACCTCAGTGTGCTGTATCCTGATGTGTCCTCTGGGGTTGCTGCCTGGAGTGGACAGGTGTGTGACCCCAGGGACAGACCAACTCACATGGACCCCAAATCCCCTTTCCATGTCTGCTGCCTTCCATGAACACAGTGGATCCATGCACTGCAGCAGCTATTCCCAAACAAGTGCCATCACCTTCAGTTCTATGGATACTCCGGAGTGTGTGATGTGGGGCTGGTGTGGGCAGTGGCTCAGAAACTTCTGCACTTTTATTTGCATTTCCAAGAAGGGCCTTGAGGTAAGGAAACAGCTGAAGCCCAGCAGCTGAGCATCACTTACAGTCTGGAAATGCACTCCCAGCAAACCTGCAGTGATGAAATAAAGCACAAGCTCCATCTGATCTGTGCCACACTTCGGCCATTAGAGATGTGGGATGGCTTCTTGAGGCTTTGGTAACTCTGCTTATCATGTAAATCACAAAGAACCTGCTGTCCCTGCCCAGAGCACTCAACAATGCTTAACCTGCCCCTTTCTATGATCCACTGCTCCTCTCAGGCCTTGCATGCCTTATCTGAGATCTGTATCACATACTCTGTATCGATTGTTCTGGTTTCAGGAGTGGTTGATCAGATCCCAATTTGTCTTAAGGTTGTCCTGCCAACATCTGCACACACTCTGTTCTCGAAGGCAGACTTTAGCCTGATTTCTAGAACACAGCGGCAAAGTTTCCCCAAACCAGAATAACAAACAAACAGAAGTTATTCATGGGAAGCAATTTAGAGTGCAGAACAATCTGTCTCTCACTAATCAGGTTAGGGTCATAATAAGCACCGTGAAAGAGAAAGCCTGATGCATGGTTCCTGTGGTGGTACAGCTGTCCCACAGTCTGTGTCCTCGGCTGTCTCTGTTCCCAAAGTGCCGTCCTGCTCTGGTCTGCTTCAGGACTAGCTCCAACCTCTCCCAAAAGATGATCTCCTTTGCTTCCAGATGGGCAGATGTTTCATCTGCTGGATGCTTCTCCTCTGGCTCCTTGGCCAGAGACATGTGGGACTGAGCCATGGCACGGGTGCTCCTGGAGAGCTGCCCTGAGGAACCCACGGGGACATCACAGTCCTGACATTTCCAGTGCAAGGGCCCCCATCAGCGGCAGCCCCTCGGATGCCACTGTCCCTCTCAGGCAGGAGATGTGCCAACAGGAACTGTGCCTGTGGAGGCTCCCTCCCCTCATTAGGGAAAGCTCTAGGGAAGATGCTCTTTCATATTTCCTCCAGCTGCCCCTAGAGGCACAGAAAAGCCCTGAAATGAGGGAAGTCATATAATCTGTGTTTTGGATCTGGCTTAAAAGCGTGTTAGCCCCCCTCCCTTTTTTCTTTCGGTGGGATTTCCTTTGCTTTACTGAACAGCTGCAGGCTGCAAGGTCCCAGAATTGTAATTCTGGCCACCATATATTGTGACAGTGTGTATTGCATATCCAATAAAGCCTGACTATTGCGTCCTCTGGGCACACTTTAAAATAATTGCTTTTAAAGCACATACTCATCTCAGCTGCACTCATCTGAGGGACCAGTGACAAAAAAGATTCCCTGACTTCCCAAAACGCAAGTTCTCCTTATTCTCCTTATACCTTTCATTGTCCCTGACCTCAAACCCAAGATTTTCCAAGGGAGTCACACAATGTTTGTCTCTAGCACTTCAGGCTTGCCCAAGGCTGCATGGAGGTGGCCCAACGCGCAGCAGAAAAAGCATCTTGGGGATGAGGGGGTGGCAGAGGAAACAGAGTGGGATTGCCCTGTCTATCCTGTGGGAGATGAAGAACCAGACCATAGCAAAAGCTGTTGGCTTGTCTGCAAGCACATGATGTCACCCTGATGGCTGCCATCACTCTGGTGTTGTTCAAACATCAAAACTCCTGCCTAACACCAAGGAAAAACAACTGCTTCAGCCAACATGGCCTACAAACCCCAGAGACTTTTCATTTCCTCCATCTCTTAAACCCTCTGTGCAAGAAAGGAGCCCGTAGCCCTTTCTTGGCTCTTCCACCTGGTCTCAGAGTGACTATTAGAAATTAGTGTTGAGTGAACATCCAATGCTTTGCAGTTTGGGGTCATTTGACTTTAAATAAGCATCCAGACGTTTGCAGCGGAACCAGCCAAAGCTCATTTGTCTTGAAATTTTCTCACGCGATTTCAGGCACAATTTCTTCTGGCCACAGCTGGGAGTATCAGGAGAATAGTCCTGTTTGCTGTGTTTTGGCATGGTTGGCTCTAGTGCTAGCCAGAACTGGAAGTTGGAAGAAAAATTATCTATCTATCTATCTATCTATCTATCTATCTATCTATCTATCTATCTATCTATCTATCTATCTATCTATCTATCTATCTATCTATCTAATGTACTTTGTGTCTGTGTGTGTATCCAAAACCTTGAAACCCTCAGAACCTTAACGAGGCTTTATTCAAAATTTGGGTGAGTTGGACATAACATTTTGGAAAGTGGTTCTTCATTTCTAACCTAGCGTATACAAACTTGTTAGGAATCAGAATTTTAGTCCGTTTGAAGGAAAAGAAGTCAAGAGATCTTACTCTGTGTGTGTGTGTGTTCTCAACATTACCCATTTACAGAAAGTTACGGGCGAAAGTTTATCTGCTGACAGCTCATTGTGAGAATTCCAGGTAGGAGCTTGCAATATTTACACAAGGTGTTTCATTGTGAGCTCTCAGAACGGGAGAGCATTAAAACTCCAGAAATACACAGAGCGAGCTGCATAAAATTAATTCTCTTGCTTTCATTTCGGTACTTGCAAAGAATCTTTGCCAGTCCTCTTTCCATTCCAGAGCACAGCAACGCCCATAAAAGAGCAGAAGAGGGTCTGCTCTGTGCAACATTTCTGCTTGTTTATAACAGGAGGCTGGGGGGAGAAAAAGGATTGAATTTATTGCAGCTGGTGGGGGAATCTGGTTTTGTCCATTTTACCTGATTGTTGCTGAAACCATATGCACAGTATAAGAGTAAAGGAACATACCTGTAAAAAATTTCTGCTGTGGAGCTTTCTGCAGGGTTTTCCTGAAGCCTGACCTTCAGCAATCACGGTTTTGCCTTGTTTTACAGAGATCTAATTGTTCCTAATTTCCTGTCGATAAATGGTACAAGGTGTGGAGTTGCACTTTTAATGTTAAATTTCAATCATTTGTCTGACTTAATAGATGTGAATGGCTCTTTCAAGCCTAAGTGCTTTCGGTTCATGTAGGACATATTTATACTGAAAATCTATTTTGAGTGGGTAAAGCCATTATTCAGGAGGTAGGAAAATGTTTCCTACCTACAGCTGCTGAGCTCTGGGGGAGCTGTGGGCACAGGGCTGGGATCTTCTGATCTCCAGAAATTGACTCCATAGGATGATTTTTTTTTTCTCCCACTGCAAATCAACACAGATTCCCACTTGCCACAGGCAGGTCACAGCCACGTGTAGCTCAGCTTTGGGGTAATCCTGGTGGCACAAGAATAAATCTTCCTCTTGGAACATTGTTGGTCCTTTGGAATCTTTCTCCCCTTACCCATGATTTCTGGTAAAGACAGCTGTTTTTAATGGCTGGGTTTCTGTGGAAATCACAAGTGTTTCTTGCAGCAATCTGCTTTTTGCAGCCAGTTTCTCTTGCTGTCACCGATAAGGGCTTCCTTAGCCGGGGGTAGGCTGGAAGGAAATTGGTGCATGCAATTTAGGGATTAAATTTTCAGGGATTAGCTCTTCCAGCTCCTCCTCTTGTCTGAAGAGGCAGGTGAGGAAGCTCTGTACATTCCTACTGTGCCCATGGAGCACAGGAGCTGCAGCTTGGGGTCCCTGAGCCACAGAGGGGGCAGCCAAGAACACTTCTGACTCTGGGAAAGGAGTGCATGGCTTGAAGCCTCTCTGAGAGCCCCCATCTGAGTGTATTCATCCCAAACACACAGCAACATTTCTGCTGGACCTTGACCTTTCTAGGTGTGGTGCAAGGAGGAGTGTTGCCACCAGTCAATGCTTCAAAGAGGCAATAAAATCCCATGGAAAATTGCTTTTGAGCTGCGATGATGCAGTTAAGGATTGACAAAACTGTTTCAACAGCATGGAGGAGAAGTTATAAGAGAATTATTAATGATTTCTGATAAACCAGCTCAGGCAAAGCAGTCTGTGTACAGACAGTGAATACTTGACTTTGTTGTAGACGTGAGTAACGTTTCAGTAAATTGCAATTTACTGACATTTTTAAGTCAGCAGTCATTATCCTGTAGTGATTAATCCACAGATGAATTTAGGTCTGTGTTGCTAAATACTGTTTAGGAACAGATTAAAAAAAACCGAAAAAGACTCAACACATAATTTCCCAGCCAATACAGATTCAGAGTAATTATTCCAGTCACAATTTCTTTGTGTTTGGTATTTTTCATTCAGTTTTACACACTATTGTGAAAAGAAGTTAAATTTTGTCTGAGTATTTTCTCCCTTTCTAGAGCACTCAATTGCACCCAAAAATTTGTTTCTGAATATATCGAACAACTCTTTTATTTGATGTGTATGATATTGCTTTTTGAGTACTGAATCTCTGAGAAGTGACCGCTTTTGCTATGAAAAAAGATGTGTATTAGAACTTTTCCTTAGCACAGAGTGTGCTTCAACATAATTCAACTCATAGCTAATCCCCTCCTGCACAGACAACATTTCATACTCAAATTTTGCTCTTTGAGCTTTCCAGCCTTTCAATTCCAGCTCTGGATCCAGATCAGGTTTCCTCACTTAAATAGCTCCCCTGTCTGTTTTGTATAATTCCCAATGGTTTACAGGGTATCTTTGTTTCAAAATCTGTTTCTCTGCTCTGCTGGGACCACATATGTCTCTGTTGTGTTTAACTATCCCCTGCAACCTGTTAATACAGCATAATGGGTTTGCAAAGATAAAAACCTTACCAACAAAATAATACTTCTTTCATTACAAAATGGAGGCTGGGAAAAAAAAAAAAAAAAAAAAAGAAGAAGAAGAAGTAGAGTCTTGAAATGAAAAATATTTGAAGAGAAGAAATATCTAGGTCACAGCTTTTCTCAATTTTTGTAATTTAATGCAGCCTGGAATAATTGCTGCATGCATTCTTTTGAAATCAAGTCCTATAATGCCCTTATTGCTCAATCTCTATTTTCAGATGTTGCCGGTAACATACAACGTTCTGTTTTCTAAATAACTACATTGTAAAAATGCTGAAAAAATAAGTTGAATGAGAGTTTATCCAAATATTGAAAAGAAATGTGGCCATCCACATCAGCCTGATAGTTGGTGGGTTCTTCGTGGGAAATTGACTCCACTTCTGAAGATGCCACAGCCACAAAGTCCCAAACTCTGGAGAAATAAATACTTCAGTGAGGGAGAAGTAAAAAGGGGGAAGTGAAAGACTTATGGCTCCAGTCTCAGGTAATCTCAGGGAACTCTGAGGAAATTAAGTAGTGCATAAATGATGCAGTCTTTCTGTGTCGATTCCCTTCAGAGAAAACAGTGGAATCATACATGAGGTCTTCTTCAAGGTTGTGTCCTTTTCCTCTTATATTTTAAGATCACTGTAAAGCAATTTAAAAGCATCAGGTGGAGGTAAAAAGGTTAAAGGCTTTGTGTGCAGTCCCTAGGAGTTACCTGGCAGTCCCAGCTTTGCATCACAAAAAAAAAAAAAAGACTGGAAAACCAGTTTTGTGAGGTTTGTATTGCTCAGGAACGCAGAGAGGGGGAGATTCTGGACAGACAACAGCAGAAAAGCAACTGCACCTTCACTTGTCAGTCTCAGAAAATAAAAGGTGGGCATATAACACCTTTGGGTTGACACAAAATAGGTTTTAATTTCCCTCTAGCCTCACATTTTTCTACACGCCACTTCATATGCCACCAGGTCAGGGGAAAGATGGGAGATAAAGACTGAACAAAAGTACCTCCTTATCTGCTGAGAGAGAAAATACTGGCATGTTTTCAGATCAGGCCTAAGTGTTTGAAAAGCTGGCCTATTACACTGAAAGGTTGTTTTCCACTCTACAGCAAAAAATGAAGCACTTGAAAAATCTCAGCATGTTTCATGAAAAATTGTTGACTGTAAGTATGAAGTGGAGCTGACAAGGTGGTGTTAGGCATTCATTGGAATTTCTGTCCACGTGCCCCCTGAAATTAGTAGGCTTAACCTCTCCTCACTTTTGTTGTGTCTGAGGAGAAGCAGTTTTTAAATAGGAAAAGGGGGAAAGCTTTGGTCACCCTTGTGAATTAGTTCCTTACCCTTCCTCTCCACCACTGCACTCCCTCACCAGCTCTTCAGCACAGTCAAGACCTATGCTGGGTTTTAGCTGGGGTTTGGAACTCAGATCTGGACCATCTCCGTGGCTGATCAGCCTGATGTGCTCCCCACAGAGCCCAGCATCATCTGAAAACAAGTCAGGAACATTCATCCTCCTGTTACTCATTGCCAGATTTCTCATCTTAACAGTGGTGACCAGACAGTTTTTCCTATGGATGATTCCCACCTGCCCAGCTAAGTTGCTATGGCATTTTTAACAGCAGAAAGTATGGGGCTTTTTTTTTTCTTTTCCTCATTTCCTAACATTGATTTAATGCAGAGATCTGGCTGGCCCTGCAAAAGAGAACTTAAATCAGAAAAATTTTAATTGAGATTTTTCCTATCGATTCAAGTCTCTTTTCACTCTTGCAGGACGAGGAATTAACCACTTGAGGTCAATAATTACTGATACAACAACCAAGCTGGTTTTAAGTGGCTTTTTGGCCAGATTTTTAATTACACTGCATAGATGGACAAGATTTTAAAATACTTTTACCCTGTTCAAATTTAATTATAGAATTTGGGGTTTGTTTTGGGTTGGTTTTTTGTTTGAGAAGTCATCACTGTGTCCATATTAACAAAATTGTCTGGATTGCCCTTTCCAAGGTGTTAAGTCTTAGCTTTTATTCTTTATGCTGATGGTGGTAATTGGATTGCACTGCTGGCTTTTTTTTGGTTGGTTTAGAGGGATCTTTTTTTTCCCTATTCGCATGATTAGTCATAATGACCATAAACAGCTCTATTTCCATCTGAATCAGTGGAGACACTCTGACTAATGCAGGAGTCCTCATACAGCAGAAGCTGAAATTTCTTTATGTTTTCTGATGTTGAATTCACCATAACCACTGTGGTAGTGTTCCAGATATGCTCAACTCGCTCTGCTCCTGCCCCCCAAAAAGTCTCTTCATCAGATACAAACAGCACCAATCAAAGCATTCATCCACTGAATAATCCTTTTTTCTTTCTTTCCTTATCTGGAATGATCAAAGAATATCATCTCACTTCTTAATCAGTACAAAACTTTCTTCACAAGTAGTTGTTCACCTGCTGATTTTTCTTATCAATATTCAAATACCATCTGAGGTTTCAGTTTTGTTTTCACTAGCCACTAGATTTATAGGAGAGCATAAAACAATTCCGTGATCAAAGGAGCACGCCACTTAGTGCCAAGTTTCCAGTATAAATACTTGCATTATAAAATATCTTTCCGTTAATTCGTTGCTTCTATAATTGTTCTTGTCAGTAAATGCATTCATTACTGGAAAGAGAAACTTTAAAAGAACATAAGACCAGTTATGGTGCGTTCAATAAGGCATTAAAATGAGTATTGCTGGGAACCTTTCTTGTAGTATTTTCCCAGCAGTGCGTCTTCCAACGGACAGCTCTACAGTAAGCTCAGGGAGAGAAGGAACCTAGGTCATTTTCCATGGAAATCCTTGTTCATTTAGCCCAGAGACTGCAAGACTGGACACTGTTTGGCAAGGCATAATTCAATAACAACATCTTCCCTGCCTGGGAATATAACTCAGTTGCTTGGTTTATCTGAGAAACCTTGTCTGAGTTTGCAAGCACGGAAATCAGCAGCTGGTTAAGAGGAGGATTTGAAGCAATTTTGTTTGAAAATGTGGCCCTTTTCAAACAGCAAAGCTCAGCTATCTGTATTCTTTGGGTAACCTGAGATGAGTGATTATTTGAGAGAGCCTAAATGTACGTCCATTCTTGGTGGCAAGCCTTGTATTTTCATATCCATTCCTCAGATGAGAAAGAAACATGAGACAAATTGCGAAGAAGAGCCCTGTCCCTCTGTGTGTTCAGAGGAAAGTCAACAGGGTAAAGAGAGCTCAGGTGTTTTATTGGAGGGACCACATCTTAGCTGCTAGAAGGTGGTATCCCTCCACCTTCCCGAGACAGAAAAATCCCTTCTCTCCTCTCATCATCACCTGATGTCCACCAATCACCTTCAGCAACTGTTCTGATAAAAAATGCAATTTGTCTTTGTTCCATGCTGAAATAAAGATGTTGGAATCAAGAAATCATCATCAGTTGGGCCTCCAAGAAGCGATTAAATAGAACCTTACAATTGGATTAGAAAGCCATGATTCCACCTTAAATTTCTTTGGTTTAGACCCATTTGGAGTGAAAGGCATTGAAGAACCGCAGGAGTAGAACAAAGGAACTTACTTACAGCAGGTAAAATGACATCTGAGAAAATGGAGAAGCTTCATCCTACTTTGGTGTCATAAATATAAGGTTTTGTTGCAGATTCATGCATTACATCAGTTTATCAGTCAGGGACCAATACATCTTCTGTCACCTGTGTAATCACACACAAGTTACAGCTGCACACAGAAAAGAGCAGGAGTTACTGCTTCATCATATTTTATTCCTACCAAATCTCAGACTTTGTTCTTTTTGCCATATTTTATGCTGTCACCTCAGTCATCAGGAAGATATGCCACCCTGCCCTTGTATCATTTTCTGTGCTTCAAAAAAGGGGGAACAATTTCTTCCAGCAAAATTTGGAGTGATGAGGCAGAAAGCTTCTCCCAGCACACAGCCCTGCCCTTGACCTCAGTGTGTCTCACCTGACCCCGTGTGTGCTGATGTCAAAATCTGAGCTGAGAACCCTCGGAGTGAATAAAGGGATACAGGAACCTAAAGAACCATAACCACTTCCTCTGCAGTAGCCACCACACCCTAAATTCATTTGTTTCTCCCCGTTGATTCAAGAGGCACACCATGAACCTCTTACCATGCGCAATTCTTCCTTGTGCATTGTTAAGGAGCAGGGAAGTGGATCCACTGACAAAGATCTCATTCATCACATCTGCGAGTTTTACCTGTGTTTCCTTTACATATTTATTTTTCTGACTGGTGGTTGGTTAAAGGAAAGGCTGCACACTGCTAGAGCTGCAGGTTAGTGCTCTGAGGTTTGAAAGGATTTTTCTTTCTTGTCGGGTCATTCCGTAGAAATAACATCATTGTTTGCTGGAAAACAAAGCAAAACATCTGTTTTGCTCCTCACGTCAGTAACTCCATTTGTCAAACCCCGCTAAGGCTACTGAAGCAGGAGACCATCAAAACACAAGAACCACTGTAATGTCTGAGGGGAATTCACAACTTTGCTGTACCTGGGAAGAACATGAGTCACAGAGAATTTGGCAAGTACAGAGATGCCGGGGAATGCGTCTTGAAAAAGGCAGCACAGGGATGTCAAAGGGAGCAGATGGATTGCGTTGAGCTTTGCAGGCTGGAGGATGTTCTGTTGTCTCCCAGAGCAGAGCGGTTGCTCTGGAATACGTCTCACACCACGCTTTCTGCTGATGGAGTGGTCACTGTGCAGGAAGCAGCTGAACCCTTTCCAGTTCTTCCCAGCAGCTGAGGTTGAGCATCCTGATGGCGTCATCCTTAGAGATGGTGTGTCTGAGCACAGGCAGTGACAAGTGAAGGTGTTTCACGAGTGCGCAAGGAAGCGTCAGATGAACAGTAGCAACGAGGGGGCAATTTAAGGACAGAGATCCTACGGAACTGTAGGAGATCCATCAATATTTTTATTTCGTGAGGGAATTACTATTTTTTTATTGCACATCTCTGAGGGAGAGGGAACTGCGTGGGACCTTTTGCAAAGCAGATGCCAACTGCTCCGTGGGGAGTAGCAAAGCAGCCTGGAGGTGTTTTAGTTAAAACTGGGATGCAGTGCATTGGCTCTGGAATTCTTTGCCATTAATCCTAAGGTAAACGGGCTCGGGCCCTCTCCAGCATGGTGCTGCTGGGTTCACTGGGCCATCACTCTGCTGCACACACAAAGGTGTTTAGATATTCACGAACTGCCAGAAAAATTTCACCTCATCCCCTTGCTTAAGAGAGAAATATTGTGCCCCCAAAATCATGTGGAAAGATCACCACCAGATTTTCACTTTTCAACGTGTTCTGTTTACAAATTGTGACCAAACTCTGCGGCCAAATCACAAGCCCTGATTAGAGGGGAAGGGCTGAGAGCATGAAGCACCGTGTGCTGTGTGGATGAGCTGGAACCACTGTGCTGTGCCTCAGCTAATTGGCACAAGACTCACTAACGTGGGTCGTTTCATACATAAAAGCGTGTAATTGTGTGAGTCTTTCCACTCACTCCCAGTTCGGCTGATGAAAACGCACAGATGTGAGGGTAAAAGGTTGTGTGAGACTCAGGACGTCGCCAGCTCCTCTAAATAGCCTCCCTGGGCAGCTCAAACGTCATTTTAATAATAGTAGTAGATGTATTAATTTATTGTAAATTGAAAAGGAGAGGTAAAGAGAAGGAAAACTGTGCCAGGATCCTCCAGGAAGACACCAAAGGAAAAAAAAATCGAGGGGAGCCTCTTCTTCTTTTTCAAACTGAAACTTTATTCCTCACCTCTAGGGGAGGTGAGGGCTGTGCATTTCTGCCACCCCACCCTGCCCTCTGCATAACAATTTGCACAGGGAGAATTTCATCGAGCAGCTGGGCTTGCTCTTCCCACACACCATCCCCCTTGGATGCATCGCATGGGCATTTGAGCAACTACCCAACCATAAAATAAGCATAAATGTTTTCTCAGGGAGAAGATGAGGACTGTGCTTTCAATCCTTTCCAAGATTTCCCTAAAATAAAGGCTCCATGTCCATAGACAATAATTGTATTAGCACACCAGGAAGTTAAAATAAAAAAAGGAGCTAAAAAGGGACTGTGTTGGTCACATGCTGCTGGGTTTGTCCCTTTCTGGACACACTTGATTGGACTTTTTACTGGTTTGCAGACAACCTGAATCTAACAGAGGACTGAAGTACTGACATATGGTTAAGACAGTAAAACATCCAAAAACCTTTCCAAGCATTAGCTGAATGTAATCCAAAATTCCATTAAAATACTCACTGAAATAATGTGGAAAAAGAGGAGGGATTTTAAAAATTATTTTAGCCATTTATATGGGGTTTTGTGTGTCTTAGTGTCTTCATGACTCTCGGTTCAAATTCCTCAAGTTCACACACCTCACACAAAGTGCTGCGTTTGACTTGGTGCCACAACTGAGGTCCATTTAGAGGAGTTTAATCTCATGGACCCTAAAATCTAACACCTCCAAATTAACACCAATTGTGGTTAGCTTCTTCTTGTGCTCTCTCTAGATATTAATTTCTGGCTGTGTGCAACTGCTGACAGGAAGAACGTGTTGGAAAGATTTAACTCGAACCTCACGCGAGCAGATGATGTTCCAGAATATTGGTGCTTTCACAGGGGTCTGGGTGCTGGAATGGAGACAATTTGGAGAAGCGTTTCTGGTGTTTTTATTCCTCAGATGCAGTCCCCTGATGATGGGGATTGCTTCATCAAAAGCCTGCCCTGCTTCCCCGTACCCTATTCTAACAGCTTGAAAATGTCCAGAGGGCTCATTCTTTCTCCTAAGCACCTTGATTTGAAGGGTACAGAATATTCCACCCTGGGCTGTGATGTCTTGACAGAAAAGTAAGAGGCATCAGGGACATGGCTTGGGTCAGGGACCTCCAAGAAATCCTTCTTTGGCAAGCTGGTGCTCAATGCACACCATTTTTTTATTTCAATAAGGCTCTTTACCATTTTCCCCTTATTTTTTTCCAAAATGTACTGCTTGGACAACAGCAGGAAGAACAACAAGAGAAGCAGATGATTCTGCTGAGCCTCAAGTGCTGGACTTCTCTGCAGTCAAGGTGGGCTATGAATGTCCACTGCTGTCACACACGGCTCCACACCTGAAAGATGAGGAGATGTGGCTGCATCTGTGACTGATTTGTGAGTGCCCCAAAAAGGAAATTGAATTGCAGAAAGGTTTTGCACTCTGGCTGTGTTTTTGTTTCAAGCTGGTGAGATTTTGCTGGAGGTTCACTACCCAGCCCTGAATGTGTGGTTTCAATATTTTGACATCACTAGTTAAGGAAACACTGAAAAATTGTTTTATGTTATCCTATTAATCCTAAAACAGGACATTTATCTGGAAAACAACACCACATCCATCTTCTCATTATTGGAAATTTACTAGAATTTTGTCTGAGAAGAAAATTTGCTAAAATGTTGTTTTGAGATGATAAATTAGTCAGGCAACTTCCAGGCAGTTTCACCTGCAAACCAGGGAGGAAGTGGAATAACTTTCATAGATTACATTTGCCTTGTTTAAATAGATTTTTTTCCCTGCTCTTTTTAGAGACTTTTTTTCCCCCCTGAACAAACAACTGCAACTCTTTTCCAAAGGCTAAGAAAATAACACTCCAAATGTGAAAATGAAAGAAAATCATTAATTTGCAGTCATACAAAGCAGATTAGTCAATCTGAAATGAACTTTTTTTCTTTATTTGTCCGGTTTGGCAGCCAAATTTAAAAAAAAAAAAAAAAAGTCCATTCTTTGCACCGCTCTAAATACTGTGTTTCAAAAATAGTCCAAAGGGATACATTCACACAGAAACGGATTCTCTTTCGTTTTTTAAGTCATCCGGTAGAGCGGGGAAAAGAAGGGAACAGAAGCTCCTCCAAGTTTCCTTCTGCTGCTCCTCTTAAAACAGGGAAAACACATTTCTGACCACATTACATGTTTTAGTTGGACACCACGAAACACAAGGCTCCTGCTGAAATGCGAAACGCCACCCGACCCAAGTTAAAAGTTGGGCATCCAGCCATGACTATTTGCAAAATAAAATTAATCTGAAAGTTGTCATAAACAAAAATGCAGTGGTATATGGGAGCATCCTTCTGGCTGTAAACACCCTCCCACGGTGGTCCCTGACTCATTTATCCTAAGATTTACTCTCCCTTTGTGGCACAGACAGAATTTAGGTGCATGAGGACTTTGGCTTGGGATGCAGGGTCGTCCTGCCTTCCCTCCCTTCATCTTCCCTGCTGTGTTTTGGTTTGGGCAGCACTTGAAGGAAACATCTTGGTTTTCATGGAGTGCGCTGGGATCCGTGTCTGGGTTGAAGGAGGACAAATAAAGGCCCTGCTATTGGAAAAGAACAATGATTTCTCTGAGGACTTTGCTGTAGCTCCTTCATCTTCCCCTCACTGGGAGGGTCTTGGTCCTTCTCACCTCTGATGGTTTTTCACAGTGTGGCATTCCATGTCAGCAAACCTGGCCTCCTTCCTCCACATATCCACTTAAAAATAAAGCTGTGGGGGAGAACGTGTCCCTAATGTCTCTTAATGCTTTTTTTTTTCAGACCTTTTACTAAATGTTGTGTTTTAATTCTTTAGTTTCTGTTTTCTGGGGTTGTGTTCCAGTTCATTTGGATGTGTGAATTCAGGATTTTATGTATTCCTCACTCTTTTGCTTCATGGGGACCTCCCTGCCAAGCCAGTGGTGGATTCTGAGTGCTGTGAAGTACCTAATTGCCTTCACACTCTCAGGTTAAAGCATGTGGCAGTGGGTCAGCTTGCCAGATTCCCATATCAACCAACAATTTGACTGGTGGAAGACCTGGGAGTGCACCAGGAGTGCAGGAACAGAGATTTTTCTGCTACTCCCATCCCAAATCTCCATCCGCTATGAGATCTGTGGAACATGACCATGTATCTGGGCAGAAAAACATCCGTATTCAAAAAAACCCAGCAAATAATTGTGTTTCTTTTCATGCCCAAGAGATGGGCATTCCTGAACCCCACCTCTAAGAATGGTTTTGATAACTGAAAGCTCTTTGAGCCACCAAAACTCGTGCTTCCAACAAACCAGCTTCTAAGGTTGAGAGGATCTAAGAGAGTAAAGCAGCACCACACAAGATTCCCTGGATGTCTCCATACCAGCCAGCATGACTAAAACTGGCCCAACTCCTTCCCAGGCACTGATCCCTGAGGTGTGTGAACTGCACCACCCCAAACCCCCTCAAAACTGGTCTTGCAAAAACCTTCCCGGGTTTGAACTCGCCCACGGTTCCAGCAGTGGTTTTTGCTGTAACCAGAGAGGCTTGCAAACTTTTTTTTTTTGGCTGAAGCAGCTCGCCAAAATTCTGGGCTTAGCACTTCTTGTTTTCCCTCCCCACTCCTTTCTTTCCCTGTTTGGCTGGTGGGAAGAGGAATGCCTCCCTGGAATGGGAGCTGGGGGTGGTGTGGGCCGTTTCTTCCATGTGAAGCTATGAAGTCCCGCTTCCCTCCGCACACCAGGAATCAAAGAGCCGGAAAGGCTCCTCTGGTTCGAGGAGCCAAGTGCCTTTCCCAACCAGCTCTTGGCCCCAGAAACTTCCCTTTGGAGCTTCTCAGTTCCTGTGCTTATTCTGGCCTCGTCTTCTGCTTCTGCTGCTGCTTCCAAGCTGTGGGCATGCTCCAGGCACTCTTCCCAGCGCCACGTCCACCAGGAACTTATCCCCCTGTCCGTGATGGGATGGATTTCAGGGTCCTGCCAAAGAAGGTCACCTCAGACCAACCCTTCCTCAGTGCTGAGGTAACCATTTTCCACCACCAGGAGATCTACCCCTTGGCGATGGACGTCAACAAGGAAAACCATCTGTGCAGCACTGCTGGAGTTCTGCAGGATTTCGAGATGAGTGGGACTTGGTGTGTCCCACCTCCTGGTGACAGCTCCTGGACTGGAAGCCAGGTTGGAGGATTGGTATTTAAGGGTCAGACACGGCATATAATGCACCAAAGCAGTCACAGCACTGAGATTTAAGTAGGACCTGTTTTGTTGTGGTGGGTGAACAATGTGAGTTTCACTTGGAGCTTCCTCTCTGAAGAAAACAGATCCAACACAATTCAGTGTATATATGGCTGCTTTAATAAATATGCTTGTGTGTGCTGTAAAAATAGAATATTTTCCTGGCCCTCAGGGTATGGATTTGTCTGCAGGCATTGCTGTGACATGAAATTTCAGAATCCTCTGCTGCAGCGGAATAGAAAAGATTTTAAGGATTTTATTTAAAAGAAAAAAAGAAAAACAGTCACTGGAGTCATCTGCAGTACAAAACTTTGCAACTGTTATTATTCACATCATCAACAAACAGTCTAAAAGAAGTGGTGTGCAGGGGTGTGGGAAAAGAGCTTTGTGGTTTTCTGTTTCAGCTCTGCCTGTGAATCACTTTGCAGTCTTGGGCAAGTGGCTTAACCTTGTGGGGGCTCTATGTGTGCAGCTCTGCAGTGCCTGAGCAGTATTCAGGGGACCTCCTTTAAGGGGGTGTTTGAAATAGCCACGAGACATGAGAAGATGCAGAGTCCCTGAAGAAAGATGGCATGTAAATGTAATATAGTATTATCATGGCTTTATCCCCTCGGAAATCCAGATGTCTCAGATGAAAGGGGTGTTTTTGCTACGTATGTGTGGATTTCAGTTCCTTAGAGGCAAACAAAGCAGCATCTTCCAGACAGGGACCAAATTCCTGACATCCTCATCTGGTAGACTCCCACCTAAGCCAAGGATGGTTTTGCCTGAGCTAGAAATTGGCTCTTTGTGAATTATCCAACACAATCCATTGACTCTTTAACCCATAAATTGTCAAACTCAATTATTTCCAGCTAAGCAGATAGCTGAAAATAAATAATCTGTAAGATAAGGTGCTCTGGCTTTAGTTTTAAGTCAAATCCAAGTTTGCTCAACATGAACATTATAGTTACATAAATAACAAGAAAAAAAATCACCCCCAAATCCAAAAATCGTTTTTCTGCAAAAACATAGAGGATCAATTTCTCTAGTTTAGAATTACCAAACTTGGCAGTATTTCACATTTGAAATATAATGATGTCATCTGGTTGGCCTCTTCCCATTGCAAACAGTAAATCTTAAAATCTGGAGAGATCTTTTATTTGGTTATTCATATTGTACTGCATCAAGGGGTTACAACACATGTGCCTGGACTTATTAAAATCATCTGGTAGAGAAGAAGTTATTATTTAAAGGCACAGTGCTTGAGCCTGGGCTGCTTTTCTTGGAGGCTGTTCTGTTCTGATGTCAGCTGCATGTCCAGTTGTGTGTTCACAGCCATGTGTGTGACATCCAGAAGTCCCCTAGTTTGGAGCATCTTTTTGTGGTGCCTGGAAATAGAGACTCTATCCCATGGACTTCCCTCCATCACCTGAGGAACTGAGGGTACACAATGCCCTGTTTCTTTGGGAAGGACTTCCACCATCACGGTCAATCTCCTCATTTGCTTTCAAATGGAAAGTTCCTCCTGTCTGGTGATGAAGTCCACACTAAGCCTCCCATTTTGGCAATCAGGAACCTTGTGCCAGCCAAATATCTTGCTCCTAGGGACAGTTTCATGGCATTTACTCCGGTGCAATGAACAAATAGCAGACTGGACTTCTTCAAGTCTTGTGGTGCCTTCCACTGGGCTGCTCCTTTCCCTGCTTTCCCCAGATTTCCGAAGGCTTCTTTCTCCTGCTTGTTTTTATTTACGTTTCTGAGGTCTACGTTGTTTGGCGCTCGGTTTGGGCTGCTGGCTGCTTTTCTTGGAAAAAAATGTGGTGGAGCCAGCGCAGGATGTCCTCACAACGCTGTTTCGTGGAAATTTCCCTCGCTGGAGATCGCTCTGTGTTTCTCCAAGGCTTGGAGCCAGCCCAGCAGTACCAAGGAACTTGAATTTTTTACAGTCAGTGGATCCCTGGCCATAGATCCATGCAGGACCTAATTATGCCTCTGCATAGTTTTTTTTCCTGTTTACTTTATATCCCTGCATGTGTGATTGTGCCAGAAAATTCTGTCCTGGTTCCCCCTTAAGTCCCTCTTTGTTGGCTTCTTCCTCCAACCTGTGTGGTTAAAGGTTTCACTGGTTTATTAAATTCTCCTCGTAGTAGAGGGGAAAGGCCCTTTTTGTGACTCAGACAGGTAGGAAAGTTTCCTGCTGGAGTGAAGCTTTGCCAAACTCTTTTCCTGCAAGAGCAAAGAAAAGAAACCACCACTTTTTTTTTTATATTTGGAGAAGGAAACAATGTCTAACACCTGAAAAATTAAGATAAATTTGTTTGAGAACACCCTTTTACTTTTTCCCTCAAGTATTTAGCAAGATGTGGCAATGGGGAAAACCCAGCTGTAGCTTTGAAATGAGCAGATGATTCCCCAGATGGAATGCCACCACAAAAGCCACACTTCTGTGACAGGAATGGGTAACTTCAATGGACATGAACAGCTTGGACATGAATATCAGTCAGGGATGTGATTTTAAGATCTGCCAGCAAAAGTCTTATTCTGCCCATTTCCTCTCCTTCATCATAGCAACCTGATTTTCGGTGCAGCTGTTGCTGCCGGCAGTAATGTTTATCAAGTAGTTCTCTCAATCCATTTTCACCATGGAAAAGCTTCCTACACCCTCCACACTCATGTATATAATTTTTGTCCAGTTATCTATGTAAATAGCAGAGTGATAAAAGGCAGATCCCTCTGCTTTCTTTAAAAATCTAGATTCTCAAGGCTTTAAAACTTCAAGGGCTGAGTATCCTTTTAGCACTGCGCTGTCACAGTTTTCTACACTTACTGTGCCACCCCAAGGGTTGTCCTTGTGTGTCACTTTCCTGGCCACGAGTGTTAATTATTTTTCTGGATAATGACTATGACCACAGACCTGCTTTAGATAATATTAAATCCTGTCCCAAGAGATAGAACAGGCTCTTCACAGTGTTGCAGTTTGTAGTCTCAGCCTCATGTATGTGATTGTGCAGGATAATGTAATGCAAATGATGATGATGATGATGGTAGTGAAAAACAGTGTTTTCAGGCTTTCAGCTGCTCTGGCTTTGTAGCAGCAGCTGCCAGAGTTTGGTTGTGTCTCCATTTCTGCATCTCAGTTTTCATTGGGCCACAGTACGAGTGAATGTGGATGCACCAAGATTGCTAGAGAACCCAGAAAGAACATGTATAAGAAATACTCAAAAATTTCCAGCTAGGCTTATAATGTAAATCACCCTTTTTTCTTTCTTTTCAATTTTTTTTTTCAAAAGTAAGACCTGCTTTCTATGGGGGAAAGAACCTGACATTTCCTGAAATCACTGGAAGTTTTCACCTGGCAATGAAAAATTTACTAGTCCCAGTTGAAAGCTTTTTGCTTTTTTAAATGAAAACGTAACAGTCCTAGAAAAGAAAGATCTCCCTGGCAGGTCCTGGTTGATTGTTGCTTTACCCTGTGTCATACCTGATCACTTTTGCATTGACTTTTTCTTAGCTTAGAAAAAGTGCTTTGATTGATACCATTGCAGAAGCCTGTGAAATGGCAGTGAGTATTTCAGAGTTCTTGTACCTGCTTAGTCAAACAGAACGTGCTTCCAATTAGCGTCAGCCCGCGCTGTTTCAGAATAAATGTGTAACTCATTATCAGCTGGTATCACAGGTTTGGAACCAAAATACATCCCAAAGGAAATGTATAACAAATATTTCGTATTGGTTGCATAAATCATGAGAAAACGTCATTTGTCTTTTTTTTTTTCCCCTCCTTTCTTCTGGAGATGCTGTACCCCTTAAACATGAACACCCTTGCACTCACATTCCTGTTTAAATGCAGGGCTTGTCACCTCCACTCCTTTCCTTGGAGTCCTGGAGAAGGCAATGGGCAAGTTCATAAAATCATGGAATCGTTAAGGTTGGAAAAGACCTCCAAGACCATCGAGTCTAACCTTTGACCGAACACAAGTTACAACTTCATAGTGAATTAGGGTCAGATGCTATCAGCTGCACATAACCCCGAATAATCCCTGCCTGCACTGGGGGGTCTGGGAGGCTGCAGGGCTGGGAGGTGCTGGATCTTGCACGGGAGGAGAGTGGTGGAGGAGATGAGGGCTGTAAAAAGCGGATATGAGAGGAAGGAGAGGCTTTCAAACAAAAAGGAATGCAGTGTTTACATATTTGATGAGGCTGCACACGAACTGATTGGAGCGATGCTGCACAGACACGTTGTCCAAACTGGAGGGTGTTAAATGCTTGGATGATATTCAAACATGCACATTCACCGTGTCACCCGCTGGCTTCTAGCAGCAGCCCAAATCCCAAAGGAGCCCTGTGATTAATTTATCCTTGATTCTTAGATAGGCACAGACTATTTTGATAAAGGGAGGAGAGCTATTGTGACTTTCCTTCCCTTATTGCTCCACCCAAGATAAAGCAGACAGGATATTTTATGGCATTGTACAGACAGTCAATCTATCATCTAGCAAGAGGTGCTGGACCTTAGAGACCAGGCTCCCTTCTGTTCTAGGCTCTTTACTTCATATATAAAACTGGAGAAATCTGATTTTTCAGGATTTTCTCCTTGCTTCTAAGTTGCTCAGCCCAAGCTTTTTTGCTTCAGATCATATTATAGAAGTGATGGAGACACATGTTTGGTCTTTACTTATCTTTAAATATAACTCAAAGGATAAAGCCTCTATTTGGATGAACATTATACCAATTTTCCTGGGGTTTTTTTTGAGCTTTCTACTGTGCAGTTTGCACTGCTTTAAGCCCTGCTGTTTTCCAGCAAGAAGCTCCTGGCCAAACCATTGATTCTGGGGCCAGAGCAGAGAAACGCACCAAGGAAGCCTTCAGTCAAAATCCAGCCAAAATTCAGCCAGAATTCAGTCAAAATACAGCCTCATCCCTTCAAAGGCTGTGCTCCAGAAGTCTGTGCAAATGTTGCTGTGGGTTTGTTCTGACCCACACCTTTGGTAACCCAGGCTGTGACCCTGCTTTCTGTTTTATCACTGTTGTGTCTCTGAGCAGACCTCTGAGCTGGCTTTGCAAAACACCCTGGGAGCTGTGCAGAGCTTTTGCTGCCCACCACATCTCTCAGTCCCCTGCTTGGGAGGGTTGCACCAGGTAGGAAGAACAGAGTTCCACTGGCAAGGATTGCTGTTGGGAAATGTCACTAAGAAATCTGATTTGTTATATGTTTTCTTTCTACAGGACCAGTTCTTTTGCTCTCATAGGTAGGCACTTGATCAAGGAAAGCAGAAAGGACTCTGTAGACCTGAATTACCCTTAAACTGCCTGAGATATAGGAAAAGATTGGACTGGTGGTGAGGCCCTGGCACAGGGTGCCCAGAGAAACTGTGTCTGCCCCATCCCTGGAAGTGTCCAAGGCTGGATTGGACGGGGCTTGGATCAGCCTGGGACAGTGGAAGGTGTCCCTGCCCATGGCAAGGGGTGGAATGAGATGATCTTTAAGGTCCCTTCCAACCCAAACCACTCTAGTATTCTGTGATTCTATGACTGACATTATTGTTTGTGTTATTGGTCACAAAAAGTCGCTCTGCACAGATGGGGTAGGTGCTGGAGGCTGGACCAGGTGCAGTGGCCAGGTACCTGCCTGGATCCTGACAACATCAGCACCTATTTATGCTTTTGGTGCCTTTTCAGCCCCACCCACATCAAAACATTGAGCCTCTTCTGGGAAAAAAAAACCCAATACAGAGACATGAACCGGCTCCTGGGACAGTCCCTGTGCCGGCTCGGAGCTGAGCCCAGACACCGTGGAAGTGACGTGTTCTGTGTCTTTTCCAGTAACAGACTGGTATCAGAGGGACACAGCCCTGGTGCTGTGTTCACCCACCTTCCTCCATCAGTACAAATGGCTCAGACAAAATAGATTAATGTCTAATAAAAGGGGGCATCTACTCCATTATCCTTTCAAAGGAAAACAGCCTTAAACGTAAATGAGTAAGCCACGTTCTTTAATGAGACGTGGAAATTAGCTGTCACTGCCAAAACATAACTCCTTCTCTCAACCTCCTGTTCTGATTATAAGAATGGTAATTTGCCAGCTCCCAGCTTCCTGTTATTAAGCCAATTGTTAAACTTTTAGAAATATTTGAGTCATTTAAAACCATGGGGTTGACAGTCACCCAGCAAGGATGATTATCGCCTTTTCCTCCTCCTTCTCTTCCGCCTCCTTTCCTGGGTTTGCAGACCTTCATGTCTTTGAGCACTGTGGAAATTCATGCAATGGGGAACTGCAGGAGACCCCTGGCAGCAGAGGCAACCAGAAGAAGGAATCAGCCCCGATATTTCCTGGAGGAAATGATGCCACATCACAAGCCTTGTTTTTCCTTAGAAAAAAATCCCACTTTTTCTCTGAAAGAGACAGTCTTTTTAAAGGAAAAACCTCGTTTTATTTGCAAAACAGTGTACGTAGAATAAGTTGGTTAAGAGCATGGTGATAATAGCACCAAGGTTGTGGGTTTGATCCCTGTATCAAGGGCCATTCCTTTCAGACTTGGACTTGATGATCCTCGTGGGTCCCTTCCAACACAGGATATTCTCTGATTCTGTAAATAAACAAGATTCCCGCATGTTACGAAATCTATTGAAAGAGAGAATAACTACAATAAAAAAGGACTTTGCATGCCTGGTTTCTCTAGGGCAGTGAGCAAAGTCACCCTCACAAGGAGAAATACAGGTGCCTGTTTTGACGTGTTTTTATAAAAGCCTGTCCCCATTCTGTATAAACACGACAGGAGAGGTTTTCAAACGCACAAATAGCAATTCAGCTTCCAACTCCCACCAGCTCTCCAAGGGAGATGACCATGAAATTGCCCTTTGTACAGTGAAAATCATTCCTGCCCATACTGTGCTATTAGGTTACCCATATGGGCTTCTTCTGTCGACCTCAAACCCCCACGGAGCTTGTGTTCCCAGCTGCTGGCAGGGCTGGCACTTCGGTAAAAGATAACATCACCAGTGCCTTTGCACCCTGTGTGCTTCACTGTTTCTTTTGTATGACACACATTTTTTCAGTGTCAAATGTCTGTATTTCTGTGGAGAGGGATATATATAGAGATAGACAGATATAGATGTATTTGTCCAACGTTCTTACAACAACATCGCATTGGAAATTTGTGGCAGGCAGGATCTATGTTTTAAACTCTCTCTTCTGTGACTGATGGCAAAGTTAAGGTTTCCTAACGTATTTCATTAAGTTGTCCACATAAGAAATCTCACTGCCTCCTGCTTTGATTCCTCTTGCATTTAATTTCCTACCACAGTCCATATTCTGTCTCTTCATTCCAGGGAAATATGGATTATATGAAATTTATTGTCCAAATGAAGTCTACTGAATATTTTCCTCCAAGTGAGGAAATTCCCTGTTGATTTGTTTCTGCAAGGAGGCTATGCTCACATACAGGCAGAAGTACACACAGTTCCTTTCACAGCTGTAAAACATTGTTGTTTACAGAGGTGTATTTTCCCAGATCTCTGCTGTATTAATCACTGCTCCCAGAATGTTTATTCTGAAAAACAACCACCACCGACTACATCTCCCCTCTGGGATGCGATATTAAAGGATGAATGCAATGGAGAGGGCCAGGGCTCGATCCCAGGGTGGCTCTGCACGCTCCTCATCCTCTCAGTTGCCTTATAAGACACACCCCAGGAGCCAGGCTGGGTCTGTAATTGAAGCCCATCGATCACCTCCTTCCCAAAACCCGTGGCTCAGCTATAACTGACGCGGCAGGGCTGTTTGTTTGTTCTCCTGAACAGATGTTTGAGCAGAGTCTCCCCAGCCTCCAATAAAATATTGCAGACAACTGTGAAGTTTGCTAACCCCTCGTTAAAGCAATCTCCTTGAAGTCCTTAACTCACCAGAAGATAAACTGCACCAACATGGAGCACTCCCACTCCCAAGGACAGAGAGCCATTCCCACCAGCAAACACACATCATAAACTCCTGCACTGGAAATCGTTGCGCCTCTGCTTTAGATCAATGCCATTAAAACAAAGGCAGATGGAATATTTTACTCTTATCTGAAGGCACTGGTTAATTGCCTTTCTGATTGCTCACATCTCCAACTCCTCTCTTCCCTTCCTGCCCCATGGAGTGGCTGTCACAGGGTGGTGGCAAAGAGTCTTGGAGCACTCACCCTTACATCCACAGCCTGGGATTAACCTTGTGCATGGCAGCACATCAGCACTTCAGGACCAGCACTCATAGCATGACCTGAAGAAGTGGTTTTCCTAGAAAAAGCAGCAAATTGATGCAGGGACAATGCTCCCGTTCCCACCACACCAAGTTTGCCAGCATTTCCTTGCTCTCCATGTGCTCTCTGCCCACCATGGTTATGGTCAACTCCAACCCATCCAACAGGAGAGGGCAGGAGCTGACAGACGGGGGTGAGACCCACGGGCACAGAGCTGGGACACTACAGGGGACAAGAAGTGGGGAAGAGAGTAGGCTGACTGTTCTCTCTGTGGCAGAAACACATGGGACATTAGCTGAGGACAGGGTGATCAAGTTGGACCCTATTAGTGGCTGACCAGCTCTTTTTTCCCCCAAGGCACGATATTTCTCTAAATCTGCACGGTGCCACGTACAGCTCACATTTTATTTTTGACACCGTCCCCCCAGGTTTTCATCTCTCAGTCCTTTCTCCCTCCTGCCACACCCTTCCAGGAATTCACATTGCACACATTTCTGCAAAGGCAATTAATGGCTTCTCTTTAAAGCTATGGGAGAGGTATGCCCTTTCTATTAATGCTTATCGTTGTGTACTACTTCAATAAAGATTCCTTGTAAACCCAAAAGAATGTCCTGAGCAGTGCTGGGGGCTGAATTGCCCAAGATGTTCGGTGGCCAGCGCCAGACGCCTGAACATGCACAATTTTAAGCACAAAGAGAACACTAAATATCAGCTCAAATATTCAGTTGGCTCAGGGGCAGTGTATTTTCCGTGCTACCCATTGTACAGCACTGGGGTTGTGATTTCTTTTTGTTTTCTTTGTAAATAAATTCTCGTAATGACTTTCCCGTATCTGACTCCAGCACAACCAATGACACGGACGACAGCAATGACTCAGCATGGTGAGGTCCCTAGCCCGTGTCTGAAGTTTGGCTGTGCCAAGGGACCTCATGAAATGTCCCATGGGCCCCTTCTTTCCCAAGGAAATGGGGGAGACAGCCCATGCTCCGGTCAGTTCCCGTCAAGGAGCCAGGAAACAGCCAAGCTGAGCATCCAAAGAGCAGAGGGTGAGTACATACGTAGCCAGGGCACTTCTCTTCCTTTTCCAGAGATGTCACCAGGCCAGCAGGCAGCATCACAGCAGTGCATGGGATCCACAGATCCCGAGCAGACATGGGATCTTTGTCACCAAAATGTGTGAGCCGCTGTCACCTGAGCTCCGGCAGCAACTCCCTCAGCTGGTGTCAGTAGCAGCTTTCTGTCCTCCACGTGCAAGAGGTACTCAAGAAAGAGACAAAGCAGATTATGAACCCAGTGCAGATGTTTAACAGAGTCTGGGGTGACCAGTGGAAGATTTTTCTCTTTTGCAAAGTCAGTCTCCCATGCTTTGGACCCATGCTTTGATAATATATAGTGTAGGAAAGATGGAGCTTCTATATCCCAGACAACAGACTCCATAAATGCATTTCTAAAATAATTCAGTGAGAGATCATCTGTTACGCTTGTGCATGATGAGAGGGAAATTGTCCAAAATTTGTATTCTAATGGGGAAAAAGTAATCCTTGGAAGCAGAGAGAGGGAATCTGCTGGCCAAGAGACCCCAGAAAACTTTGAGTGTTTCACAGGCTGTAACTGATACTGAGACTTTTGGGCAAATGGACAAAGGGATTCCTGAAGGCAGACCTCTCTCAAGCCCCCAAGTGCACATTTTTTTTGTTTTGTGAAGAGACATCTATAATGTTTTGGTGGAGGAAGTTGCTGGCCTGTCAAAGCTTTGGGAGGTTATTTAACTTCTTCCAGTAACAGTCTTGGGCTTCATGGTCTTCTGTCTTCATTTCTAATGAATTTCTGTCTCAGCTCTAAAATGTCTGGTTCCCTTTCCAAAGATGTAATTTGACTTCTCCTGCAAGAGGTCTGACTACATCCATGGTTTTTCTGCAGCCAGAACTTACAGGCACTTCAACTTCTATTCAAAGCAAACTTTGGGCTCTATGTACATGTTGGGGCCAAGCTCCAGCAAAGCCAAGTGCCCTCAAGCCTTCACAAGGTCAGGCCCCTTGTAATTTTGATGCTTATAAAACACAGAAAATGAAGTGTTTTGCCTCCCTTGTAAAATCAGAGCAAAATGAGAGAAAGCTCTTACTGCTCAGATCATCATGAAATTACATGGAAGTTTAGGTGTGCTTGTGCCCTCAGGTTTAGAGGCTGAAACCACTGGGCTGGCTGGGCATAAGGGGTGTCAAGAGATGCCCGATATCAGGATGGATGATAAGGTTCAGGGTTGGTTTGAAACCTTAAAAATAAGCCCTATTCATATCCCTTTTCTCTACTTATTCCCTTCATAGGAGTGAGGAGAATAATTTTTATGGTTTCTTTACCTCAGAAAGCTTCTCCCACAGCAGTGCTCCCCTCCAACACCTCTACACCCCAACGCTATGACTGTGTCTCACAAGTGAAACATTTTGATGAATTCCCATCCCGAAATCTCTCTAGCTGCTGGAGTCACTCTAGGTTTCCAAATGACTGCATCCCTCTGGATGAAGCTCTGAGCAGTACAAATCCTAATTTCCCTTGGTAGCCAGGGTTCATTCATGTCAGTGGATCTTGTTCCATGAACAAGCCTTATTAGACCAGGACTGTGTTGCTTCCTAACAAAAAAAGGAAAGAAAGAAGGGGCAGGACTAAATTGGTATACTGAAGCAGCAGAGCTGGGCTGAGAGATAAATAAACCCTTAAATCACGGTGCTGCGCTGTTGCCAGAGTGATCTATCTCTCCTTTGAAAATTGTGTCTGCAAGGAAATGACGAATAATTTTCCACACGCAGCCCTTGCAGACACACCGGAGTGAGTAACTTGGAGGACGTCAGGATTTTCGGTATTCCCATCCTTCCGGAAAGCCGCGGCCAAATCCCCGCTGAGCACAACGAAAGCCTCTCCCTCCTGGAACCCTGGCTGAGGACTCGGAGAGCACCGTCAGTAAACCATGAGTAAAGGCCCCGAAACGATGTGCAGGATTCCAGCAGGATTCCAGCAGGACGAGGGCTTGCGCCTGGCCCGCAGCCACGTGGAGGTCACCGAGGGAAATAAATCAGTGGCCAGCGAGCTGTGCCGGTGGATTTGGCTGGGATTCCCACCCCAGGCTCATTGTAGCGACTCCAGGAGCTGTGACTCCATTCGTCAGCGCGACGGCGGAAATGCAAAATCCAGATCTTCGTAATGGAGACCACGGAAAGGAGGCTCTCAGGAGAAACTCAGCAAAGTGGGAGTCATCAGCACTTTGCAGCTGCATGTGTGTTGTCTAGGACAAGAAAACACGGGGAAAAATAAATAAATACCACCAAATCCTGCTTGAAGGTCTCGGACCAAATGAAGTCACTTCCAGAAAAACACTGTGGAGTGCTGTGCTCATGGAACACACGGGTCTGTGCTGTGATTACAGCCTGCAGACTCCTCAAGGATAGGAGAGCCTGGTGCCCTGCCCAGGGTGGGACAGGTTGGGCTGCAATTGGGTGGCAGAGTCCCTGCATGGGATCTTCTCAGGTGTCCCCAGGCTGAGCAGTGCTTGGGGTGCTCGCTGAGGGCAGGATCCTGCTCCACTTCCCTATCTGGGAAATCTTTCCAACATAAGCCGAGAGATCTCTGGCTCTTGAAGGAGCCTTCAGGGTGCTCATTACCTGTTGGACCGACTTAGTCATTAGTCACAATTTTTTACCACTAAGCTTTCCCAAACCTCAGTTCTCCCACGTTTATTTTACCCTCCTTTCACATTTTGGCTTTTGCAGGCAAATTTCTTTTCACTCCTGCCATCACCCCAGTGGCTGTTGCCTGTGAAGCACCACGTTTGTAAGAGCTCGTTGGTGAAACACTCTTCAAGGCAAGGACGGTTTGCAGCAGCATCTTGGAAAATAAGCAGCCTTTCCATGATGTGCTTGACGTCTCCAAAAACTCCAACATGGCAGATTGGGAGGTTTTATTGTGTAATTATTGCTGAATGCTAAATATAAGTTGTATTATGGGGCTTGTGCTTGAGAGGTAAGCCAGGGCCTGAGGTTGTACCTGGAGACCTAGCTACAAATTTAGATTTTAAGATGCTCTAAATAGAATAACCCAGGCAGATCTGTTATTGTTTTAAAAAGCAGGAGGGCTGAGATTTGGCCATGGCTCCATCAGCTCCTTGGTGCCTGTGGGGTTGTTCGGCCTGCAGAAAAGGAGGCTCAGCAGGGACCTTTTCACTCTCCAAAACTCCCTGGAAGGAGGGTGAAGCCAGGTGGGGGTCAGGCTCTTCTCCCAGGGAACAAGGGACAGGACAAGAGGAAATGGCTTCAAGCTGCCCCAGGGGAGGCTCAAGTTGAATATCAGGAAGAATTTCTTCACTGAAACGGTGCTCAGGCATTGGAAGGGGCTGCCCAGGCTGGTGGTGGAGTCTGCATCCCTGGAAGTGTTCAAGGAACTCCTGGATGTGGCACTCAGTGCTCTGGTGTGGTTGACGAGCTGGAGATCAGTCAAAGGTTGGACTCGATGGTCTGGGAGATCTTTCCCAGCCTAAAGGATTCTGTGATTCCATGATTCTGTGACCGGGGGAGCTGGCAGGAACTGCCATCGCTTGCAATCAGATGCAGCCTGGGAAGCTGCTGGGCTCCCGGCACCGGCCCAGGCTGAGAAATAAAAGAACCACTTTTTTCAGGAATATTTCACAGGAAGGAGAGATGTTGGCTCAAAATCTATTACTTTCTTTTATGAGAACTGTTGTAAATTTCTGCAGAGACCATTGACATTGAGAATCCAATTTCCCTGAGATAAACCCATTTTGGCAGGGGTTTTTTTCTCTCTATTCTTAGCATCAACAGTCATTATTCAGATTTTTGAAAGATTTTGACCATTTTCACCCTTCTTTAGCTTCAGTTTTGCAGCTAGACCAGACTTCCCTCTTCCCACACCAAGCAAAATTCATGGGTGGGCTGAGAAGAACCACGTAGTTTATCGAGTTACATCTTCCTTAAACCCTCTTTTCTAAAACTTCAGTGAACCATAAGCAGGTACCTCACACAGAGCTAAACTCTGCAGAAGGCAAATGAAAGCCAGGCAGGAGGAGGGAGGTTGTCCCAGGGGGGTCAGTCCTACCAAAGCCCACTCTGGCTTGGCAAGGAGCACATCCTTATTAACGCTGGTTGTAATAACATCCTTCAGCTGGTTCATGCCTGCAGCAGGTGAAGTCTGCTGGATGAAGGCTTTGCCTTGGAAAGCTTCCTCTGTTGTTCCTTTATTTCAATTCCCGTTTTCAGGAAGGACTCAAAGCCTGCCCTCCTTCGCATGCTCTCCTTCGGTGTTTCTGCTTCCTTCCCGTGGCTTGCCTTGGGCTCCTGCTTCATAGCACGATGTTAAGAATCGTCATCAACAGAAAAACAGTGTGCTCTTTTATTTTATTTACACAGCTGCCATGAATTTTGTTATGCCTAAATCCTCTGTCTCTTCCTCTCTCAGTGGGCTGGAGAGAGAAGAATGGGCTTTCTAGCATTTATGTTTACTTTTATTGCTCTTTAAAATATTTTATGGCCTTTTAACAGAGTGGCACAATAATATTAAAATAACTTAAAAAAAAAGAAATTTAGAGAAAATGTATTAAAGGATCATAGAAATGGATTTAACACTTCAAATAACATTTCAAAGTGGCACCATGTCCTTGCTTTGAAGCAAAGCAATAAATTGACTTTGTAATTCTTTATTGGAGGTTTTATGGAAAATTAGAGTGCATGCACTAAACAAAATGTCAGCTTATCTGCACACAAATATTTGCCTACAATTTGGATATAAGACAACGTATTGTCCATTACAATGTGATTTAGATTACAGTAGCCAGCAGAGATTCAGTCATGGTCCAGCCCCATGCTTAGTGTCTGTCAATCTGGATCAAAGGTCAGTTTTACTCTCAAAAATATGCAGACGTATGGTGTCAAATGGGAAAACAGAGATTTGCTTCAGGTTGTGCAGCAAGGCCGTGGCTGATGAGCATCCCTTGGGTACACCCAGCACCA
This sequence comes from Falcunculus frontatus, assembly GCA_013398115.1. Lineage (NCBI taxonomy): Eukaryota > Metazoa > Chordata > Aves > Passeriformes > Falcunculus > Falcunculus frontatus. Next base: position 577,610 of record VZRV01009344.1, read on the forward strand.
CCCCTCTGTCGTGGCAGAGCATTCCTTTCACAAGAGCCCCAGCAGATTATCCCGAGCAAAAGTTGTGATATGCTGATAGCCTTATCTGGCTGGTGGCTGGAATTAAAACAATGCAGGGCACTAATGCTGGCCTTTATCAGGGAGCAGACAAAACAAGGGGGATTGAGGAGCAAGCTGCAGGCAAGGGGCTGGCGCAGGGGAGGCACCCACCTCAGGGCAAGCACAGGACGGCAGAAAGTGGATGCTTTGTTCTAAAAATAGCCATATATGCACTTTTTTACTGGTTTTGTGCTGAATGATGTCCTGAGGAGCAGTGGGAGTCGTGAGCATCTCAGGGGACAAGGCCAGGCTAGGTACCCAAGCAGCACAGTGGGTACTACTGTGCAGACTCTATGCAGAGACTCTCACTCTTCCTCTTCAAGGAGTAGATCCCAGACTAACCCCTTGGCTTGCTCAGCACCGATCATTTTCCTTCCCATTCCCTTTGCTTTTGCAAAACTCATTGAGAAACTGGTGAACTAAAAAGTGGGGAAGGATGACTATGCCAGCATATGTTGTTTCCGTGACATAAATAATCACCATCAGTGCTGTTCCAAAGGTCACTGCCACGGAGGAGTCATGGGTGGGATGAGAACAAATGGTAATTATGGCACTTGACAAGCTCCCAGCGGCCCAAAGAGATAAATCTGCTGCCTGCTCCTACTTGAACTTAAGGCATCCTGGATTTCAGGAGCTTCCACTCTCCTGCATGATCCAACAAACATCCTCTCAGGATCTCCGGTGAATAAATAACTCTTTGAAATGCGTCCTCCCTGTTGTGGCACCCGTCCCAAGGAGCGCCTGCCTGTCCCTTTGGCATTGTGTAAACATGCACAGCACAATCCAGAGCTGTTTTCTTCTCGACTAGCAGCATAATTACTTCTTCAAAGGGCCAACTCCCCATGCCTGAGTTCATCAAGCTGTCACTCAGGAAAGTCAAATCTCCGGACGGGCGCTGCAGCCCTCTCATGGGCTTTCCAGCTTCCCGCAGTTTCTGGGCCCCAACAGGAGCTGTTTGACCCAGCTGGCTGCTGGGCTGCAGGAGGGCACTGTTTTGTGCCAATAAACAACCCTCAGTGCAAGGTCAGCTCCTTCACAGCCACCCCTCAGCTCCCTTTGAAGCCTGGGGTGTCAGCGAGCTCAGCATCGCTGTCGTGGGGTGTGAGGGAAAGGGGTTTATTGTGCTAAAGGGCGTTTCTCCTGGCACTTTTCCTTGTTTACTGCAAACCTGTGATCCCAGACCCTGGCTCTCAGGACAGAACAGAGTTTTGTTTAACAGCAACCAGGGGCAGTTTTTGCTTTGAAGGTGCCCTTTCCAGTACAGATTAGAGCCAGGCTCCTCAGTGGTGTAAATCAACGGCGCTTCTACAAAGTCATGTGTTACCAGTCAAAATCTGTCTGGTTCACCTCCTCGAGCATCTGTCCCTCTGGCCAGAATCAGAAACACTCAAAAAACACTGGCTTTGTCCTACCAGACTGGCAATATCCAGATTAAGTTATAAATTTGGTTCTAAAAACCCATTGTCATGTTCAAGGTATGCAGGGCGAACACAACCTCGCACTACAAGGTAGCAGAAGGAGATTAAATATTATAACCAAATCAGTTACAGATTTATTCCATAAACTTCTCGTGATTTCATTGTATTTTTCCCTCCTTTGATGAATGGATTTTCCCAAGTCTGACAGATTTATTTTTTGTGGCAGGTATTTTTTTTCGGTTGCCACGCTTTATAACAGTTTTCCATTAAATCCTGAGGAGCAAGATGAGGTGAGAAATAAGTTTGCTTGTAGCTGCAATTTGATTTAGGTCCATGTAGTTCTTATTTGAGAACTTCTTTTGAACAACACAAGGGCTCTGTTTCCAAAGTCTGTTTGGAAACACTGGTGTTTTTAGCAAAGGGAAAAAATCCAAGAGAAATTATAGGATCTGCAAATGACATTTTAAAAAATTACTATTTAAAAAAAAAACCAACCTGTTTTAAGTATCACCTTTAAATTGGAGATTTTCTGAAAGATTGTGGAATATTTGCATGTAGGTAAAAGGGTGTTCTTGTAAAGACCTGTGGAGTATTTATTCATTACCAAGAAGAATTTCACTCAATGTACTCAGGCAGCCTTTAGGTTTCCTCAGATTTCTTTGGAGATTTCCAAACGTATAAATGCTGTAAATACGATCAGACATTGCTCTGTCTGAATTCTGTTACACTGACACATTTTTTTCCTAAAAAAAAAAAAAATACAATCCATGGTTTATTTTACTTGACCCATATTTGATATTTAAGGAAATTAAATAAATCTCACGTTTAGCCTCCCAAAATAATACAGGGTGTCCATTAACACGTGTTAAAATTAATGAAAGCTTGGTGGTGAACATATAAATAGCACAGCTGCCAGGCTGGTTTGTAAAACTGGAGTCGAGCTCTCCCTGCTGTAAAGTGTGTGGAGCAGATTCCCAGAGATAATTCCCGTTCATCTTTGTAGTCCCTCTTTTGTTGTTCCTGCTTTTGGGGCTGTTTGTTGCACACTGGAGCACTGCTCCATCCGTACCCCACAGCTCTGCAGAGGTGTTTGCAAGTTTCTCAGTGTTTCCACACTTATCCCTGTGAGGAAACACCAGGTCCTTGTGTGTCTGCACATTTGCACAACAACGTGTTGGTGATCCTTTGACTCCATGATCCTTGTGGGTCCCTTCCAGCTCAGGATATTTTATGGTTCTATTAATATCTTGGTATAATTTCACTGTGTTGAGTAGGAAGAATTCCAGTGGACAGCCCCACTAGTGAATGTAGGCATCAAGTTAAAGGGAAAAAAATAATAATCTAACACTTCTGAACGTCCCTAACCAGGGATTTGGATCCTTGTTGATTATCCCTCTGTTTCTCCTATAATTAGAGTTCCTAATTTCTTTTTCCCTGAGATAGCAGCTCTCTTCCATTCCCACCTCCACCAGCTTTTATGGGCCTGACCATAATTACACGGCACCGCGCTGTGGTTCCCCAGCAGCAGGTTTATTACCCGGTGACTTATGCCTGGTTTTCCTAGCAAAAATGACATCAGAATCTGGCCCTCTGCTTTTGTGTTGCTCTGTCCTTAAATAAAAAACACGGCACCACCAACATGAGCTTAACAAAACCATCATAAAGCAGCCTTACCCCAAATTGCCCCTCACGCTCTGGATCCAGAGAAAGCCACCTTAAGGCAAATCTGTGATTAAAAAACTCTTGCAACCATGAGGTTCAGGACCCCCAACTTCTCTCATCAACCTATGAAGTGAAAGCCAAAGTTTTGATTCACTATCCAGATAAAAGCCTTGAAATTGATCCTCCTTCCCATCAGGAAGTTGCTGAGGAGATTAAAATATTAAATGTGGTCTTACATGAGGCCAGAAAGTTAATCCATCCCCCACTGAAAAAATTACACCTTATAAACAAACAGCCAGCAGCAGTAAGTGTGAGTTTTCTGCAGAAAGCATCAGTGGAGCTCAAGCAAGGACATGCATCCCCCACAACAGAGATGTTAATCTAAAAACATTTTCCTAACCAGTTCCCCCCCACTCCAATTAAGCTTGGAGATTTTTTTCCATCAGCCCTTACCAAAAAGCATCAAAAGCCTATTCCAAAATCCACTGACATCATAGGGAGCCTTTCCAAAGGCTAATGGGCTTTGGGATCAGGCCCTCAGTTTTTATTCCAAGCCTTCAGAACAGTGAGCTTAAATCAGTCCGTGCGCTTGTGAGCGCCCAAGAAGATTTTCCAACATTTCATTTGTCTGGGACCAGGTCCTCCCCATGTGGTGGACTTGATGTGAAGCCCATTTAAATCCCATCAGTCACTACAAAGAGGATGGGAGAAGGGCCAGGCCAACTGAGCAGAGGTGGAATTCACCTTACAGCTGCTCTTATCAGCATGGCTGAGGGGAGGGACACCCATGCCCGGGAGCTGCCAAAGAAGGGGTGCCAGTGGCACCATGCTAGGATGGAAATAGTGGTGAGGCTGAGAAGTTTGCATGGAAAATAGTGGGAAAACCATGGAAGAAATATCACAGAGGGTATCCACTCTGCACAGCAGCTTTGCCACTGTTTAGGTTGTGCAAGAGCAGTGTATCTGAATATTTCTGTGCCTGCCTTTTGGTGGTATTCATCCATCCAGTGTTAGACATTAATCTTTGCTTAACTGACCAGAAGGCCACGGATCCATGGTATGTGAGTATGATCCTAATTAGCTCACTTCAGGTTACACATTGATTTTCTGCATGTTGCCTTTTGGAGCTGCCGAGCAGCTTGTTTTTTGAGGAGAACATAAAAGAGAGACGGGCAGGGGGGGTGTTAGTTACAGCTATAAATTTTACAGTTCACTGGAAACCACATTAAATGGCAACATTGGTTTATAGATCAACTCTGCAACTGCTTGGTCGTTAAAGCGGTGGTGGCAGATTATTGTGTTGTAGCCTTGTAAAATATGGGCACCGTATTTTGCTGGGAGAGGGCTTAAAAAGAACAATAAAAGTCTCCAGTGTCTTTGATTCCTCACTTCTCTTGCATTGCAGTAGGCAACATGATCTGATCTGTGTGTGCTTTTCAGGGGGGAGCATTTGCCAGGCTTTTCTCTTACACTGCAGAGCACAAAGCTGATGAGTCTTCCTGATTTAAGGTTAACACCAACTCTGCATCACTCTTGGACTGGCCCAGACATGGAGGATACGGCCAGACCATTCCGAAGCTGCTTCCAAGGGCAGCGATTTCCAAATTTCCAGTGCCACTGAAGCAGTGCATCCAGCTCACAGCAGCGCCCATGCTTGGCTGACCCTTCTGAGACACAGAGCACCACGTGCCTCTTCAAGATCAGCCAGACCCGAGGACAAAATCCACGTGCAAAAATAAAACTTGGAAGTGATTAAAAAAATGGAATCTCTTCCCAGACAGTGCCTAATCACTGCCTGTCTTCTGAAAATGTAGACATTTATTTTGGACTATGAAGAGCTTCTTTCAAGTGTTTGGCCACTGCTAAAGACACTGAGCTCGCTGGAAAATTCCAGCCACAGTATGCTGCCGGGTGACCAATAAATTTTGCATTGATATTTTCCTTCCTTATTGGAATTGGAGTGCTGTTTGCAGGACTGGTGAGATGTTCAGTGGAGAAATGAGAGTTAATGATCGCGTTTTTATCTGCATGTGGCGCAAAGTCTCTTCCAACCAAGGAACAACAAGTGCTGCTTCACCACAGGCCTGGTGGATCAGGCAGCTTTTCTTTCAAAAGGGAGATTTCCAGCTTGAAAATGCGATATTGTCAGGGGAAATGAATTAGCTTTACTGCACAGTAGACAAATGGGAATTCTCTCACATACTCACTAAGAAGTTAATTGTGTGAAGTGAAACATTTTACAGAATGCTACTGCTGGCGCTCACCACACTGTACAGAATTGCTCTGGATGAAATCCCAGTGGCTTTGTGGAGGATAACTCGAAGATGAGATGTGGCACATGGCTGTCATGAGCCGCTGTGGTAGGTCCAGTTGCAGATAGGAAACCAAACACAACTCCCCCTGTTTGCTGTTGATACAGAATTTAAGCTGGGTGGTTGTAAGGCTTCTGGCTGTCTTTTTTTCCCCTATAAAGGCTGGACCACTAAAGCCACTGGTAAAATTCCCACTGCAGGAAGAACAAGTGCTCAGATGAATCGAGTCCAGGTTGGGGGTGATGGCAGTCACCACCATAAGGCTGCCAACCTGTTTTTGTGGAGTCAGTCAATGGGATTGACCTTCCCAGTCACTTTATTGGGACCAGCCAATATTCTGGGCATGGTTTTGGTGATTTCTGCAGAACTCACATGGCTGCATGTGAGACCTGGCTGCATATGAGACCTGACTGCACTTCCGGCTCTAGAGCCTCAAGAATGGCAGAGAGCTTTGAAGGATGCATGAAGGACCTCTTCTTTCCCTTTCCTGTGAACAGCAAGAGCTTTTGTTGCCTTCATTACAACAAGTGGTGCAGCCATGTGAATAATGCTAAATCCACTTTAAACATAACATAAACAGAATTTAGTAAAAGTGACTGAGTACATGAGGGTCCTGTCAAGTTTGTTTGGTTGCTTCCTAATGAACAGGATTGTGAAGTAGCTCAGTCTCTGAGTAACACAGCCAGCTTCACAGTTGTGATTTCCATCAGAAAGAAAGGAAAAAGGAAGCTGCTGTTTATCTAATGCAAAGGGGAAGGGCAGTGTGTCTCTGCTCAAGACGTGTGTACTAACATTACATAATCTGGCTGCTCTGAAGTAAAGAACTGGGAGCTTTTCATTATTTTTAGGGGTTTTTTTTTTAATGTGAGGGAGCTTTGCTTGTCCAAGGGAAGTATGAAGACTGAAGATTCTCCTCTTCCACCAGACTGCATCCTATTTACAGCACTCTGGCACGTATTGCTGCTCTAACCCAGCCACAGATCCATTTTGATGCCAGAAAAAATGCTGGTTTCTACAAGATGTCACAATCACGGTCCTAGGGAGGCTCGTGGTGGGAGAATGAGTGTGGCATGCCATCAGTGCTTTGATATTCCAACAGAGGATCCCCGGGGACCTTCTGTCAGTGGGACAAGGATGAAAGATCTGGCAGGGCCTTATCTCAGCCAGGGTGGTGGCACAGGTCAAGGCATGCTATGCTGTCCTGCTGCAAGGAAAGCCATTCATGGCCTCTGGAGACGAGCAGCTCAGTATCTCTTTGATGGCAAATGCTTGAGATCATCCGTGTAGCTCAATCTTGTCATCATTTGGGTGTTGTTCTGTTTACTGCCCGTGCTTTTAAAAATAAAGACCTCGTCAGGAAAAGGTTGCAACACACCCCTAGAAAGACATTATTTTCAGCTTAAAATTTCCTATGTCCCCAGCTAAAAATGTGGATCAGAGATAAAGCCTGACACGTTCTCACCATTTGTCTCTTTGGCAAAAGGAAAAGAGGGGTCATCCAGCCCTGGGTCTGACGTACAGGATGCCACTCGAGCCGTCACACTCGATAACTTCAACTTGAACTTGTCCACTTGTGTAGCTGGGGCTGAATTATTACCTTGCCACACAGACCTTGTGTGGTTTTCTGCGTGGCAAGAAGCTGCCCTGCTGTCATGGCATTAAACAAGCTTTTGCTTGCCAGTTTCTCAGCGCTCAGGGACCGGGGTGTTAAGGTCCAGAGGGCCCTGAGGATGCACAAAGCATGTTTCAGGCATGGTATCCCTGTGACAGATGGATTTGGATGGGGTTTGGCATTGATTCGTTGTAAAACTCCTGATTCCTAGCATGGAAAAAAATCCTTCCAAATCCCAAAAGAAAGCTGTGAAGTCAGACATTCGATTTACCTCTCCCATTAAAGTCATCATAAAGAGTTCTTTATTTAAAAAACCCCCAGAAAATCAACAAATTTTTCTAGTTGGTGGCATCCCTGCCCATGGCAGGAGGGTTGGAACTAAAGGACATTTAAGGTCCCTTCCAACCCAAATCATTAAGGAAGAAAATTATAACATAAAACCCCACAATTGCTACTAAAATCTGAGGGAGTGCTGCCTAAACTCCAGTGTCTTGGGATCTTTGTGTGTTTCCTCTGACAAGTTCAGCTGTGGTTGGATTCTTCATGTCTCTGTGCAGCTTTGTGAGAGCAGAAATGAAAAGGGATAATCCAAATCACGCTATCCAATGGCTGGTTGGGAGCCCAGGCTGGATCTGGGTTCCAAAAAAAGGGTTGTTCCAGCCACGGACGGCTGTACTGTGATAAATCCCTGTGACCTTTCCCTCCACGTGAGATCGTCACCTGCTCAGAGACATTTCCTTCAAATCTTCAGCTCACATCTCACGGCATGGAAGTTGCTGCCCAAGGTCCACCAGCTCATCCATGCTTCAGAAATACACAGCAGCAGGATTTCAAAGGTTGAGGCCCCTTGTAGATGCTGGTGCTGGGAGTGCTCTGACAAAGCCTTTCTGTGTGAGTCAGAGGAGAAATGCATTATTCACCCAAACCACTCCAATTTTTGTTTGTTTGTTTGTTTTTTTACTTCATACATAACATATAATTTTGTGTTACATGGCTGCAAAGCAAAGCTCTCTCAACATTCATTAACTAAAGATGAGATCGGCCGGATTTGAGAGGGCACAAGGGACAACAGATGAGATAACTGGAAAAAGCAGAAATTAGCTCTCATTCTTAAGACAAATCCAGCAAAAATACCATATCTTACAGGTTCTTGATGCATTTAAAGACTCAGGGTCAGTTTATGTCTTCACTGCCATACAGAAACCATCCCACAACACCATTCCCATATGACAATGAACCACTTGGTTGAGGCAGGGCAAGACTGGCTTTGAGGGACAGCAACACGAGCTGGACAGTGAGTAGAAAGCAGTGAGCAATGCTGCAGGATGTGTCCTCATGGGCTGTAGCCTCCTCTGGCACAGTGTGCCACACACCGACTCACTCCGCTACTGAAAAAATCCTGGAGTGCAGAGAAACATCCACTGAAATAAAGAGCAGCCACCAAACCTCCTGCCTCCCACAAGTTCCTTGACCATCCCACCCTGGTGAGCTCTGCTGCAGCTGCTGAAGCTAAAAAGTGTCTGTGTTTATGATTGTTTGGGTTTTTGAAGGTGAAACAAGCAACTGGCTGCACCAGCTTATGCACACAGATGGCTCTGGGCAGCCTGACAGGTTGTACATCTACATTTGCAGGGCCAAGAGCTTGGCACTTACTTTTTTGGGACCTTGCTCAGTGGTTTAGAGCAGATGATGCTGTCCAGCACCCCATCCTTCCACCCCAGAGTTGCACATGCAGCTGAGATACTGTCAGAGGTACACTTGGACATCCTACCCATTTACTTTATAGGGAAAATATGTTCTGAATTGTTTGAGTAAGGGGGGGGGGGAACCTCATCCATGCTTTCCTGGCTGGATTCTGCATCTCAGCTCCTTGTTTTGACTATATTTTTCTCCCATCTTTCATTTGCCCCTTTCAACTAAGAACACATGCAGAGGTTTTTTGGAATTGTTATGTGTGTCTTATATCAGAGTGATTAATTATTCAGAAATGTTCTGTTTAAAATAAAACTCCCTTACAATGCTTGGACTGTATCAAGACAGCTTAGAGCTGGCACAAATGAGAGTTATTCCCACTTTTAAAGGCTATTAATAGTGCCAAAGAAATACAAAGGAGACCCATAGCACCTATGTACTTATTATTCATCACATCCATGCTTATTATATAGGTATGCATGAGATAAATAGACAGAGAGATTTGCTCAGCACAGTGCTGAGGCTGTGCCAAAGAAATAAAATTCCCTCCCTGGAGAGCCCAACTGCGAAGGCAAAGAGGGGCTAGCAATGAAATCACAGATTACAATCACAGCTAAATGCCTTCTTTGAGCAAGGAGATGAGTTGGCCTGTTTTCCCTGGGAGGCTGCTCCTGATACGCACGACTTTATAAGTAAAGAGGCATGAACCAGATGCCAAGGATGTGAGCCAGAGCTGATAAAAGCCAGTGGGAGTCCTGCAGAGTCCACAGGCTTGGGAGCAGGTCTGTTGATGCCACAAGCTGTCTGAAAGGAGCTGCTGCAGCCCAGCATCTCCAGTCTCCTCTGGACAGGGCTGTGAACTCATCCCCACAGGGTTTGGACACTTTGTGCATTGCCCTCAGCACCCTTCACCACCCTTGTGGGGAAGCAGTGTCATTTCTGAGTTAGTAACACAGGTTAAGCAGGGTGGCTTCTTCTTGTCTGGGATGAAAAACTAATCTGGGATGATTAGCAGGAGCTGTGAATGCCTGATTCCAGCTTGCTCTGGCCTGGGGACTCTGGAAGGAGCCACTGTGTTAAAATAACCTCTGTGAAGCGTGGCTGGAAGAAAGTCACATAGTGATTTCATTTCATATTTGTGTTGTAACTCCTCATGGTACAACATGAGTATCTGAGGATCTGTTCTCCTCCTAAGTGTAAACCAGACCACGCCTAATGAAGGCAAAAATACTCTTTAGCATTCACCAGGTGGCAGTTTATATTAACCAGATCCACCCTGAAATTCAACTGCCTCCCACCTCATCACTTCCCAGAAAGTTGGTGAGGTATTAGATAAAGACCGCATTTCAGAGACATATTAATTTTCATTAGGGATTTTCTAATAAATTCCTTCCACGAGAAAGGTATACTTTGTTAGAGACTGCAGCTCAAAACACTGCTTGTGGGAGTAGGGAGCATTCCTTTACTACTCATCCATGGAGATTTCCAGCCAAAAAACAGGGACACAACTAGCCAAAGTAAGGAGCCCACCCAAATAATGTCATGCCATTGGAAAACAGTGGAAAATGTTCTGGAAATACTCATGTCATGTGTTCTCCAGCAGCAGAGTCTTTTCACAGAGGATGTTCCCACTAACGAAGAGCCCATGAACAAATTTTCTCTGCTGGTTCCACCTTTTCCCTTTCTGCTGTGTTCCCCAGCTGCCAAGGTGTGAGCTTCTGGACTTAAAAAGATAAGTAGAAATATATCCCAAATTTTTTTGGGGAAAAAAAAAAGAAATAATTACGGTCACTGCAAGAAGATTTTGCTCCCTCCAACACATTGGGGTATAACCATGACCCTTACAACTAGCTGATTGTTCTTTAGTCAGTGGAACTCCCTGAATGTTTATGTAATTATGGGCAGAGATTATATTCCATCCTTCTTGTGCCACATTTGGTCTTTAAATTAAAGCGACGTTTTCCTCCTTTCCGCCGCCCTTCTCCAATATATTTATAGGCAGGTATTGCGTTCATCTTAGAGGTCATTTAGCAGGCTAGAGGTAGCACAGGTTTTGAGTTTCACTTTGTAAGAAGGTTACATGTTCCCTGGTGTTTCTGGTTGTCCTTTCCCCGCGTTTCTTCTGGCTGGGATTTGCCTTCCCTGGAACTCCTATCGACGCCTCTTGTGAAGCCTTCCCTGCTCCCTGGTGTCTGCTCAGTTCCCCTTCCCAGGATCAGATCTGCTCTTCCCAAGAAAAGCTGGTGCTCTGGAGTCACCCTGTGATTAATTAGCACAGCTGGGTCTTTTCCTCCTTTTTCATTTCCTTCTGGTGACCAAACTCCACCAGGCTGCCTGGCTCTGTGGAGCCCAAAACAGCTCCAGTTTGGGCTCAGTTCTTGCCATCCCGGAGCCTCTGGGAACCTGGCATGACCCAGGCTGCTCCACAGCCCAGGCAGCAGGAAAAGCTGAGTTCCCATAGGACTGGTAATAAAGCAGGGGCTTGTCCTGCGTTTCCCCAGAGCTCCCTGAAACAGATGCAGCTCTGGAAAACAGTTGAGCCTGACAGATCTCCAGGCTGAGACAAAAAGCCATTTGGTCAGAGTATGATCATCCAGCTGTATTCAGGACACAGCTTGCTGATTTTATGGATACACATATATCTTTTAGGACTAGAAATCAGTCTTGTTTTTCTCTTCGTGTGTAATGTTTGACATATGATGTAAATTTACTTTTACAATGCACAGACATAAAAGCTACTGTGGCTTGGACGTAGAATTTATTGATTGTAGAAAACTGACTACCAGGTTTGTTGATTAAGATTTTTTTTTTATACAATGGGAAAGACAGAAAAAAATCAAAGTACATGAGGGCAAATTTTGCAACAGATAGAAGTTATTCAGTCTCTTAAAATTTTGCTGCTGTAATTAAACAATGGATTTGTTTCAGCACAGATGTCTCTGGTAATTTTTAAGGTGTCCCCCGTAACCATCTACCTATCCATAGGCTTAGTTCAATTAATAAAATTTCCTAACTAGATTTGTACATGCCCAAGTGGTAACTTATGAATTTAAAACTATAAAGCAAGGTTTTTCCCTTCTCTAGGACAATAAGGCCATAAAATTTCTTCACAAGAGCCTGTGCAAAAACGCACTGGCAAACTCTAAAATCAATGAGAGAACAGCCTGATTAGGAGCTACACCCTGATGCTTTTAGAGGGGTTTGTGCTCTCACAAACTGCAGGTCTGCTTTGCTGTGTGCCCATCACTTGTGCAGGTGATGGCACCAATTTTGTTCCCAGGAGAGACTGGGATGACACAAAATCCCTCTGCTTTCTTTGTCCTTTTTTTGGTGCCCATCTTTGGCTCAAACGTGTCGATCTTTTCTAGCAGAACTTTATAAATATTGTCTGTGTGTAAGATGTGCAATGGACAGAGCCTGGCCTCTGCTTGTTATCACGGCCTGGTTCATATAAAATTTTCTAGCCTGGCTTTGTAATTGAAACCATTTTCATGCTGCAAACACACAGAGCTATGGAGCAAGCCGTGCATGCAGCTGAGAGAACGTGTTCTGCTCCAAAGTATCATTAAAGCAATTTCCCAAAATGTCTGGCAGGGAGTGCGTTTCTTTTAATGATTTTATTAAAAAGTGAATTAAAGGCCAAAGGTTGCTTTCCTACAGCCCTTAATTTCCTGTTCCAGTGCCAAACGCCGCACGCAGGAGCTGCTGGGAGTGGGAGAATTCCCCCGGGATCAGCCCCCGGAGCTCCGGGGTGTGCAGCCCTGCTCTCCCAGTGCCATCAGGAAACACGGTGCCACAAGCACACAGTGATCAGTTACTGACACAGACCCGTGCAAGGGAGAGAACTGCTGGCTCCAAACAAGGCTCAGGAGTTCCGCTCAATACCTGGAACATGAATTCCCATTGATGTTGTTGATGTGACGTCAGCGTGATTCCAGGGAGGATAACCCACAGGAAAAGTGGATCCTGGATCCTGCCCTTGGGACTAGCGGCATGAGTTTGCATTTTCATGGCTTATTTGTGCAGCCTGGATGTTGCCAATCTTTTATTTCTGCGTTTCAGGGGGTAAGCTCGTGTAGCTCTTCCATTTGAGGAGCAGCTGTGGAGAAACGGGGTCCTCTGCAAAGAAGCAAACAAACCAAAGCAATAAGAATAAACTTACAAAAAAATAAGGGCGCTAACAGGCCCCAGCCTACTCCTCCTTGCATCTAACCACCTCTGAGTGCATGTGAGAGAGAAAATGCAACACCCCAACATGGATAATGGGTGTCAAACACCAGAGGTTTGGAGTCGGATGGGACTTGCTTCCTGTGGTGTGCCATTATTTGGAAAATCAAACCTAAATTCCCTCCTGGTGTGCAGAAGGACTCTGTGAGATGCAACTTGCGCCTCACAGCATTCGTGGGTTTGGCCAACTATAGGAGCAAGATGTTGGTAAAGCTCCAGTCTTTAAAATACTTTAATAAAACAACTATAATTTACCCCACTGCAAGAGCTATAAACTGTAATTTAATAACGTGCTTGTCAGGGGACAGCTTTTTTAAATAATAATAATAAAAAAAAAGTTTTAGTATTATTAAAGAAACGTAGTATATAAAAAATGTCTAATTGCTTTTGAAACAGCATGATTATGATTTTCAGATATTTAGAATGAGAAAATCATTCTAAGCAAGGGAGCTGTGTTTTTATGGTGGAGTCTTGCTGTACGAGTCTCATTAAGTTTTCAAGGAGTGCTGTTCCAAATCTTTACCGTGCTTCCAAATTATGTTTAATTGTTAAGCTTTCATCCTGCTCCAGCAGTGGGTTCTCAAACATAGATGACATTTCTTGCTTGGGATTTAAGCATCTTTCAAATAAAAGAAGTTTATTTCTTACAGGACAAAGCTTCATGCCTTGGGCTCTTGGATTTCCAGGTTCAGTTCCCATAAAGTACCCCCAAAATATCAGTTTTAAGAACAGTACTTGGAGTGGTTTGAACTCTCTGAAAGCTCAGCTCAGGGCAAGTTTAGCCGGGCAAAACCATGTAATTTCTGCTCCATCTTGGTTGCAGTCATCTGCTCTGACACAAAATAGGATTAAGAATCATATAAGTGCTTCCAGCTAATAGATTTAGGCTGTGGTTCCAGGATTATTAATACCAGATCTGTGCACTGCCAGCTCACCCAGGACTATAAATCTAATGTGGATCAGGCATGGACACATGATTGTGTTTTGTCAAATTAGCCGAGGGACATGATATGGAATTTATACCAGCTTTATCCTCCTGTGCTAGCTGCACTCCTGCTGTGGAAAGGCAGGAGACTGCTGGTCCAACATGAAGTTAAAAAATACTGATACACCAAAAAACCTGCTGTTGTAAAGGGGTTTTTTTGGTTGTTGTTGTTTTGACAAATGTGAGCCATTGATTGGAGTTTTTTTATGCTCTAGCAGCGTGTTGCTCATGTGGCACATGGCACTGGTGGTGTGATACCACAAATCTTACAGCTGGCTGCAAACCACAGCCTTGAGAATTAGCACTTGAGCTCCTGTCACGTAGCTGCCCTTGGAAATCTCTTTCCAGGGCAGTAACCATTGTTTCCTTATCACATCTTATGGGAGCAAGAGGTTTTTATGATCCCCACTTGTTTGCCTGTGACAGGTCTTTTCCCTTGAAAAACCAACTTATAGGGGACTCTCATTCATGTTTGCTGCAATGCAGACAATGGTGGTTTCAATAGTGAGCTTTAAAATCTTAGAAGGAGGAGCCCACATTTCCTCATTACTCTGGAGATACGTTAAACATTAATTCTTGGTGTGGTTGAGGGGTTGGGATTGGAAACTTACCTTGCCAAAAGCAAAAAGTGGAGCCCTGCTTAGTTCCAAGGTCTTGAACAGCAACGAACAGCGGTTTAGGGGACTACAAATAATCCTATTTTTCCATAAATGGGCAAAGGGGCAAAAGAGTTTTCACTCTTCATTTTCTGGGTAAATCTCTGCCTGCAAAATGGATCCTGCTGAAGGGACCAATTTTTTCTGGGGACTGAGCAATGAAGACGGGAGATTGGAGGTGATGTGTTTTGAAGAGGAGCTACCACAGTAAACGAACAAGTTCAGCCTGGGATTTTTCGGAAGGATAGAGCCCCACTCTACATAACACCTTTTTCAGGATGAACCTCTGCAAGAAGATGCAAAGCTGGTGAAGATCTGCTCCAGGGAAGCTGCAGGAATGTCGATGTGCCTTTCACGCTAACCCAACTCACCTCGCTGCAAATCACTTCTGTGCTCAGCCCTCCTCTCACCTTCACAAAAACTATTGGTCCTGAGGACTTTTACATTGTCACACTTGAAACACACCAGCAGCACTGCTGAGCACTGCTTTGGATATTTTCACGCTGGAAATCAGGACAAAGTGAAATCTGGAGGGCCCTACTTGCTGTATGAGGCCTGCAGGTCAGGATTGACACTGCAGTGTAACTGAAGTCAGGCTTTGACCCTTAACTTGGAAATACAAAGCTGAATTTTCCCCTCATTTTCCCCCTCCCAAATCCTCCCTGGTTCCCTACATGGCTGTTCTGTATTATGATCCCTTTAAATAAGCAGCCTGTCATTAGCTTTTATCCCAGTGCTTGCTCAGCCGGACTAAAGTCTAGGTCTCTTTGTTTTTAAGACTTGCTTGGTGTGTAAGTGCCAGATGTTTCCCATCTCTTGGCTCTTGGTGAAATAAACACGAACTGCCATAACCTTCACCTTTCAACTCTTACATTACCTATTCCTAAAGTTCAAAAAATGGATGTGTGTTTATGCAGCAAGGCTTTGAACTACCTTCCAGGTTTATGTCAAAAGTCCGATTCTCCAGGCAAAGATAATAGATGAGAAGGGATTTTGGTGCTGCTATAAAATCCACCTCCTGCACCAACGGAGCAGTAGTCTTCACGGAGGAGAGTAATCTGTGGGGATTAGAGACCCTGTAAAACTGATCTGGCTTTCAGGCCGAATCACTCAGCTCTGGATTTGGCACTCCTGGGAAGCAGAGTGCTCTGTAGGTGACAGTCCAGTTATCTGATATAAAAGCAGCATAAACGTGCAGGGTCCACGGGGATTTTTCTGATGTGTCACAGCTTTTAACACAAACTGTGGAGTTCACCCCTTTAACGTATTTCCCTTACAGAATGATAGAATGGTTTGGGTTGGAAGGGATCTTAGAGATCACCCCCTTCCAAATCCCACCGGCATGGGCAGAAACACCTTTCACTATCTTTACAACTTTCCCCTTCCTGCCACAGCACCAGCAAAGCTTGGAGGGGTTAATAAAGGAATTTTCATCATTAAGAACAGCTCACCTAAATTAATCCTCCAGTTATTTTTCTTCCTGCCCTTCTTTCGCCTCTCATTTTGTAAAATCTTCCTTGAAGGCACCTGGGTGATTTGGCTTTTGGTGGGGCACAGAGAGCTTCTCCAAGGTAACGCTCACATGTCCTAAGGAGGAACAGTGGATACACGGCCCCAGGAGGCTGGGACCAGCTGCCTGATGACACACACGCAAAGCTTCCCAGGAACAGCTCACTCAGGATTAGGTGTCCCATAAGAAAGTCCCACAGCAGCTTTTCCTTCTTAACTTGATTCAGTAACCTTGCGCAATTAATGGGGAACAAGTGGTGTAATTAAGATTGCAAAAGCATTTCAATTAGAATTCCAAGCGAATTAGGCAAATAGATTTTTAATTCGTGCTAATTCCTTTCTTCCCAGGAAAATGAAGTCTTCCTCTGGGGGAGGCTTTTGTTTGTCATAGAGTCCCCTGAAAGGTGAATTAGCAGGAATAAGCAGGGAAATACTTTAGCTACTATTCACTCCTACATGCTGAAAATAATGTATTTTCCCCGCTGTAAATATGTAGTTGCTGCATCTTTTCCCTCTGCAGACAGCTGAAAAACAGCTTCCCTGCAGACTGTGGAAATTATTGCAGAGAATAATTATCATCAAACTTTCTTTTGTGTTTGGAGACCATCAGAATATTCTCCCTGAGTTTTGTTGCAATTCTCAAACATTCAGAGACCATCTATTTTAAAGAGTAGTGCCCATTTGCAGGGTGACTGTGCTATCCATGGATATAGGAGTGAAAGGGTAGGAAGGCAGAGCTCTGAGTTGGCTTTTCACAGGCACTGAGGAGTCTCCACAGAGTTACAGAGGGCCTGGCCTCTTTCATGACCTCTCAGTGCATATTTCCTTAACCAAGCTGACTCAGGATGCTGGGGTCACTGAAACACAAGTTACTTCAAAGGCTGGACTGAAGTGTACATGCCATGATCTTCTATAAATCCATATTAAACCACAGCCCTCAGATCAGGGGTGGTTACTGCGGTCTCTGGGGGCTGATGAGAAAATGGCACACGGTGACAGGAATGGATTCTCTCCATAACTTCTGCAGTTCAGCTCAAATTAATGCACACTCTGACACTGAGCATTTGCTCAGGCCATTCATCTATTGAAGCACTTATCGATGATGCACTGGGGCAAACTCAGAGGTTTCAGCTGTGGCACACACCCAGGTGCCTTCATCCTTTCCTTTTCCTTCACAGTGCCTTTCTGTCTAAGCTCCAACCTAGCAACTTATATGTAGGTTTAGAAATTGAGTTTTGTCTATAAATTAACCTTGACCAAAGGCCAGCGCATTTTGGTGACATCTTAAAAACGCAAGGAAAAAAAATTAACATTGAATTGAATTGAATTCCAAACTGCTCACTGTTAAGCTCATTGTTAATGAACCTTATTAGAAGTTACTGTAATTTAGGAAATAGATCTCTGTTTTTTTAAAATATATATATATATATATATACACACACACACACACACACACACGTATATATACATATATACACACACATATATACATATATACACACACACACATACATGTTTAAGGTACCTATACAATAATTTATACATATTCTTAGATTTTGACTCCGCTCCTGTTAGACAGTGCCTCACTTTACGAGTTTAAATAGTTGAAGCTAAATATTTCTAAATATCCTGCTATGTTGAAATATGTATTTTTTGAGTTTAAATAGTCAATTAGTTTGGAAAATGCATAGAGAAAGGTCCCCCCCAAACTTCCCTGGGAAACCTCATCCAGTGTTCAACCACCTTCACTCTATAAAAAAGATTTTTTTTTTTACATATAAATGTAATTTCCTGTATTGCCTCTTGCTTTGTCTCTGGAAGTCACTGAGAAGAGCCTGGCTTGATCTCCTCCAGGCTGCCCCATCAGGTGTTTATCCACATTCATTAAGTAAAAATGGTATTCAAAGTCATTCTTGGCATCTTCCTATCACACTGCAAGAGCAATGTACATTAAAACACATTCTAGGTTGTTTTTTCTGTTACCTGAAGGCAGTAAATCACGGGGTTACAGGGGTTGCCTCAGTTAGGAATAAAGCCATCACCTTTAGCATTGATTTCAGTAAAAACACAAACACTTCTGAGTCAAATGGCAGAGTTTTATGGCTGTGGTTCTTTGAAACAACTAATAAATATTTGTTTGCCATTTCTCTCTGGGGCAACTGTCCACTTGCTAATTTACACATCACCAAGAGGCCACTGAACTCTTTCCTGTAGGTATTAACCCTATCCATTACTGTGCCACTGAAAATATAAACTGCCTGGAGGTTGAGAGATGTTTGGAATGAGAACAGCTCAGCCCACAGCAGGTCATCCTAAAGAGAGCTTGAGATCCCTGGAGAGCCTTGTAGTTCCTGATGTGACTCCATGGCAGTGTTTCAGCCCTGAGGATTGTGTGTAATCCTGTGGAGAGCTTTTCCACTGCTGTCACTGTGCTTTGCAGAAGATGGAGCTTCTTCTAGTTTTTCTTCAGCTTTCCTTTGCCCTTCCCTTCTGATGTCACACCCACACCAGCAGCAGTGACTTTCACTATATTGTCTGGCTTCTCCAAAATTTGTACATGCCCAAATTACCTCCCCAACCATTTAAAGATTTTACTTGTCCGGGCCAAATCTTCAGACTCTCCTTCCAGCTCATAACCCTCAGCCTGGGAATTGTGTGCCCAGCTCTTCCCTGGGCTTATTTATAAATGCACATCTCAGGGTTTTATGTGTTTGTGTTCTTTGAAAACCTCATCTGTTTCCCTGGAGATTTCTGCTTCATCAGTTCCTGTCTGTGGGTCCCCGGTTGATAACCTGGCTTCTAAAAGCCTGTGAATGCACTGACTGCAGTTGTTTATTTGTTTTCCTTCCTGTTTGGCTTGAAAAACCTGCTCTCTCTAACGTTTGCTATTAAAAACTTTAAGAGAAACGCTCTTGTGTAATTTATTTTTGTTGCTGTTAATTACAGTTCTCCAGGTTTTTCCTCTCTGACCTGGTGCACCAGCATTAGCACAGCACTGCACTGGAGTTAACAGATATTTCTGCTCCTTTGGGTGGGACAGGATGAGTGCCAAGCTCACCACAGAGCTCCTGGGCAGCTTGGACCAGGCTGTGAGTAGCCTGGGGATATTTTGCTCTGCTTCACACCATGGATTTCCCAAGCCTGTGGCTGCTGTCTGGAGCAAGAACTGGGACAAGATTGGAGAGTGCACACTGGAGTGCCACACAGCTTGGAGCTGGTAATGGAACTGTCATTGGCTTTTCCATTCTTTATGTAAAGGCAGCAAAACCTGGAGAACAAGCTGCACTTGGAAGATGTCATCACAGAATCAGAGAATATTTGGCTTGGAAGGGACCTTAAAAATCATCTTGTTCTGTGGGCAAGGACACTTTCCACTAGCCCAGGTTGCTCCAAGCCATGTCTGGTCTGGCCTTGGACAATTCCAGGGATCCAGGGGCAGCCACAGCTTCTCTGGGCACCCTGTGCCAGGGCCTCACCACCCTCTCAAGGAAGAATTTCTTCCTATTCCCTAACCTAAACCTGTCCTATCACTCCATGTCCTTGTAAACAACTTCTCTCCAGCTTTCTTGCAGAATCACTATTTAGGCAGCACAAAACCAAAAAAACTACCCCAAAACCCAACAAAACCAAAACCAACAAACAAAAAATTGTGTAGGTTGTAGCATAGTTGAAAGGCTTCATGAGTTCCCCTGGAAGTGAATAAAAATGCAAGGAAGCAGCAAATCTGTGACACCTGCATGACCTGCCCATGGCTCTTGCCCTTGCTGATGGGAATGATTCTGTGGGAGGTGCAGGTTTGAAAGGTCTCACCAGGTCCCTTCACCTGAGGAGCACCCTGAAGTCTCCAGTAATGGCAGTGGCAGTGACCAACACGTGAGGTGGATCCCTGTCCCCGGGAATGACTGTCTGGCCGTGAGCAGAGCTGGAGATAAGCCTGGTTCAATAACGTCACAGCCTGACAAGTGTTTTTCCCTCCTCTCTCAAGGACTGTCGGACTCTGGCCTCTTGTTCCTGCTCAGACGTTGCAGAGAATTCACTGCAAAACACTTGAAAGATGACGTTATTTGCAGCTCGTCAGACTGCCCCTCGTGCCAATGAGTTATGAATGCACCTAGAAGGACACAGGATATGTTTTTTTCCGAAGGGCAAAGCCTATTTGCACGCGAGGAGCCATCTCCTGAGCACCAGCACTTTGCAAGTGAACCATCTCCACCCCACCAATGCCCGACAACAGCCCCTGAGCTGCAGATTCAGCTTTTGTCAAAAACACCCATGCAGAGCCGACCCTAAAATAAAGAAACCTTCCTTGAGATATTTTTCTTTTATAGCTCCCAACTACTGTAAACTGTGGAGGAGCAGAGCTGCAAAGCTGGCCATTAAACTGTCTGCTCTTTTCTGTTTGAACAGGACCTCTCCAGGGTGTTAGCTGCCTCAACCACCACGGGTCAACATCCAGGAAGGAAGACGTTTCTAAGGAAACCGTGGTGGCTTTCCACCAAGATGGCTGCATGAAAGCACTGAGACTGGTGAGAGTGACAAAAAGCAGTTCATTGGATATTGTAGAGAAAGGTAAAAAGTTATTGCATGCAGGCTGTTTTTATAATGAGGCCATTCAGGCATAAAATCACTTTAAATAGGTAGTTTGTTTCCACATTGCAGAATTATTTTCGTCCTACTCTTTCAAGGAGGAGTTTATCTAGGCACAGTGGTGTATAAATAATAAATAGCCCCGGGGGCAAGGCATTTTTACTTTTTTTCCCCCTGCTTCGTATCCTGTTGCAGTTGGTCTCAGGCTGCAAAATGAATTTTGTTTTCTGAAATAATATTATTTACTTTGAGCACAGTCCTGTGTGAGAGGCCATGAATTCTGTTCTGCAGTTGCAATGTCCCAAACCAGACAGGAGCTTTACAGTCCAGCATTTGCATTAAACGACTTTTCTATGGCTTACAGGGCAGTTTGCTCTGAGGACAGGTACAGTCTCATTAGCTCAGGGACCTCCAGGAAAGGTCTGGGTGTGCATCCAGTGTTTGGACTGTGAATGGAATGTGAATGGTCCAGGGATAACCCCGGATAGAAGTGGAGGAATCACCCTGAAGGTGGTAGGTTAAAGAAGGAGGTGACAGCCACCATGCTGGAGATGCATCACTGTGAGACTCTGGACAGGCACAGCAGGTCCATCCCTTCTGTTTTCTGCCATGCTGAGCATCTCCAGTGAGCTGGTTTGGGCCAAATTCAGGGAAACATCCAAAAGGAA